>JAQPPZ010002218.1:15380000-15858310 GCA_028583015.1 Wollemia nobilis
CATGGCATAGATTGATGTGGATGGATGGCTAGGATTAAGTCAAATCGAATGGCTAGGATTTATTTACATATATAATATTTATATTTATTAAATATATATAATATAATATTAAAATATTAATATTATATATATATATATATATGTTTAACAAATATGCCTAAATATATATAAATAAATGGGTAAAAATGGTGGGAGGACCAGGATGAATGACAAGTGGTTATATTTTGGTATCTATAGATGCTCCTTTTTGTACTCCGTTATGTGAAACACAATGCAGTGCAAAAACACAAGACACTTACTTGGGCTAGGTGCAGAAGTAGCTTTCTCTTGGGATGGAAAAAATAAACTTGAAGATAAAATAATTAAATAATTTGGATTTTTGTAGCTTACCCCCTCAATTGGAGAATGAGTTTGCAGATGAATCTCATGAGCCAATTGAAAAATATGTGCAAATGATTTGTGGATGATATGAATGATGTAAATGTGATACTATTTTTACCCCAACAGGGAGAGGGGATTGGTGGAAAATGTGGAATGATTGCATCTATTTTTGCCCCAACAAATGAAGGGTTTTGTGAAAATGTGATGAAAATGTGTTTGTTTTTTCCCCAACATATGAAGGGAGTTTTTCCAAGTGTAGATGCCATGATCATGTAAGATGTATCCCGTTGTGGGAAATTCAAAACAAAGTGTGTTTACCCTAAATTTGGGGTGATTTTATGTTGTTGAATAATGTGCCTTTGGGCGTCATTGATATACAAGGATGAATATGCAAAGATAAAAATAGTCAACTTCGAAGGGCCAACTAGTAGTTGTCAGATAATTACTACAATCGAAACCAATCACCCTAGCTAAGTTCAGTCACCATGATGACTATCAAGGATATGTGAAATGATGAAATGTGATTTTGTCCATGTTTTAATCCCCATGAACTAGGCCATCAATGACAAATTTTGTGCAAATTGTTCTTGGCAAGGTTTCACACAAAAATGTGAAGTACCAAATGTGATTGTGATTTCGAAAAAGGAGATATAGGATGATGAAAATGACAAAGTGTCCTTATGGTAGGTTATTCATCTTTCTGAATTGCATGGATGCAAATCGCTGCAATCACCAAGTATATAGAATAAACCACTAGATACAAGGTTCACTTGATTTTTTGTTTGAACTTGGCAGATATACAAATGTTATGATTGATGATTGAAAATGATTTGGAAATGAAGTATTGATGATGAAAATGATTATTATGGTTGTTTTGTGAAAAATTGGACCATTTTGGAACCTTTTATGCAATTTTATGACTTTTGGTCATAAACAAAAATTATGCATCCAAATCGGTTGTATCCTTCACAAAACCTGTTAAGATGATGAAAATGATGCATGGATGCAATATGGAGTGATTTGGTGGGGGTAAGCCACTATTTTGCATTGATTTTGCCTTATATAAATTTTAATGCCAAACATCAGTTGGCACTTTCGACATGCACAGATGCCCACCGGTGTTTGGGTGCTTCGCACATGCCCCAGTGCACTTCAATGCATCAGGAAACATCCATGGGTACTTCAAGGTGCCTAAAGCAACTATAAATAGTGTGCAAGATGAAAATGAAGCTCATTTGTGCGTTTGTGAGTTTAAGAAGCTATGTCTGGGAGATTTGGATGAAGTGGAGTGGAGTGAGGTGAATTAGGGTGGGCGTGAAAGCTATGGAGATGGATGGAGTCGATGCGAGGACCGGAGCTGGGGCTGGATTTTGTTTTGTTGAGGTAAGTCCCATTTGGAAGCTCTTTTGTTTTGTTAATTTTTTTTTATTATTATGAACATGTATTAACAAATGTTTTTGTGTTGTGGTGCATCTTAGGGTCTAGAGGAGGTAGCCTGCATAGATGTGGTGATGATGGATGAGGGGTACCTCTCTACCTTGGCATAGAGGTGGGATCTAGAGAGGGTGACCTTCCAGCTTCCTACTGGGGATGTTATCATTACACTTGAGGATGTATACCGCATCCTCAAGTTATCGATGGAAGGGATTCTCATTGAGGTTGGATGCGATCAAAGGTAGATATGAGGAAGATGCTTGGATATAGCTAGCAGAGTGTGGGGGCATTCCATACTTATCCATGTATGTGGACAAGGAACCGGATGTCCTTTGAGCTTTAATAATGTTTGTGTTGGCCAACATCGTGGCCTCAAATAGTACCGACTATAATTTCCCTTGGAACCTCATAGGGTTGGTGAGTGATATGCTCACGATATAGCAGGTGTATGCATGGATTTCTACCTTATTAGTGTAGGCATACTGAGATCTATATGAGGTGAGAATGTGGGAAAGGAAGGGATTGGTTTGCATATTTCTAATATAGTTCTGGATATGGGAGTATTTTAGAGTGGCTAGATTAGAGGGTCTACCAGATATAGGCTCAAGTAGGGGGTAGCCCTATGCTAGGAGATGGGCGATGGAGGAGGAGGTACAGTCAAGTTGGTCTGTGCATATGAGCTAGTGGTATAGGGATTTATGGGCTGGATTGACATCCATCCAAGTGACATGGAGAGCATATGTGATGGGTGAGGTAGGCTATGTGGGTGGTTGGGAGGTACTGAAGTGAGGCTGAACATATTTAGTTCTCACAGGTGCTCCAGAAGTTTAGCCTGAGTTAGGGGATTTTGGATGAGTCGATGCTCCATAGGAGGTATCAGGAGGAGACAAGGCTACCACATTTTGAGCCATGAAGGGAGGCTTATGAGGATTATGAGGATATAGATCTCCCTGATATGGATGATTTGAGTACTACTATGAATTACGATGCATGGTTCGCTACACAACAACTACGGGCACCGACTCTAGTAGTAGTTGGTGAGGATGAGGTTGAGGTGGAGACCCATAAGCCTCCCAAGTGGTAGAGGTACCTTCGATTTGATAATTGAAGGAGGAGGACTAAGGGTGCAATAAGGCAAGCTCTTGGGAGTGACAAAGATGGTAGAGATGGAGATGATGTGGAGGATACTCCAGATGGACCTCCAAGTCAAAGGGATGAGTATTGGGTGAGGTTGGAGCAGCAAGTGGTAGAGCGGGATGCAATGGTAATGGCTCGAGATGAGAGGATCACGAGGCTCTAGGTAGAGCTGATAGAGAGGGAGAGACGTTATAATGTTGTCATAAAGTGTCTTCGATCTTGGCATAGGTATATCGAGGCTTTGGAGGATAGGTTGATGGAGCATCATATTCCACTTCTTGATCCTCCTACATCCTCTGTATCTAAGGCTACTAGGCATAGCGAGTCTAGGTATAACTCTAGGTCTAGGGCTCCTTCTAGGTCATAGGGGTCCTCTTGGAGGGCTTAGCTAGTGCTTAGATGCACTTTTTGTAAATGAGACTTGGTGTTCCATTGTATGTAGACGTTTGGTACTCATTGTATATACGATATTTATACATATATATACATGGCTTTCACTTTTGTGTTATGTTTTTTTTTTGGAATGCTTTTGTGGAATGCATGTGTATATGGATGATTAATGTATATGATATCTTATGGATGATTAATGCAAGCTATGGAATAAAAATGTTCTAATGATCATTTATAGCTTAGATTTTTCTTGGCCATGTTCTAGCATTTTTGTTTAATCAGGGGCACCAAACTTGGTGGCTTATGGGGTGTATGACTCATGAAGTGACATGGATGTTGACATGGAAGAAGATATGGATGTTGATATGGAAGGAGATATGGATGTTGATATGGAAAACTGGCTGTTTTACAGACGAAGACATACTAGTGGTATCAAAAAAACTCACTAAAACTACCTAGTCCCTCTAGGACCAAATGTGTGTGCAGTGAATTCATTTACCAAATCATGAGCATGGTAATAACTCAAGGTAATCAAGAACCAATGTGTGTGCAAGTGAGTTTATTAACTCATATTGAGTAAATTGGGTGTGACCTGTTATAGATGGAATCAAGAAGATAGCTTGTCTGTATGTGCGGTTAGAGGTCTCTTTGAAAGAGACATGTCGCCATGCATGAGCATACTCCATTTCCAGTCAAGCATCTATAGCTCCGGTGGATGTTGACTCCATAGTCCACAAATTTTTATTTCTTAAGTTTTGGGGATGACTACCTAACCGTATGACTAGAAATGTAGTACAATTCATACAACCCAATGATCAGTGGTATGTGATGTAGAATATTTAGAGCTTTGGGGAATCAGATTCTCAACCTAAGAGTGATGAGAATTGTACCCTATCCTTACTAATCTGTCTTTTGAATTTGGAAGCAACTGTGATAGTCATGAAAACAACTATTTTTGTGGACTATGTTGCATGATGGGACAAGCGAGGATTACCCTTTTCACTTTGAGGTTCAAACCAAGTATGGTGTTATCCCTCTTTGACACAAGATGTTTTTAAGATGTGAAATTGTGGTTGGTTCAAGAATGTTTTGGATTCAATTCCTAGAACTCAAGATTTTATTAGTGAAGATGTGTAATGGTCCTAAAAAGAACTCGACATGTATTTGTGGTTTGTTTAAAACACTAGGAGTGGCTAAGTGACCAAAAATACCTAAGAATTATGAACATATGTAGGCAAATGATATTTTGGCTTGGTGGAATGATGTAAATGATGTTGTGAAGGTGCCCTTGATTAAGGAAACATGACTTTATTGGACCAATTAAGACCTTGAACTTAATAAATGATCCCTACTATGAAATGTGAAATGGTAATGGAATGTATGAAATGTAATTTTGTGAAATGGAGTGTATGCATACAATTGTTTTGAATGAAATGTGTGCAAATGCAATGTAATGTTTTTGAATGAAATTATGCAAATGAAGTGCAATGTTTTTGTGTATTAGCCATGTATATGTACATATATATAAATTACATTATGCATAGAATGCTCTCAAGTGTATAACATTAAGTGGTTTAGGTTCTTCCTATCCTTCTATAATGGCAAGCCTATAAGTACCTTTACCCACTTTTTGAGTGATACTATATGGACCTACGCAATTAGCCATGAATTTATCATGAAGATGCGGTAATGCATTGGTGTTTTGTTGATTCTATTTAAGGCCAAGATCTCCTACCTAGAATTCATCTAGATGAACTTTGGTGTTGTAAGCATGCTTTAGGAAGTCTTGATAAACTCGTAGATGCTCTAAAGCATTGACTCGCCTCTCATCAAGAAGTGTGAGTTGGTCAAAATGTGGTTGTCTAGCAGTGTCGTCATCTATGAACTCCTGCAAATAAATTCGTAATGAAGGGATTTCGATCTCAAGAGGTATGATTACTTTGGCTTCATAGACTAATGGCTCCATAGACCAATTGAAAATGATTGATCCTAGGAAAACTGAGTTGATATGTCTTAGGGCAGTTGATGGAACTTCGACTATCAAGCTTGATATGGGCATCATTTAGACTAGCATAGAAGATCTAGAAAAGAGAGGACTAATTTATCATTTCTTGGGTTTTCGCTCAAGCCTATCTGCTTTCAAATTTTGGGCTACAAAAAACTAGAAAATAAAAGGTGAGTTACAAATATTTATTCATCCAAAAGGTTATTTTCTTGTTTTATTTTCTAATAATGAAGATAGAGAGAAATGTTTCAAAGGGGTCCCTAGTTCTTTGGAAGGTTAGGGCTTTTCATGAAGCCTTGGAATTATAAAATTAAATTCAAAGAAGATATGCCTTCTATAGGTCCTATGTGGGTTAGACTCTTTGGCCTCCCAGTTGAATTTTGGAATCTGATTATTTCTTCTTCAATTGGAAACTCTTTGGGAACTTTTATGATGATTGTTGATTGTACTCAAAAATTTGAACATATTATTTATGCTTGAATTTGTGTTTTAATGGACTTTGACAAACTCTTACTTGAAAATATCTCATTACAATTTAGGGAGGACACTTGGGAGAAAGTGGTGGACTATGAGAGCATTCCTTTTTGTTGTAGAATTTGCCATGAATATGGTTATTTGTCTAGTGTTTTCTCAAATAAAATTCTAGATCAAAAGAAAGAGGATACAAACTTAGCAGTTTTTCAAATACCTAAGAAGAACACTAAAAAAATAGTTATGAAGGATCAATCGAAGTTATCAGCTAATATGTTTGAAATTATTTTCACAAATGATGTCCCACGTGAGGAAGAGAAAATAATGGAGACAAAAATCTGAGAATTGTAATTTAAATATGCAAAGAATGACTCAAATATAAACCAACAAATTAAAGGTTTTCAATAGGAAAAAATGAGGAAATATACACAAGAAAAATAATCTTTTAAATATTGAGACTTCAAATAATACAGGTCCCAAGATAGACTCTATTGAACCTTCCAGTAACACTTTGGATTTGTACACACATTCTTTGAGGTTAGAAGCCATCCTAGATTCAATTGGGGTAAGTCAAGAAATAGGGAAAAAAACTAAAGATGGATTCCAACCAAAAGGCAGGTCACAAGACCAATCAACATCATATGGTAAAAGAAGGTGAAAAGCTTGTAGAGGAAGGTAATATTAATGCCCTTACCAATTTTTTAGCCTTGGTATTAATGAATATCATCACTTGGAATATTAGAGGACTCAAAGGGAGTATTTAAAAACAAAATGAAATTAAAATAATGATTCAAACAAACCATTCATATCTTGTTTTCCTTTAGAAAACAAAGATGTCAATAGATGAAATGGATTCAATTGCTAGTAAAATCTAGCCAACCAAAAAAGTTGCTTCCCTTAGTTCCCAAGGGACTTCTGGTGGAATTGCTTACCTTTAGGACCCAAAAGAGGTAGTTATTAATTATATGGTTGGCAGCTAGGGTCTTTTGGCTATAGTTATTCAAAGTAGACATTCTAACCAAATTATGCTTTTCATAATTATTTATGCTTCGACTACTTTGGAGGAAAATAGAAGATAGTGGAAGGATATAACTTATATTATCTCTAATTTTCCTGAAGCTTGGATATTTATTGGAAGGCATTTCAATACCATCCCCTCTAGATGATAAAATGGAAGAAAATAGAAATTTGGACAAAAGCACTGACCTCATGAGTGAATATATTGCAAACCTTCATCTTGTGGACATCCATCGAGATAATGGCCTTACGACTTGGTCTAACAAAAGGCAAGGCTTAGCTTGTATCATGGAGAAATTGGATAGGTTCTTGTTCTTTAACAATTTCTTAATCAATGGTCACATTCCTAAGGTGAAGAATCTTAACAATGCTGGTTTGGATAACTGGCCAGTCATGGTGGAAATTTAGAAAACCAATGTGAGTTTCTCGCCTTTTCAATTTCAATTAATGTGGCTTAGAGACAGTTCCTTCGGACCCTAAGTGCAGTAATGGTGGAAGGTAAACCAATGTATGGAACTAAGATGTTTTGTTTTAACAAAAGGTTGCAATACATTAAATCCAAAATCAATATTTGTAACTAGGATTTTAGAGATGTTTGAAAAAAAACATAAAGTTATTTCTCAACTTGAAAATTTGAATAAGAAAATCCATTTAGATAGCCTCACAGAGAAAATTATAAATGAAATTAGACTCACAGCTCAGTTAGAGGAATGGAAAAAAAGAAAATATGGAAGCAAAAATCTAAGATCCAATGGCTCAAATAAGGAGATTGACTCACATATTTCTTCCACAAACATCTTCTAGCTCGAAGATCTCGCAACTTTATTTCTTCCCCAAAATTTGATTCTAGAGACATTGTCTACATTTGGGATGGCATGAACTCTGTTGTTGTCAATTATTTTTCCAATCTATTTGTTGCTACACCTCTTGACTATGCTCTCAATAGAATATTATTCAAGCGATTCCTACTCTTATCACTTTTAAGGAGAACTATGTTTTGATTGCTCCAGTTACTATCAATGAGCTTCAACATGTGGTTTTTATAAAAAAAAGTAAGAGCCGCATGTCCTTATGGTTTTTCCATTGAGTTCTATCAAGAGTTTTGGGATATCCTTCATGCTAATTTATTAGAGGTGGTGGAAGAAGCCAAGAAAACCAAATAAATTTTGAAGGTTATCAATAAAACTTATATAGCTCTTGTCCCAAAAACTCAAGAGGTAGATCATATCTCAACTTTTAGACCTATAGCTTTATGTAATGTTCTTCTCAAAATCATTACAAATATCATGGAAAAAAGGTTGAAGCTTTTTTTGCATAAGATTATTTCCCCTGAACAAGGGGGTTATGTCGAAGAGCGTAAAATAGTGAATGAGATAGTTCTTGATTAGGAAGCCATCCTTTCCATGGAAATGTAAAAATATTCATCTATGTTCATTCGTTTAGACTTATCTAAAGCTTATGATAGAGTGGATTGGAACTTCCTTGTCAAAGTTTTAAGGAAATTTGGCTTCTCTTAGGATTGAATGGACTGGATTATGGGATGCATCTCTTTGGTGTCCTCCTCTATTCTTATTAATGGTAGGCCTTCTTGACTTTTCCCTTCTTCCAGAGGTATTAGGCAAGGTGACCCTCTCTCCCCTTATTTATTCATCACTTTGTTGAATGCTTGGGCAAGACTATAACCAAAAATAGAGAAAATATAAACCTTGAGGGAGTTACCATTGTTTGAGGAGCTAGACCTATTTTTCATCTTCAATGTGTTGATGAATCTACTCTGTTAGGTAAAGGTACAATTAAGGAAGATTCTAAAATCAAGAAAATCATTAGTTAATTTTTTAATGCTATCAAGAAATTGATCAATAAAGACAAATGTAAAGTTATTTTCTTTCACTGCTCCTCCAGAAAGGAATCCATGGTCTTGGATAAATAAATATATAAGAAGACCTCCCTTCCGATCACTTATTTAGGCATTCCTATTAATATTCAAAGATAGAAAAAAAGACTAGAATTGGTTGTTAAATAGAGTTAAGAAAACTGGAAAGTGGACCAATAGGTGGCTTTCATTTGGGAGAAAAATTACCTTGGTAAAATCAGTCCTTCAAACTATACCTATTTATGTTTTTGTTATGTTTAATATCCCAAAGGCAGTTCTTCGAGAATTGGATCAAATAAATCATTGATTCCTTTGGAGTGGCAATAAGGAAAAAAGAAAATGGACCTTGGTGAAATGGGATACTTTATGCCTTCCTAAGAATGAAGAGGGGTTAGGTTTTCATTCTATTATTAATAACAATAAGGCTTTAGTTGCTAAACCATATTGGAGGATTTTGCATAACCCCAATGCTCTTTGGGTCAAGAATCTTTGTGCTAAATATATTGAGAATAAAACTCTTAATTACCTTGTTCGCTATCAACTGCCTACCAAAGGTTCTCCCATTTTAGTGGTTCTTAATACTAGTGAGGATCTGATTAAGAAAACGTTATTTTGGATCATTCATAATGGTCAATAGGTAATTTTTTGGATAGATTCTTGGGATTATCACCAGCCTTTGATAACTCAGTTTCCTAATTGTAAGCCTTGGATGGAGGAGCTTCATCAAGTTAACTGGATAAAGGTTTCTAATTAATATCAATACCATATTGGTAATTCAGAGGTTGTAGATATTGGATTCCTATTGAGGACTAGCCTATTCAAATGCTAGAAAGGCAAAGAAAAGACATCCAAAGAATCCTTCATACGAGATCTCTCTCTTAGTACCATGATAAAGACTATTTTGGATGGAACAACACTACTAAGGATGAGTATTTAGTTGCTCAAGGTTATTTGGCCTTATGCCATAATAATCCTAGCCAGTCATATGATATATTTACTCAGTTGTGGGCTCAAGAGCTCTGGCCTAAGGTGAGGTTCTTTACATGGATTTTATTGCAATGCAAGGTGCTTATTGGTGAGCATCTTATAAAATGTGATTTTTATGGCCTGTTTAAATGAGAAATATGTGGAGAGAATATGGAAACTCTCAACCATATTTTTATTAAGTGTACCTTAGCCTCTGAGCTACGGAGGAGGATGGCCATATTTTTTTAAAATAAAAGGATAAAAATTTATTGATAAAATTTTGGATTACAAAGTACAACTGAGCTCCCAACCAAGACTCAAATAAGCAACAAAATAGGCTAAAACCACCAAACAAGGTTGAAACCCGAAGAAGACAACAAGAACAAACCACATTAAGTCTGAACATCCTTGTGGATCAACTTTGAAAGGCGTTGAGATTCCCTAGATGGGAGACTCTTTTAGTTATCAATAATCTAAGGATCCAACAAATCAGAAGCCATTTTAAGCAGGTAATCAGCAATCCCATTCCATTCCCTTGGAATGTGCACAAAGGATATAAATTCGAACTCTTCACTCATTTTGAGAATATTAACAACCACAGAGGACAACTGCTAATTAACATCCTACACCATTTTGTTGTTTAAAATATTAACCAAAATTTGAGAGTCGAACTCGCAGATAATCTTGTGCCATCCAAGAGAAAACCCCCTCTGCAAGGCCTCAAGCTTCCATAAAATTGTTGGAGTGAACACCTTTAAGAATGAAAAAGAAAAAATTGACAACACAAGTAGAATATGTTGGCAATTTGAGTTATTTTATGTTGTCATTGATGTCACATGGATCATTGATGTCACATGGATCACATTTGAGTTTTGGTGGCAACAGCACTTCATAAATAATCATTTATGATATTTTGGAGAGCATGGATATATACATGGTTTTTTGTGAAAACCAAGGCAGGCAAAATAAAAGGTTTTATTTAAAACCATGGATGGCAGATTTGAAATGGGTTTTTCTTAAAACCCAGAGTTGGCTTTTCGTTTCATCGAAAAAGGTGCCCCGGTGATGGAGATATTTAATTTTAAATATTTAGTTTAAATTTTAAATTATTTAAAATTTTAATTTTAATTTTAAAATTAAAAATAAAATTATAGCGTCGACGTCTAAAGAAAGGAGGAAAGGCATATATTAAAAATAATAGCGCCGACGTCTAAAGAAAGGAGGAAAGGCATATATATATATATATATATATATATATATATATATATATATATATATATATATATATATATATATATATATATATATATATATATATATATATATATAATAGGCCACCAAAAGTTTCGATAAATCCTTGTCCTCGATTTTCGAATGCATTCGAATTGATAATGTAATGCGAAAAGAGCCTGTGTGTTGAAGCGTGTGTAAAGAGGCATGTGAAGGGTTTACGAAATTCGGGTCCATTGAAGAATCATTCATGGAGGATAACCAAATGCATAGGCACCTTTGGCCTAGTGGTTTGTGCACTGTGTAAGAAGCAGGAGGTCCTACGATCGAGTCTCGTCGGGGATGCTTGTTGTGTTGAAACGCTCGAAGCATTTTTGAGTTTTCGAAGGGCGCAAAATATTGAGGTATTTGTTTTGGTTCGTGCCCCTTTGAACACGTGAGGGCGTGTGGCCCAACGGTGGCTTGGCCATGGTTAAGGCGCTGAGCGAGGAGGCGTCAAGGGATCGAATCCCGTCAGGGATAGAGGCAAGTTAATATTTTTTAATATTTTATTTTTCTAAAGTTGCCCTAGGAGAAATAAGGGTTATGATGCACCTTAAGAAAAAGAGAGATTTCTGGTGATTTTCTTTTTGGAAGTATATCATATTATATATCGTTGGAAAGCTTATTTCGAGGGCTATTTGATTAACTTGCTTAGAGGGAGAAATAAGGTGTGTGTAAAGAGATATTTCTGATTTTGTAAAGAGGTTCAAAAGTGAAGGTTGCTTTGTTCTTTTTCAAAGAGGATTAATTCTTTCATGAGGGGACATGATGTATTTTATTGAGTAGGAGTAATAAGGTGTTATTTGGATATTATTGTTGTGTTATTAATCATGATCCCTAACCCTTATTGAAAGTTGAAAAAGAAAGTTTGTTGAGTGTGGCAGATTTAGTGGACAACTAATAAGGCATCAAAAAGGTATGAGCAATATTCTCCATTGACTTTGTTTATGGTGGTTGATTTCTGAAATATCATTGGAGAGAAAAGGATTGATTGTGGTTTCCTTTTCGAAAGTGGTTGGTTGAATGCTTCAAGGTTTTCTGGTTTGAGAGTTGTGTTTAAACCTTGTTTTATAAGCATTGTTGTTGAAGCCCATTGATTGTACAAAGAACTTGAACTTGAGTTAGAGGAGAACATGAGTATCATTGTTATGTGAGATTTGTGGTTGAGCATTGTTGGAAACATTTTGAGTTGGTTGATACATGCTTGGACTAGGGATTGTGAGAAAGAGTTGTTCCTTGTGGTGATTGGTTGAGTAGAGTTGTTTGAGCCTAGTCAAGTGAATGAGTGAAGTGGTTGTTCAAGTTCCATGAAACAAACTATTCTATATTCTGATTTGAGTTGAGATCATTGTGGATCATTGTTGTCATCCATTGTAGAGTGCATTGCCATTCATTGTTGAGTTCATCATTGAGCCTTGCCTTCATAGATTTGTGGATGAGATTTGAGTGCTACTTGAGCATGATTGATTGAGCCTTTGAGAAGGCTTTTGGGATAGATTTCTAGATAGATTTGTGGCAGCTTTTGTGCATGATTGATTGAGCCTTTGAGAAGGCTTTTGGATAGATTTATGGATAGATTTGTGGCAGCTTTTGTGCATGATTGATTGAGCCTTTGAGAAGGCTTTTGGATAGATTTGTGGACAGATTTGGTAGCTTTTGTGCATGATTGATTGAGCCTTTGAGAAGGCTTTTGGATAGATTTGTGGATAGATTTTGAGCAAGTTCTTGGTGAGCTTGCTAGAGTAGATTTGAGCAAGTTCTTGGTGAGCTTGCTAGAGCATATTTGAGCAAGTTCTTGGTGAGCTTGCTAGAGCAGATTTGAGCAAGTTCTTGGTGAGCTTGCTAGAGCATATTTTGAGTAAGTTCTTGGTGAGCTTGCTAGAGCATATCTGGATTACCTACTTAGTAGATAAATGGATTTCCTACTTGAGTAGATCAATATTCCTAGAGTCAGATTACCTTGCTGAGCAGATTAATGGATTGCCTACCTGAGTAGATCAGTGGATTACCTACCTGAGCAGATCAGTGGATTGCCTACTTGAGCAGATCAGTGGATTGCCTAGTTGAGCAGATCAATGAATTTCCTTACTGAGCAGATCAGTGGATAGCCTAGCTTTGAGCAGATCAAAGTAATCATTTGTATTGGGATAAGGATCCCTATTTCTTTGTGAAATATTATAAGGAGATTATCTTGTGGAGTACCCCACATTGGGGGAACCACGTTAAATCTTGTGTCTCAATTGTGTGTGGTGATTTGTGCTCTTGCTTACTATTGCTATCTATGTCATTAATGCACATTGCTATATTTGGATATTGCAATTAAGGACACTAATTGATATTGGTTTGGAAAGAAAGTAAAAAGTGGGTGCTATACTGTTCACCCCCCTCTCAATATAAGCTTGTGTTCTTCAATTGGTATCAGAGCGGGTTCCTTCAAAAAGGCTAACAACTTGAGGGTAGATTCTACAAGAACACAGATGGCTTCATAGAATGGATCATCTACAAATAAGGCTCCACTATTTGACGGTAACAATTATGCTTTCTGGAGCATGAGAATGAAGAACTACTTGATATCACAAGGATATGAGGTATGGTAGATGGTTGAAAAAGAGTATAAGGTTGAAGGTGATCCCGAGGTAGATAAGACTATCAAAAAATTGGTTGAGATCAATGCAAGGGCAATGAATTGTATTTTGAGTGGGCTACGTGAGACAAATTTTGCAAAGGTAATGGTATGTAATTCAGCTAATGAAATGTGGACCAAGTTGCGGAATACCTATGAAGGAGATTCCAAGGTAAAGTTGGCAAAACTACAAACTCATAGAAAAATATTTGAGGAATTGAAAATGGAAGATTCTGAAGATATAGCAAAGTTTTTACTTCGAGTTGATGAGATTACTAACACCATGAGAGGTCTAGGATTTGAGATGAAAGAATCAAAAGTTACTCAAAAGGTTTTGAGATCACTTCCCATGAAGTATGATGCAAAGGTTTTAGCAATAGAAGAAACAATGGATATCAACAAGCTAACAATGGAAGAACTACAAGGAACTCTCACAACTTATGAGATGAGGATAAGTAAGCATCAGGTTCCAATAAAAGAAATTGCATTCAAGGCTTCAGAGAAAAAGAAAGGGAAAATTCCAGAGACAGATAGAGATTCAGATAATGATGAGGAAGCTAACTTCATCAAAAGGAAAAAGGACTCAAGGAATTACAGAGATATGAAGAAAGTCAAATGCTACAAGTGTGGTGATTTTGGTCACTATGCAAACAAGTGTCCACATGAAGAAAACAATGATGATGAAAAATAGGGTCACAGAAGAAAAGAATATGGAAAGCATAAGCATGACAAAGATGACAGATACAAGCAAAGCAGGTATGAGAAGAAGAAAAGTTTTCGTAGGACAAAGAAAACTTTCTACATTGAAGAAGCAAGTGATAGCTCAGATCACAGTGATAGAGACCAGTCAGATGAAGAAGAATGTACATTCTTTGGAATAAGTGAAGAAAGACAAGAACACCTATTCCTAGGTATTGAAGAGGATATATCTATCGAAGAAAGACATGAAGAGCTTGCTATAGCCATTGAGCAAGAAAATAGGTACAAGAAGGGTCTAAGAATACTAAAATGCTTCATATGCGGATATTTTGGGCATTTAGATGATGATTGCACGTACTACAACAATTGCAACAAGGAAAGTTTATTTGTTGAAAAAGAAAGCAACAGTTCCAGTAATAGTTCTAGCAACAGTTCTAGTGACAATTCCAGCAATAGTGATGATGAAGAAGAGGAATCCACAAAACAAGAAAATAAAATCAGGAGATTGAAAAGGAAAATCAAAAGGCTTGAAAATAAGGTTCATGAAAATGAAAAGGTCAAAATAATGCTTAATCAACACATTCAAGATTTGGAAAAAGAGCTTCAAGAAACAAAAGAGCTTGGCATCACTATTTCTGAGCAATTGAAGAAGAAGAAAGAAATATGTAATCAGTTAGAAGAAGAAGATCAAAAATGTTTGGGGACCTACATAAATGAGTTAGCACGATTTCAAAGGAATTCAAAAACTCTGGATAATTTTTTGGATTTACAACGAGATCCATTTATAAAGACAGGGCTTGGTTATGAAGAAGGGAAATAAAAAATAAACACACAGGGACCTCTATTTGTATCAGGAGGCTTTGTTTCAAAAATCTATAAGGAAGAACCGGTTCCCAAAGAAAAGGAAGCAGCAAAAATGGATACTTGCATTTCAGAGGCTATAGAGATGTGTGCCAATTTGCTACTTGACACAAATGAAGAGAAAGAAGAGGAAGGTTCCAAAGCACCAAAGGTCTCATATTTCAGGTTTGGGGAATCACACTCAAAAGGAAAGGAAGTTCTAAAATATGAAAGCAAGGAAGCACCTAAGTTTTATGAAGAAAGTTCCAAAGTTCCTATGACTCCAAACATTCAGTTTGGATCTTGTTTTGAGATAGGTGAATCAAGTTCAAAAGGAAAATAAATTCTTGAAAAGGAAAGCAAGGAAGAAATTAAGGAAGAGGATTTAGATACTACAAAGAAGGTTCAAGGATACAATGCACAAGTAAAAAATGATCACAAGGATAATGGTCAAGAAAGGTATGAGGAACCAAGGCATGAACAAAGGGCTTTTCAAGGACATTGTTTTTCTTGTAATGGATTTGGACACAGGGCTATACACTGCATGGTCTATGGATCAAAGAAGTTTGATTTTTCTAGAAGGAACTTCAAAGGAAGAAGGTATGGTTTTCAGGGACATTGCTTCTCATGCAACAGGATTGGTCATAGAGCTTCTCAAGTGCAAAGAAAATGAGCAACATGGTTTTGGATTTAGAGCTACACAATTTAGAAGTCATGGTCATAATGATTATGAAAACATAACTTCACAATACAGGGTTCAGGAAAGGAATGGATATGGAAATTATTTCAAGAAAGAATTCAGGATATGGGCACCATCCAAAGGCTACAATATCAAGTGTTTTAATTGCAATAACTTTGGACATATTGCAAAATGGTGTAGGACTCAATTCCAAACAATTTTAAGACAAGAAGGTCAAGCAGTTTCAAGGAAAAGGAAACAAGTTCAAGACAAGAAGATCAAGTAATTCATCAAGAGAAGGATATCAAAAAAATATGGAAGGAAGTTGATAGAGGAAAGAAACAATGTAATATGGGAGTAAAAGTACTCCCACCCCAAAATTAATCACCTCAAGAGAGAAGGTGGTGAGGGGGCTATGCTTAAGAGTCATATCTTTTAGCCCCATAGGTGTCCCTTTTGCCATTGATGTCAAAGGGGGAGAGATTTGAGTTAGGGGGAGCAGCCTCCAAAGAGAGCATTGAGTTAGGGGGAGCAGCCTCCAAAGAGAGTATTGAGTTAGGGGGAGCAGCCTCCATAGAGAGTATTGAGTCAGGGGGAGCAACTTTGATTCTCAGAGATGGTTTTTGCAGTGATTGTGATGATTTGCATTAGAGGTGTTGCCATCAATGACAAAGGGGGAGATTGTTGGCAATTTGAGTTATTTTATGTTGTCATTGATGTCACATGGATCATTGATGTCACATGGATCACATTTGAGTTTTGGTGGTAACAGCACTTCATAAATAATCATTTATGATATTTTGGAGAGCATGGATATATACAGGGTTTTTGTGAAAACCAAGGTAGGGAAAATAAAAGGTTTTATTTAAAACCATGGATGGCAGATTTGAAATGGGTTTTTCTTAAAACCTAGGTTGGCTTTTCGTTTCATCAAAAAAGGTGCCCCGGTGATGGAGATATTTAATTTTAAATATTTAGTTTAAATTTTAAATTATTTAAAATTTAAATTTTAATTTTAAAATTAAAAATAAAATTATAGCGCCGACGTCTAAAGAAAGGAGGAAAGGCATATATTAAAAATAATAGCATCAACATCTAAATAAAGGAGGAAAGGCATATATATATATATATATGCCACCAAAAGTTTCGATAAATTCTTGTCCTCGATTTTCGAATGCATTCGAATTGATAATGTAATGCGAGAAGAGCCTGTGTGTTGAAGCGTGTGTAAAGAGGCGTGTGAAGGGTTTACGAAATTTGGGTCCATTGAAGAATCATTCATGGAGGATAACCAAATGCATAGGCACCTTTGGCCTAGTGGTTCGTGCATTGTGTAAGAAGTAGGAGGTCCTGCGATCGAGTCTTGTCGGGGATGCTTGTTGTGTTGAAACGCTCGAAGCGTTTTTGAGTTTTCGAAGGGCGCAGAATATTGAGGTATTTGTTTTGGTTCGTGCCCCTTTGAACACGTGAGGGCGTGTGGCCCAATGGTGGCTTGGCCGTGGTTAAGGCGCTGAGCGAGGAGGCATCAAGGGATCGAATCCCATCAGGGACAGAGGCAAGTTAATATTTTTTTAATATTTTATTTTTCTAAAGTTGCCCTAGGAGAAATAAGGGTTATGATGCACCTTAAGAAAAAGAGAGATTTCTGGTGATTTTCTTTTTGGAAGTATATCATATTATATATCGTTGGAAAGCTTATTTCGAGGGCTATTTGATTAACTTGCTTAGAGGGAGAAATAAGGTGTGTGTAAAGAGATATTTCTGATTTTGTAAAGAGGTTCAAAAGTGAAGGTTGCTTTGTTCTTTTTCAAAGAGGATTAATTCTTTCATGAGGGGACATGATGTATTTTATTGAGTAGGAGTAATAAGGTGTTATTTGGATATTATTGTTGTGTTATTAATCATGATCCCTAACCCTTATTGAAAGTTGAAAAAGAAAGTTTGTTGAGTGTGGCAGATTTAGTGGACAACTAATAAGGCATCAAAAAGGTATGAGCAATATTCTCCATTGACTTTGTTTATGGTGGTTGATTTCTGAAATATCATTGGAGAGAAAAGGATTGATTGTGGTTTCCTTTTCGAAAGTGGTTGGTTGAATGCTTCAAGGTTTTCTCGTTTGAGAGTTGTGTTTAAATCTGTGTTTTATAAGCATTGTTGTTGAAGCCCATTGATTGTACAAAGAACTTGAACTTGAGTTAGAGGAGAACATGAGTATCATTGTTATGTGAGATTTGTGGTTGAGCATTGTTGGAAACATTTTGAGTTGGTTGATACATGCTTGGACTAGGGTTTGTGAGAAAGAGTTGTTCCTTGTGGTGATTGGTTGAGTAGAGTTGTTTGAGCCTAGTCAAGTGAATGAGTGAAGTGGTTGTTCAAGTTCCATGAAACAAACTATTCTATATTCTGATTTGAGTTGAGATCATTGTGGATCATTGTTGTCATCCATTGTAGAGTGCATTGCCATTCATTGTTGAGTTCATCATTGAGCCTTGCCTTCATAGATTTGTGGATGAGATTTGAGTGCTACTTGAGCATGATTGATTGAGCCTTTGAGAAGGCTTTTGGGATAGATTTCTAGATAGATTTGTGGCAGCTTTTGTGCATGATTGATTGAGCCTTTGAGAAGGCTTTTGGATAGATTTTTGGACAGATTTGTGGTAGCTTTTGTGCATGATTGATTGAGCCTTTGAGAAGGCTTTTGGATAGATTTTGAAATTTGTGGCAGCTTTTGTGCATGATTGATTGAGCCTTTGAGAAGGCTTTTGGATAGATTTGTGGATAGATTTTGAGCAAGTTCTTGGTAAGCTTGCTTAGAGATTTGAGTAAGTTCTTGGTGAGCTTGCTAGAGCATATTTTGAGCAAGTTCTTGGTGAGCTTGCTAGAGCAGATTTGAGCAAGTTCTTGGTGAGCTTGCTAGAGTAGATTTGAGCAAGTTCTTGGTGAGCTTGCTAGAGCAAATTTTGAGTAAGTTCTTGGTGAGCTTGCTAAGCAAATTAGTGGATTACCTACTTGAGCAGATCAGGATTACCTACCTAAGAAGATTAGGATTGCCTTGTTGAGCAGATCAATGAATTGCCTAGCTGAGTAGATCAATGGATTGCCTACCTGAGCATATCATGATTGCCTACTTGAGCAGATCAATGGATTGCCTACCTAAGCAGATCAATGGATTGCCTAGCTGAGCAGATCAGTGAATTGCCTTGCTGAGCAGATCGATGGATAGCCTAGCTTTGAGCAGATCAAAGTAATCATTTGTATTGGGATAAGGATCCCTATTTCTTTGTGAAATATTATAAGGATATTATCTTGTGGAGTACCCCACATTGGGGGAACCACGTTAAATATTGTGTCTCAATTGTGTGTGGTGATTTGTGCTCTTGCTTACTATTGCTATCTATGTCATTAATGCACATTGCTATATTTGGATATTGCAATTAAGGACACTAATTGATATTGGTTTGGAAAGAAAGTAAAAAGTGGGCGCTATACTGTTCACCCCCCTCTCAGTATAAGCTTGTGTTATTCATAATCTCTCCTAACATCATCAATTCCAGCATGTCCAAGATTACCCTTGGATGACCCATCAGTATTAATTTTTAAAACTCCTCTAGGGGGCAACCTCCACCTACCATCTCTCCTAACCTTCATGCTAAATTGAGGAACCCTATTAGGGCTAGAAGAGTTCGCACCAACCCCAAAGAGACAAAGGGCCTACCGTACCTTCTCCTCCATAGAGTCCAAAAGAGGGTCCACATCACATTTGCTATGGATAGTTTCCTTAACCATACACAAGATCCTTTTCCATATCTGTTGAACAACCAAATGACTGCCCTGAAAGATGCGACGGTTCTATTTGATCCAAATCTACCAAATGATGCAAGAAGGGCCTAAATTCCAAGCCACCTAGAGGAAGGGGACCTTGGTTGGAGGTCTGCCCAGACTACTCCAAAACTCCACCAGGGAGAGCATATAAAAACAAGGATGGTTCCATGCACTCCATCAATGGTGCCAAATGTCTCTGACAATGGAGCATTGGAAAAATATATGAGAAGAGTCATCATCATTCTTATCGTAAATGACACAAAAATAGGGACCCTGAAATCCCCTCTTTCTCACGTTATCCCAAGTAAGGCATTTATTACAAGCTACCAACCAGAGAAAGAAGTTACATTTTGGTCAAGAAAATTTTTTCCACACCTTTTTCCACCATGTGATAGGGAGACTCCTGAACTTTTGCTTATCAAGAACCTAATAACCATAGGCTACAGAGTAGGTTCCCTTGGGATCAGGGTTCCAAGCTATAATATCTTTACCCATCAACAAAGAACATGGTCTCCTCACAAGAATAAGAGAAAGCATATATCTATCCTTTACCAATCCCCCATAGGGCCATTCTTGTGGATCTTTCCACCTGTACATCTCCATATTTCCAAAAGATTGGATTTTTTAAAGTCCTCCACACGATACCAAACTGCTTCAAAGAAACAAATGCTTAGGAAAAATAACCTAGGATATTGAGTCAAGATAGGAGGGTGGCCATCCCAAGAATCCTCCCAAAAAAGAGCATTTTATCCTTGATTGCAAATAAAAAACAAACCCTGTTTAATTAAATTAGCTCCTCTTTTCAGAGTGTCCCGGATAATTGAACCTTTTCCAACCAAGCTGACTCTAGGGATCTCAACCTCAAAAATACCTCTCAAATATTTACAAGATAATATTTTAGCCCAAATCTAATCTTGAGAGGTACACCATCTCTAATAAATTTTCACATCCAAAGCCTGCCTAGAAATAGCTACCTATCGCAACCCAAGGCCTCCCTCTTGAACTAGTCTACAAATAGAATCCCACCTAACCAAACTCCATTTAGATTGATCAAGTTTTTCAAACCACAAAAATTATCTTGACAAAGCATCCATGTCCTTGATGAAACAAGAGGGAGTTATTTGCACAAAACACCTATAAATGGGTAAAGCTTGAACAACAAATTTTAAAAGAAACACTCTACCTACAGAGGATAGCCATATGACGGTCCAGTGATTCACCTTCCTTCTAAAATTATCAAGCATAGACTTCCAAGAAGATCTAGGCAGAGGATGAGATGAAATCAAAATACCAAGATAAATGAAGGGGGGAGTCCCAACCTGGAATCTTAGAATGCGAGCAATCCTAGCTTGAATAAGAGGAGGGGTATTGAAGAAGAAAATAGAAGACTTGTCCTCATTAATAAATTGTCCAGAAGCACCAAGATATATGCCAAGAGACCGTATAATACCTCCAGCTTCCCTGATAGTGGAAACTCCCAAAAAAGTAGTATCATCAACAAATTGAAGGTGGGAAAGAGGTGACAAACTACTATCCCACTTTCACCCCTGAATGAGACCCTGCCTAACCTGAGACTTGAGCAATATTACCAACCCTTCCATCATAATGATAAACAAATAAGAAGATAAAGGATATCCTTGCATCAAACCCCTTAAGGCCTCAAACAACTTTGACAACTCATTATTAACAAGAACAAAGAACGAGGAAGAAGAAACACAACTCATCACCCATCTAATCCAATCCTCCTCAAAGACAAAAGCAGCAAGAACTTTCTGAATAAAGGACCATATGACCCGATCATAGGCTTTGGCCATGTCCAACTTAATGAACATACTTTCATCCTTAAAAGTTTCCATAGAGTGAATAGCTTCTGTAACAATAACAATCCCATCCAAGATTTTTTTGCCAGTAACAAACCCACCTTGCTCCTCATAGATGATTTTGCTCAACCATATATTCAACCTCTTAGCAATAATTTTTGTGATGATATTATACACAACATTGCAAAGAGCGATAGGCCTAAACATATCCAGGGAATTCGCTCTCTTTTTTGGGAATAATCACCACAAAGGTAGCATTTAGGGCCCTTAGCATCTATTTGTTCTTTTGGGAATCATATACCACCTCCAAAAGATCAAATTTGATTAACTCCTAAAACTCTTGATAAAACTCAATCAGGAATCCATCCGAGTCTAGGGCTTTCCCTTATTTCATCTTGAATACAATATTTTCCAACTCCTCAAGGTAAATTTGACCCATCAAGTGCTCATTCATATCTCTAAAAACAATTAAGGGAATATAGTTTAGAATAATATTTTCATCCTCATCATATGAGAGGGAGTCCTCCTTGAAGAGAGAGGAAAAATACCTCATAGTCTCTTCTGAAATATCCCTAAAATAAGAGAGAAGGTAACCCTAAGAATTCACAAGAGAGGTAATCAGGTTACCATTACAGTGAGCCTTAACTGAGTTATAAAAGAAGGTCATGTTCACATCCCCTTCCTGAAGCCAATCTACTTAAGCTTTTTGTTTCCAATTTTTTTTCCCTCAATTCCCATTCAGCAAGGTCTTTCACAACCTCAAATTCCTCAACAAGAAGCTTCTCCGTGAGTCCCTTATCTCTAATATTCCTTGAAGCTTCTTCCACCCTCCTAAGAGCCGTAAACTTATCCAAGGAAAGGTTCCTAGAATTTAGTCTATTCCATATCTTCAATTTATGCTTAACAAATTGTAGTCACTTCATAAAGGAATACATAGCGATGCCATGAGGAGATTTGCCATTGGTCCACCAGCCTCACATGAAATCAATAAGCTTAGGATCCTGATGCCACATAAGTTGAAACTTAAAGGAAGGATTCTTCTTTAGCCCTAACTCCAGAGCAGAGAGTTTGATAGGCCAATGATCAGATCCCCTACCCTCTAGAATCACAGAACTAGCGCTTCTGTTATTACCAATCCAAAAACTAGAGATCAAAAACCTATCTAGTATCTCTAAGATATAATCTTACCCACATCTTCTATTATGCCAGGTAAAGATCCCATTATCTGGCTTGATGTCAACCAAGTTCAGGGCTAGGATATGAGCATTGAAGACAGAAGAAAAAGGCTTGAGATGATCAAACCCACTGCTTTTCTCCTCCAGACAAGTGATAGAGTTGAAGTCTCACAAAGCCAATGTGCTCCCACAAATTCACTTTATTATTGTAATCAACAAGAGCATACAAATTTGTAAGTAGGATGGTTTCATCAGATTCATTATCATACCCGATCATTGAAATAGACCATCTTCTAGAAATCCAAGTACGAGGAGAGATCTTAACCAGATCCCATAAACAAGCAACACCACTAGCATATCCACATGCACCAATACACTGGCATTGACCCCTTCTCCACAACTTGGGAGTAATATTAAACATACTATCAGTAGCCAATTTAGTCTCCTAAATAAACACCACATCCGAAGAATGAACACAAACCAAATCATGAACAAATTTTTGTCTAGGGATGTTGTTCAACCCCCTTACATTCCAAGAAAGGATAATCATTTACGGGGGTTATAAAAATGGGATTTCAATGTTCTCACCAAGCCTGACTCCACCAAAGTCTCCCCTATCAACTTAATTTTATCTTGGTCTTTCTTTTGACCCACCTTCATATTATTATTTGAAGCACCTTTTTAATTGTTTTATGTTGCAATCCCAACACCTTAGGATTTTTGCAGTCCAAGGATGATTGCATCAATTCCTGAGTAGGAGAGGGCATACCTAAACCTGTGCAACTTTCCAAAATAGTTTTCCTTTCAGGGCTAGAGCCAACCATATCACCTATACTCATAACCAAAGCCCTCTGTTCTTCATTTAAACCCCCTAGATCTGATTCCTTAGGTTCCACTTCAAGAAGAGACATCTGATTCGGCCATGTTATATCTATATCAGGTAGCGATGTTTCATGTATCTCCATGCACTGATCAATATTATCTAGTATTTCAAAATGGTTGAGCAGATCATCTGGATGGATATCCTTAAGGTCTCTTTTTGCCCTTCTTCCTCTGTTTCAGGGTTTTACTGAAACAAAGCCTTCCTTATCCCGATCCCCTTCCTTTATCGAGGCTTTTCCTTTATCCAAATTTTGTGCAAACCAAGAGGGCCTAGGATTTGAAGCCATAGGTGGGACAAACTTAGGGCATTTTATTTGTAGGTGGTTGTATTTATGGCAGATCTAGAAAAGAAATGAAAGAGCTTCATAGTCAAGTTGTTGAACCCATGTAGTCGATCCAAACTGTATTTCAACAAAATTTGGAGTAGAATTGTTTAAATCATTTTCAACATAGATACGGGTAATAGATATTACCTTTTTATCCATCGTCTATTGTGACGGTCCAACTGACTTCCCAATAAGAAGGATAATCATATGCAATATGTCATTTCTCCAAAATTCCAATAGGAGCCATAGAAGCCGAACCCACATTGGAAACTACGATAGCCACTCTCATATGGGTTGAAACCCACATGCCAGGGTTTAATAAAGAGTCCCGCTTGGTTACAGAAATATGGGCCCCTTCAAATGCTTTGTTACGATCCACAAGACGAGAAAACCACCATAAAATAGCTATTCACACTCAGCATCACCTCCCCGTCACCTTCAGGGTTCCAAGTCTTCCTAACCCAAGCCTCCACAAAGGGAAGAGAAATTTGGATGCCCATAAATTTACCAATAAGTGCATGTTTGGTTAAATACTCCACATCTTCTGCCACCGGGTCTAGTTGAACCACTAGAACCATCCTGGCTTCACATCGTTCCAAATATTCATTGTTCTTTAACAAGCAATTCCTGGCATTCAATTGGAAATTTTGTTCCTTCCAATAATTTTTAGATGAAAAATATCGCTAGCATGCACACTCTATTATGGGACCGACACCATCACAACATTCCTCCAATTGTTCAAACCTCCTCCAAAAACTGTTGCCATCCCCGTAGAGCAGTTTTTCCTCATCAAACCCTAGAAGAGTAGTTTTTCCTCATCACACCCTTCACAAAAATGTTATCCTTACCAAGAGAATGGCCATCTTACTTGGACTACAATGGTCCAAATTTTTTACTTTTGAACAACTTTGAAGGTATTTGCCGAATCAGGAGGGTGTTGATCATTTTATTATGTAGCTAGTTTGGACGGGTTCTACCATTATACCTTGGAATATTTGGAAGGAAAGAAACAACCAAATTTTCAATCAAGAAAGAAAGTACATTCACTATATATGGAAAAATACTATTGCCAATTTAGTTGAATCAATCTAACTCTTTAAACACCCCCAAAACTCCCATCAAATATGGGATCAAGTAATGCAAATATCGAAGATTAACTATTTTAAGGGCAACTAGCTTAATGGGAATGTAAGCAATTGAAATATGGATGGAACAAAGAATTAACAACCTCCTCCTAATGCTTTTGGAAAATTCAATACCAATGGAGCTTCTAAGGGGAACCCTGGAAAAGCTAGTGCGGGAGGAATTGGTAGACTTTCATATGGTTCCTTGGTTTTCATGTTTGCTAAGAATTTGGGTATCCTTTCCAATAACCTTGCTAAGTTGTATGGTATCCTTAGAGGCTTTTTGGTTGAATCTAACCCTCAAGTCATGATTAATCTATTGAAGACTCCTAACAATCATAAGGTTGATTGGAGAATAAAAATAATTGTTGAGACAATTCAATTAATCCATATGGGCTTTTTGAAAGCTTATTACAATCATGTGGTTAGAGAATAGAATAGGAGTGCTGATGATTTAGCTAATTGTGCATTGGACAAAGGTGATCTTACTTACTACGACCTTCCTCCCAAATGGTGGGATTTGCAAATAAGGGAAGCTCTTCTTCCTATCCTTTCTTGGATGGCTCCAGTACTAGAGGTACCTAGTTCATTTTTCCTTTATTTTTGCTTCTCTTTGGTTCGGTCAGGGTATTTTAGTTCCCTTGCTTAGACTGATCATTTTTATGTTTCCTCTATTGAATCTTGCCTGAATAGCCTTTTGGTCTAGAAAGGCCAAATTTGTATTCTATATTTTCATTCTTTTTAGTTTTTCGGTGTGTGTGTGTGTTGTTTTGTATTATTTTCGTTATGTTTTATTTTTATGTTATTTTGTGTTGTTTTTATGTTTTTGTATTTTTTGTGTGTTTTGTTGTTATGTGGTTTTTTTTTGTGTGCGTTTTGTGTTTTATTGTTGTTTGTTGTTTTTGTGTTTTTTTGTTATTTTTATGTTTTTTGTTGTCTTTTGTGCATTTTGTTGTTTTTGTGTTTTTTGTTATGTTTTTTGTGTTTTTGGGTTTGTTTGTTGGTGTTTTTGTTGTTTTAGGTATGCTCTTTGAGTGTGTTGAAGGGGGCAGGCCAGGTGTGAGCCCTGGGTATTTTTTATGGAATAGATACCCTTGCCTCCTTGGGACTTATCCAAAAGTGGCATCCCAATTGGGGTGTTTTCCACAAATAAACAAAAAAATAGACAATGACATTCTATGTAGAAATTTAGTCATAAAATTTAATGAATAAATTAAAAGCTATAATATTTGAAAATTATACCATTGTAGGACACCCCAACAATATGTCATTGATGTTTCATCTTGGTGACCTGAGTTTGAATCATGGGGATGGATACCCCCTATTGCTATGCTCTCGAGGAGTGTCTCCCCAATTGTGCCACTATTGTACTTCATATTACTTCTTTAAAAAATGATAATTTTAATGTTTTAGATAAATATTTTTTTATATATTTTTGAAAAATATTAAAAAATAAGCATCACTTCATTAATTATTTAATTATATTAAATGATATTAGTATAAACAATGATACAATATTTTTTGGGAGGGTAAGGATAAATGAGGGTAAGGATATGAATGTTACTTCAAATGGAGGAGATAAATTTACCAGCAACTTATCTAGGGATGCCCTTATTTGAGGGGATAATGAGGATAAAATTATAGAATCCAATTATAAGTAAAGTTCAAAATAAACTACCGGCATAGAAAGGTAGATGGTTATCATTAGTAGGAAAAGTGCAACTAATTAAATAAGTCTTATAGGCCATTCCAACTTATTATATGTCATTATATACTATGCCAATATAAAAAAAGTTTAATCTATTTTATGTGATCATTTTTGTGGTTAGGATTACATGATAAAAGGAAATTTTCTTTTGTGAAATGGAGCAAGGTGTGTGATCATAAAACTCGAGGAGGTATTGGTTTAAGAGTTCTTACGAAAATAAACTTATCTCTTAGGATAAAAGTAATCTAGAGATTGTACAAATAGAGTCAAAGACAATGGGAAAGAATTCTTCTAAGTATGTTTATCCCAATGACACAAACTTATTTTTATTGCATTCTCTCTATCAAATGGTTATGCACTTTAGAACGATTTAAAAAAATCAATTAATCCAGTGATTAAAGGTTTAATATGGGTAGTGGGAATTAGAAAAAAAATCTATTTGGATGGATACTTGGTGTGATAAAATACCATTCAATCCAGATTCAATTTTGAAACCTTGGATGAGATTACTTCAAGGTAAATATGGTGGGTTTCAAACATTTTGTACAAGGATCACGAAGGAAGATACAAATGAAAAGAAGAATTTTTACAAGTATACAAAGACATTGATGCTAGGAGGCAATTGAGTAGAAAGATAACAACAACGATTATTCTAAGGGGAGCCAAAAATAAATTGATTTGGGAGTTGAATAGCTCAGGAGAATACACAACAAGATGTGGATATAATGTAAAGCACCAACAAAATAAGAATATCGCAAGAAGATGGAGAGATATTTGGATAGCCCAAGCATTCATAAAGTTAAAATGTTTGTTTGGCTAGTAGGTCATAGATAAATTTTATCCTGGGATAACCTTATAAAAAGGGGTGTTCATGGCCCCTTACAATGTGTTCTTTGTAAAAGGGAGGAGAGTATAGACCATCTCTTGGGACATTGTTCAATAGTCTAGAAACTATGGCAATGGATACTTAGTATGTTTGGTAAATGCATGGTGATGAATGAAAAATTTGAAGAATGGTTAAATTATTGATAGAGAACTTTTAAAAGTGAGGCTTTACAGATAATCTAGGATATATCAAAAGATACAATACTTTGGATAGTATGGCTAGAAACAAATAGAAAAATATTAAAAGGAGAGGAAAGTAATTTAGAGGTAATGAAAATAAATATTGGTTTAGCCATAAAGGAGTCTTTTCCATGGTAATAAAAATGATCATGAAGTTAAATTCTCTTTTCCATGGTTAGAGGAAGTAGTACGTTTAGTTGAAGTTGACAAGAAAATGTTGATTTCCTAAATCCAATAATGATTAAGAGTTACTTTAATGTTTTCCATGGTAATATCTGCTTTATTTTATAACATTAATTTATTTTCATATAAACTATTTATTATATTTTTTGTGGTTGCACTTGTGCTTCAAGAAGGAAACTAGCAACCTAGATCTAGTAAAACAGACTATGATAGTGCGATGTTTTGGAAATATTACTCTACAAAGATGCAATGCATAGATAGTAGAGGTGAAGTTTTGGTATTGTGAAGGTTGTTGTAGGAAAATGTCAAGAAGGATGCTAAATTTTGGAATATTTATATTTACACAAAAATTTGAAAAATTCTAAAAAATGAAAATCAAGAATTTAGACCTTTAATGTAAATCATTGTAGGTTTCTAGCTATAGCATATCAATTGAGAAGAGAAATGAATCTATTTGTAAACTCTCAAAGCTCTAAAGAAGAGAGTTGTGATTTGTCAAGGGTGGGGAAACCGAGTACAATCCCTTGTTCTCTAGTAGAAAAAAATATTAGTATAAACAAATTTAATAATAAGACTTTGAAACTTTGAATATGAAGTCTAAGGTATGAAGCCAATGGGAATAAATTTATGTACCTTCGACAATCGAAGTTTGGTTAAATAAACATATAGTAGGTAAATAGCCTAATATAACTTTCTCTATGGGGATTGTCTCATAATAGTTATAAATTATTTTACCTTTACCTTCATTCTATACAAATTATCAATAAAATATATTAATTTTAATTAGTTTTGGCAATAACAACCTAAATTACATTTCAATTTAATTAATTAAATAATAACAACAATTTATTAAAACACAATTAATTTTATAGTATCTTTAACTTCTAAACAAATAATATTGTATTTTTTTAATTGGTTATATGGGATTGAAATGGGTCCCACCTATATTACATCATCACCACATAGTGGTATTACAACAAATCTTGGATATTATCAATGTATCGCTTGGTAAGATTTGAACATCGATCTCCTCTTTAAATATTGAGGAATATAACTGGTTGAGCTAATGCCACTTGATTATAATATAATAATTAAATAGTTACTTAAATTCATTAAAATATATGATGTCTTTAATTTCTAACAAAAATACATTATTATGGTAGAGGTTTTGGGTAGGAACTTGAAGAAGGGTAATAAACATGGGCTTATAAGTGGACTTAAGGCTAGTAATAATATTGACACCATCACCCATCAATAGTTTGTAGATGATACAACTCTTTTTGGGAGCGTAAGGATAAACGAGGCTCAAACTTTAAATAACTTGCTAAAGGAATATGAAAGAGTATCTGGAAGCAAAGAGCCTTGATAGATGGAGTCAAGCCATGGCCCCTCACAATGTGTTCTTTGTAAAAAGGAGGACAATATAGACCATCTCTTGGGACACTACTCAATAGTTTGAACTATGGTAGTGGATTCTTAATATGTTTGGTAAATGCATGGTGATGAAAGGAATAAAAGAATATTTAAAGGAGAGAAAAGTAATTTAGAGGTAATGAAAAAAAATATTTGTTTAGCCATCTAGGAGTCTAAACCAACCCTATCAACTTACTCAATCCCTAATCTGGAAGCAAAGAGCCTTGATAGATGGAGTCAAACCATCAAATAGATTTATGATGTTGGGTACATGAGAAACAAAAGGAAGGCAAAGAATATAAAGTGGAAACCACCAGATGTGGAGTTGGTCAAGTTGAATTTTGATGGAGCATCTAAAGAAAATCTAGAACCAATAGGAGGAGGAATAATTAGAAATAATAGAGAGATTTTGTCTCATTATGCTTTCAATAGTGGGTTTAAGACAAATAATGAAATTGAAGCTTGGGCAACTTTGGGAGGGTTAAAAATATGCAAACAAATGAAATGAACAGAGTATGGATGGAACATGATTCACTCATAGTAATAAATGCAATTTTGAGGAAAGCAAAGGCTCCATGGAACATACAAGAGATAATAGTCGAAATTAAAACCTTGTTATAGAGTTTGAAGAAATCAATTTTATACATAAGTTAAAGAAAGGAAATAAATGTGCATATAGGCTAGCCAATAGAGGGGTTTTAATCGAGGATTGTGAAGTTAAATTTTCTTTTCCATGGTTAGAAGAAGTAGTAAGTTTAATTGAAGCTACAAGCAAATATTGACTACTTGATTCAAATAATGATTAAGATTCACTTCAATGTTTTCCATTGGTAATATCTGCTTTATTTTATAACATTAATATGCTTTCATATAAACTATTTATTATAATTTGTGTGGTTGCACTTGTGCTTCAAAAAGGAAATTAGCAATCTAGATTTGGTAAAAAGTGACTATGATAATGTTCAGTTTTGGAAATATTATTCTATTAAGATGCAATGCATAAATGGTAAAGATGTAGTTTTGATATTGTGAAGGTTGCTATAGAAAAATGTAAAATATTTGTATTCACACATAAAATTGAAAAAGATTCAAACAATAAAAATTAAAAATTCAAACATTCAAACATTTGATGTAAAATAATGTAAGTTTTTAGCTATAACAACTTAATTATAAAATTGAAAAAGATTCAAACAATAAAAATTAAAAATTCAAACATTCAAACATTTGATGTAAAATAATGTAAGTTTTTAGCTATAACAACTTAATTAAATTATCTAGCAAAAAAAATTAATTAAACTAAAAATTTATTATGTTTATAAACTCTCAAACTTTAAAAATTTATAATTTATAAAAGACCAAAAAAAACCAATTAAAAAAAAAAATCTAACAAAATTATATTATATAAATAATTTAATTTAAAATGTAATCGGCAAATTAATTAAAAACAAGAAGAATAATCATCCCAATATCTACAACCCCACCACCGTATACCTCTAAACCTAACCTACTACCCTATCGCACAAAGTGTGACTAGGATTTAAACCTCTAAACCTGTAACCGATCGCCCCCAATGTGCCGGTATGATTAATTAGAATGGATTAAAATTCCACGTCACCATCGTTATCATAATGCAAAAATGCAATAAAAGGTGATGTGTGAAATGGGCTATATACAGATAGTTATTCTTCAACCATTTAACTCAATGTGGCAATACCTATCCTCTCCCTATCTCAGGGTTGGACTTTGTCTTATCTAGATAATAATAAAAGTGTTACAAAACCCCCATATACCCCTATACTCACTCACATATATTATAAGACTCCTTGAAATCTCTCTACTCACTTGAGGCTAGTTTTGGGAGAGAGCAAACATGGCTGAAGAAGATCAACCTCAATTCTTTGAACTTCATAAAGGTGATCTGCATGTCAAGCTCTCCAATTTGGGTTGCACAATCACTTCTTTGCAGGTCCCAGATGCTCATGGTAATTTATGTTTGACTATGAATTTTGATTAAATCAGTTAATGAATTTCAAGATTATAAAATGAGTTTGAGTTTGTGATCTCTGTTTGTCTATGGATTTAGAGTAAATTAGTTAATGAATTCAAGGTTTTAGAATGAGGTCGAATTTAATGGGTAGGTTTTCCTTCCTTCAGTTTGAATAATGTGGGTCTGGAGATATTCAGCTTGGGTTTGAACGATGCACAAGATTTTGATTTATCTGCAGTTCTTGGATTATGGGTCTGATCCAAGATTTTTGGGGTGTCTGTGGGTTTTGGATTATGGGCTTTGACAATCCATGTGAGCTGTAACTTCCATATATATGCTGTACATGGATTTTAGTATATTGAGAATGAATTTTGTCAATTCATAGGTTTTTGGTGTATTTTTCGTACTGTCATTTTGAGCTATTGGTAAATTGGCCCAATAGGGCTTGAAATCAGGTCATCGTAGAATGCAACTAAAGCAAGGTTATTATTAAATATTAATTGGTTATATCAGGTTGAAATAGGCTTCATGTTTTGATCACTTTATCATAACATTACAATAATTTGAGAATTTAATTATGTATAAATTTGAATCCTAGTCTACACCTTAAAGGTAGACCCAGTAGAGTTTATGCTATTTGATACTAGACCATGGCCTGTTATCAATGGCAATTGCTTCACCTTACTGTTAGATCAAGGTCCATTAGATGAGTCCCTTCATCAGAATAACTTTGTGTGGTTTTTCTATTTTTTTTATGGCTTTGCTGTGGATGTTTGATAACTTCTCATTTTTTTTTAGGCCCATTCCTATTTTGGTATGCATTGCTAATGAGTAGTTCTTGGTCTTTCATGTTGAATTGCAGGTGATTTGGCAGATGTTGTGCTCGGTTTTGACACCCTGACTCCTTATATGGTAAGGCTTTCTTTGATAGGTGTAGTAATGTAACCTTTTCTTGTTGCTTTTAAATTAATGGAATTAAGCACCCATATGCACCTTATAATTATTTTGGAATGGATTTGAATTTTGATGTTGGATTGGGATAGTACACACGTTGGTTTTTTATTTTTTAATTTATGGCATTTGCAGGATGGCACTTCTCGGTATTTTGGCTGCATTGTAGGGAGGGTAGCCAATAGGATCAAGGATGGAGGCTTTACCCTGGACGGAGTGCAGTATTGTTTACCAGTCAACAATGGCCCTAACACGCTACATGGTAAGTATTATTTATTTATTTATGTTTACAGTTCTAATTGTATTCTATTTCATTTGTATGTCTGGGGTGTTGTCTTGATACCATTCTTTAAGCTTTCTTTCTTGGCTTTTAAAAATTAAAAAAATGTAAGATTCAGTTTCCTCATGAAAATGCCCTCTGCTGGACAGTGCAATTTAATCTGCACAATACATTACAGGCCCCAAGATGTTAATTTTGTTGCTTATTTGTGGTCTATTTTGTAAAGATCTAGTTTGTGCTCTGTCATGTAAATTTTCCAAACCCTAGATAACTGTTGTCCTATGTTATTTTAAAATAAATCAGATCTGAGAATAATTTATTCAAACATGCAACAGTCACACAGATGGCTGGAAAACATACACAGCGTGAACAGCGGAAGTTAAATATATTTCTGAACCTGAAATATTACAAATAAAAGGGGCTACAGCTACAGCAGAACACTTCTGCTCTCTTGCTGGTTCTAGCCAGCAAACACTGTTCTTTTCCTCCTAAGCTTGTATTTTTCCTTCAACAATCTGTTCTCCTCCCATTCTTTTCTGTGTTTGTGTATCTAAAACACTCTTGATCTTCTCCTTTTATCCTTGAAAAAGGTAACCCTAATCTCTCTAACCCTAAGATTAGATCTCATCTCATCTTGAGATGTAAGGTTAAAAATAGAAAATCACTTAAGTGAATATCAAAATAGAATCACTTAAGTGAAGTACAAAATAGAATCACTTAAGTGAACTTAAAAATAGAAAATCACTTAAGTGAATTACAAAATAGAATCACTTAAGTGAATTACAAAATAGAATCACTTAAGTGAACTTAAAAATAGAAAATCACTTAAGTAAATTCAAAATAGAATTAGAAATGTCTTGAACCACTTCTAGCACGTTCATACTGAAGCCTGTGCAAGAAGTTCCTGTTTGAGCTACATTTCTCAACACCCCCTCTTAGCGAGGAAGGAATTCTACACCAATCCAAGTTTGTCTCTAAATGCTTCAAACTTCCCTTTCACTAAGGGCTTGGTCAGAATATCAACTACCTGCTGATCTGTGGGAATATACTGGAGCTTTACGGCTCCCTTATGAATATGCCATCCCATAGATGAAGCTAAAGACATAACTGCTCTAATGGAAGTGTATCTAGCGACTGGAGCAAAAGTCTCCTCATAGTCCACTCCCTCTTTCTAGGAGAACCCTCTCGCCACAAACCTTGCCTTGAACTTCTTGATGCTGCCATCTGCAACATGCTTAATTTTGTAGAGCCACTTGGAACTCACAACTGACTTCCCCTTCGGTCTTGGCACTATGTCCCAAACATCATTCTTCATGATGGAGATGTACTCCACCATGGCATCCGGCCAAACTTGTTGTCTGTTGCCTCCTGAAAACTGGTAGGCTCTAAATTTATGATGTTACTCATCAATGCCATGTAGCTTGAAAACTTCCTTGGAGGTCTGCTCTCCCTAATCATGTTGCTAGGAGCCTCAACATACTCCTCAGCATCCCTCAATGTCTGTGTAAGCCATTGAGGTCTCCTGATAGAACTGGAAGGGGCTAATGTCTCCACCTCCTCACCTGAAGGTTGTTGTTCTGAACTGGAAACCACTGGTGTCTTTGGTGACCCTGGCTCAACCTTCGGAGCTTCTTGCTCCTCATTCTCTATCACTGGAATAGGCTCATGAGACTTCTTGGATGCAACGTCCTCCTCAAAATTTACATCCCTGCTCACTACTGTCTTCCTCTTCTTTGGAATATAAACCCTATAAGCTTTTGAAGTCTCACTGTATCCTACAAATAAACCCTTCCTACTGGAGGTCTCCAACTTGGTCCTCTTCTCTACTGGAACATGGATATAAACTGGACATCCAAAGATGCGGAAATGACTCACCTCTGGTTTCACACCAGTGAATGCCTCCTCTGGTGTCTTATCCTCCAAGATCCTGTGAGGACACCTGTTTTGGATGTAGACTGCTGTGTTGCATGCTTCTGCCCAAAGAAACATTGGCAAGCCCTGGTCATGAATCATGGCCCTAGCAACCCCTATGATGGATCGATTCTTTCGCTCTGCAACCCCATTCTGTTGTGGGTTGTATGGAATAGTCAACTCCCTCTTGATTCCTGCCTGCTTGCAGAAACCATCGAACTCCTTGGAGGTATATTCACCCCCATTGTCTGATCTCAAGACCTTGATCTTCTTCTTTGTCTGGTTCTCAACTAGAGCTTTGAACTCCTGAAGCCTACTAAAGACTTCATCCTTGGTCTTAAAAAAATAGATCCATGTCTTGCGAGAGAAATCATCAATAAAGGAAACATAGTACATGCTACCTGAAATTGATGCTACTGACATCGGTCCACAAACATCCGAATGTACTAGATCTAGTATCTTCTTAGACCTATGCTCACTGTTTGGGAAAACAACCTTGGCGTGCTTGCCAAGCGTGCACCCTCTACATACTCCCTGTTGCTCAATGCTGAACTCTGGAAGACCTGTGACTATCTCCCTCAGAATAGACAACACTCTATGATGCAAGTGCCCCATCCTCTTGTGCCACAATTCACACAAGTTGTTACTGCTATGAAATAGGGCTTGAACAAGTTCACCCTACAACCTGTATAAACTGCCTTCTCTAACCCCTATTACTTGTGCTGTTTTCGGGCTAGATTCTTTTGGTCTAATAAGGACATGCTAGTTCTTGAACTCCACTGCATAACCCTTATCCTCCATAACCGAAATTGAAAGCAAGTTCTTCTTGAGGCCTGGAACAAACAGAACATCATCAAAATCTAAAGATTTCCCTGACTGGAGTCGAAAAGGAATGGTACCAATTCCTACAACTGGATATTTGGTATCATCACCAAGCTCAACCTAAACCCCTGAGTCCTGCTCTTGTAGACTGGTAAAACATTGTCGGGCTGATGTCATGCGCCCAGATGCCTCACTATCCACATACCAAGCATTCCTTGGAACCGTGCTGGTAGAAAGGCAAGAGACCAATGAGAAATCCTTATCGAATTTGGCAGCAAACTCACTCATCTGAGTTTCTGCAGAGGCTGCTACCTGCATATGTTGCTGCTTCCCTTTGCCCTTCTTGTCTAGACACTGTGATGCATAATTGTCGTGCTTATGACAAATGAAGCACTTGATCTTGCTCAAGTCCTTCTTCCCTGACTGTGAGGTTGACTCCTCATTCTTTACCTCACCCTTGTTGGGTCCTTTACCTTTGCCCTTCTTGGTTTGCCCAAAAAGAGCTAGGTTATCGTCACCACCTTTCTTGTTGGCCTTTGACTCCATCCGAGTCTCCTCCTGGATGAAATCATCCCACAGTTTCTCAAATTTGGGAAGGTTCTCACGAGCACAAATGCCTTTGACAAATGGTTCCCATGAAGCTGAGAAACCATTAAGTGCCACATTCACCAACTCTGTGTCTTCAACCTTCTCCCCTATGCTGCCAGTTGATCACGAATCTGCGTGATCTTCATCAAGTAACTGGTAACGGTGTCAGATCTGGTCATCTCCATAGATCTGAGTTTGTTCCGCAATATCATCTTCCTATTTATGTTCTCGCTCTTGTAGAGGCTAACCAGGGCATCAAACATCTCCTTTGCCTTAATCTTCTCGGATATGTGACGAATCAGGTGATCCTTCATTGCATCCAAGATCATCCGCTTGGCCTTCACTTCCTTCTTTTTGTGAGCTGTCAATTCCTGTGGATCTGTAGGCAAAGTCACATCAGCCTTGACAATATCCCAGAGATCATTCTCTTCCAATAAGAAAATTACCCTAACTTTCCAGGGCAAAAAATTGGAGGCACCTTCCAATCTATCCTCAAATCTAAGGCTAGTTGCTGCCATTTCTGAGATCTGCTGAAATATTAATGACTAAAATAAAACAGTCCTGCAAATAAGCTTAGTCCTTCAAGCCAAAAAAATATGAAACCCTAACTGCTGTTTTTTATTTTTTTATTTGCTTGAAACCCTAACTGCTGAAATATTAATGACTCAAAAAAACAGTCCTGCAAATAAGCTTAGTCCTTCAAGCCAAAAAAAAAAAATGAAACCCTAACTACTGTTTTTTTTTTTTTGCGCTTGAAACCCTAACTGCTGTTTTTTTTTTCCTTTAATAGCCAGCAGTGATCTACTGCTGTAAACCCTTGAGGATCTCAATCACAGAACCTAGCTCCGATACCATGTAAATTTTCCAAACCCTAGATAACTGTTGCCCTATGTTCTTTTAAAATAAATCAGATCTGAGGATAATTTATTCAAACATGCAACAGTCACACAGATGGCTGGAAAACATAAACAGCGTGAACAACGGAAGTTAAATATATTTCTGAACCTGAAATATTACAAATAAAAGAGGCTACAGCTACAACAGAACACTTCTGCTCTCTTGCTAGTTCTAGCCAACAAGCACTGTTCTTCTCCTCCTAAGCTTGTATTTTTCCTTCAACAATCTGTTCTCCTCCCATTCTTTTCTGTGTCCGTGTCTGTGTATCTAAAACACTCTTGATCTTCTCCTTTTATCCTTGAAAAAGGTAACCCTAATCTCTCTAACCCTAAGATTAGATCTCATCTCATCTTGAGATGTAAGGTTAAAAATAGAAAATCACTTAAGTGAATATCAAAATAGAATCACTTAAGTGAACTTAAAAATAGAAAATCACTTAAGTGAATTTCAAAATAGAATCACTTAAGTGAATTACAAAATAGAATCACTTAAGTGAACTTAAAAATAGAAAATCACTTTCAAAATAGAATTAGAAATGTCTCGAACCACTTCTAGCACGTTCATATTGAAGCCTGTACAAGAAGTTCCTGTCCGAGCCACATTTCTCAACATGTCAAGTGAAGGAAGGCAATATATCTAGATCCCATATGTTGCTGAAACAGTCAACCCCAAGAGTCTAATATACAATTTTTTTAAGTTCAAGAAGTGAATCATGTGGACTTTCTTTGTGTCTGTTTGGCTAAACTACTATTTACCATATAAATGCAGGTGGCCTAGAAGGATTTGACAAGGTTGTCTGGAAAGTGGAGGAGCAAAAGAATGGAGAGAACCCATCCATCAAATTCAGTTACCACAGTTGCCATGGAGAGCAAGGTAAGACCATTTTATTTCATGAATGCCAATTCTTTTTTTTTTTGGCTAACAGTGATAGGTGTTTCATACCATCTGAATTGGTGATTAGTGTTGTAGACCTCCTGCCTTAAATCGGAAACAGGGACTTGGAAAGTGTAGGGAAAGGGCTTTTTAGAAATATGTACTACAAAAGTTCAGTATTATCTAGTGCCTGGGTTAGTCATTTATGAGAAATGGTAGGAGACTAAATTTAGTAGGAAGAACAGGAAATGATGGAGGAAACAAATGGACTTAAATGGATAAAAAAGAGAACTTTGTCAGTACTTTATTGAAAGTTGTTGAAGGCTCATACATTTCTGAGAAGTTTCATGAATGCTCACAAACATTCTATTAGATTCCAGACCCTTTCTGTAATGTTTCTGCGACAGACAATTCAACTTAAGGTTTAAAATTATGCACTTTTTCTGGGATTCATGGCTTCCTTTTACTTGATGAAGTATGGCTGCCCTTATCAGATTTCACCTTCAAAAAGTTCAGGATAAATATGGATAAACAATTCTCTGAACTGTTCCCTCTGCTCGGACTGGATAAGTTTGAGATTCTAATATTGCAGGTCCATAATCTTAGCAATAGGAAATTTGGGATACTATGAAATTGGGGTGTTTGACCCTACTAGTATAATTCTCCATTTCCCCTTAGAAAAGTATTTATGGCTTTTTATCCTGCCATGGAAAATCTTCCTTAGGACTTATGGTGATTTACTATGTTCTTTTATCTGCTTTTTTATGCTTATATAATTTGCCCTCCTAGCAAGTCAAGAAGATAAGGCTAATAAATTTTATAGGTCTTCCAAGGATCTCTCTTGGTTGCTTTCTTTTACTTGAAGTGTCTGAAACAGGTTTTCCTGGTGATCTTGATGTAACTGCAACCTACACTCTAAGTGGAGACATGGAATTGCAACTTGATATGGAAGCCATACCAAGAAATATGCCAACTCCGGTGAGTTTGGCTCAGCATACATATTGGAATTTGGCAGGCCACAACAGTGGAAATATCCTTCGTCATTCAGTGCAACTTTGGGGTTCACATGTAACTCCGGTGGATGACAAGTTGATCCCCACAGGAGAGCTGCTTCCTGTGGAAGGAACACCTTTTGATTTCAGAACCGAGAAGATTATTGAAAGCACTATTGATCAAGTTCCTGGAGGATATGACCACAATTATGTTCTTGATTGTGGTGAATCAAAGGATGGGCTGAAGCATGCTGTCAGAGTTAAGGACCCATCCAGTAAACGAGTTCTTGATTTGTGGACGAATGCACCAGGTATGCAGTTCTATACAGGGAACTTTGTCGATGGGGTTGTTGGTAAAGGAGGTGCTGTTTATGGAAAGCATGCAGGATTGTGCTTGGAAACTCAGGGATTTCCTAATGCAGTAAACCAAACAAACTTTCCGTCTGTTATTGTCTCCCCTGGGGAGGTTTATAAGCACACTATGGTATATAAGTTCTCTGTGGATAACTAGGTTAGGTAAGTTATAAAATCCAAAAAGAAATAAGCAGTACTCTGGTCAGGTCAGTTGTAAAGTCTGAAAGGAACAAGTCTTTGACATCATTTTTGGTATGCACAGAAGTATGATGTTTGTTCTGTTGTCAGATTTGGTATCATCTTTGGTGATATGGCTTTTTTATATAGAGGATGGATGGAATGAAATTGTCTCCTTTCATGCAATTGCATTGAAGCCTATTTGATTGATCAATTGTTTTTTTCATTTGAAAATGAGATTTTTCCTGCTGGATTTGGAAACAATAGACTGTTTATTGTTTAGTTTAAAAATGCATTCTGAAAATAATTTTAGAAGTAATTTGGTGCTTTCCTTATTAAAATTGGATTAAAACTTAAAAGAGCTACAAGAAAAATCCCGAGTGTTGGCCCAATGTCCATGAACTTAAGAAAACTATATGTACAATCATCAGGAGTAGCTTGGAACCCTCAAATACATGTGTCATTAATCCTATATAAATATATGTTACAATTTGTATCATTTTTTTTTTCTTTAATTGGTTATATGGGATTGAAGCGGCCTCACCCGTATTATATCAGTATTATATCATAATCACATAGGTATCACAATAGTTTGGCAAGTATGCATCTATCACTTGGCAAGATTCAAACCTGGGTCTCCTCCTTGAAGGTTGAGGAATATAACTGGTTGAGCTAAATGCCATTTGATCTACAATTTGTATCCTTGTCACATGCTTATATTTACTTTTTGTTTTAATTCATTGACTGCTAAATCAGCCTGCCATGATCATGCCATTCATGCCATTTGTATTGAGGCTTGCATTGTTAATATGCATCAATACATATGAACTATTTATGGAATTTGTTTCACACAATGTATTATTTCTGTTTGTGCAGTTGCACAAAGTCTGACAATTTGTTGAGAGTAAACCTACCTCAGATGTTCATGTACCAAAGGACATCACATTTTCTGTATTACTTTATTCTTCTTGCTTCCTCAGTTATGAGGTAGGCATAGATGGTTAAATGGTGTTACAGGATGCAAACTTTGGCAATGATGCATTTTTCAAATGGAGTGGCCACTTATAATAAACTGTATTTTCATTTTTGCAACCTACCATTTTTCTTGTGTGTTATCCCATTTTGCTGTGGCAGAGCAAATGCAATACCTTTTCTTATATTGCACTTCTACTACTGGAAGTATTGTAATTGAGTTAATACAGCTTTTCTTGTAAAATGTCCTTTCTTGGTGGAAGAGATGAATCTATAATTGATTTAATTCAGCTTTTCTCATGGAAAATCCTTTGTTGGCTTATAGTGTGAAACACCATGCTTGCCATCGCTTGTCCTAAACTGAATGTGTTATTAAGGTTCATTCATTGGATTGGAACCTTGGCTTAGAATGTGAAGCTTCTTGTTCCCCATTGCTTGCTCCAAACCCAATTGACTTTTCTGGATGAAGATCTTGCTAATTCAGTTATTCTTGAGGAACCTCCTCTTCTTAATTGGTAAGATTGTTAGGGATATTAATATTTCTTTTTCCTTGGGTTTAGGTCCTTAGGTCTAGGACTTAGATTATGTAGGAGGAATCTTTCTCCTGCGGCTTATGGAGCGAAACTCCTTGCTCTCTATGTTTGTCATAAACCAAATGGGTTGTTATGGTTTATCCATTGGATTGGAAACTTGGCTTATAACATGAATCTTCTTTGTCCCCACTACTTGTGCTGGACTGAATGGCTTTTTAAGGTTCATTCATTGGATTGGAACCTTGGCTTAGGATATGAAGCTTCTTGCTCCTCATTGCTTGCCCCAAACCCAATTGACTTTTCCGGTTGAAGATTTAACAAACTTAAATTGCTCATTGTTTGTAGTTAAGCTAATTCAGTTTTTTTTTTTTTTGTGGGGAATGTCCTTTTTTTATTGGAATGTTTGGGATATTAATCTTTCTTCTCCTTAGATTAAAGAACTAGGACATAGACAAATTATGTATGATGATTCTGTCTTTAACACTCTCCATATAAGGGGCACTCATTCAAGGATGAGAAAGATGTTATCTTAACATCAGTAATTTAACTCCAAGATAAGTGTCATATTAGAATATTTTAGAGTGACACATCTTGTGTAACTTCAAGTTACATGTCACTGTGGGACACCATAGTAGGTTGGGCTTTGAGCTCTCTTCTGGGAGATTCAAGTTCAAACCACGGCGGGTGGTGTGTGTACGAGTGTATGTGTGAGTGAGCCTGTTACCAAAAAAAAAAAGTTACATATCACTCAAATTTTTTTATGTAAAGAATTAGGCACACATTATTGGGAAGGTGAAAACAACGATATAAATCTTTGTCTCTTTTATTTTATATCCTCAAGCATAAATGGGTGTAGAATATAGGAGTTGTAGGATCATTCTGTGAAATTCATAACATCACTTCATCTTTGTTGTAACCTTGTATAGCATGGATTTGAGCATTCTCCTTTCCTATTTATTTAGGAAGGTTTCAGTTGTTTTCTCAAAATAATACTTTCTTATGGATGGTTGTTTCTTGTAGGTGCAATTTGTTTTTTTAATTGATCATGTGGAATTGAAATGCTCATCGCCTATATTATATTGTGTCAGGGGTATTATAACTTGACAATTAAGCATATATCACTTGGAAAGATTTAAACCTAGGTCTCCTCCTTGAAAATTGAGTAATTAACCATTTGAGCTATGCCATTTGATAAAAAGGTGAAGATTCACCATGAAATTTGAACCTTGATTTATAGTGTAAAACTTCGAGTCCTCGAGTATTTGCCTTAAACCTCATGGACCTTATATGCGCAATGTTAAACAATAGCTTTCTTTTTAAGTTTATTTTATTTTACTTGTTTTTCACCCTTTATTTGAGATAACCTTCGACATAGTAAGAATTAGAGAGTATTTCTTCTTTCAGATTCGTCCTAAGATTTGTGTTTGGTCACATTTATTGGGGTCTCTCTTCCACCATGGGTATCTCTTATATAAAATTCACCTAAGACCTGTGGGACTTGCACTTGGCCATTTATAATTCTTTCACCAAATTCATTTGTACCGTTGGATACCTTTTTCAACTAAATTGATCATACAATAAGGTCTCTTTGAATAAAATTGTTGTTCGTGACATACACCAAGATCCCATGTGAGATCATGTCATTTAAAAAAGAATGTCCTTTGTTGAGTGAATATTATAATAAACATTAATTTCTACTATTTATTTGTATAGCACACTTAAATTATGGAAATGGGGTTGTCAAACAAACTAGTTGTTTGTATAGCACATTTAAATTATTGAAATGAGTGTTGTTATATAAAGAAGCAAAGGATGATTTCTTTATTTTTATAAATTGGTTTTAAAGATTGAAATGGTTTTACTTGTATTACATCGTCGTCACTTGTCGACATCAAAAATTTTTAGGTTATTGGTATGTACAACTCATATAGAAAATATAGTGGATGGTTTGTTAGAGAAGATTTCGGCTTGGTAGTTTGTTTGGGACACTTGCCATGGATTAGCTTCATCAAGAAGGTTATGACAACCGTTAAATAACATAATGTTTATACGAAAGGAGTATAAAAAATATTGTAATAGGGGCATGTCACAATGAATAATAACAATGAATAGTAAAAGTGAAAGTGTCATGGTCATGACAATTGCCTTTGTTTGAGGAAGACAGTAAATAATAAAATATCTATTAATCCAAGATAGTCAAAAGTACTTTTGAAAGTAGTATGTAATTATAAGAAAAGTTAAAAAAATAACTTTTTTTGAAGCATATGATATTTAGACTATTTCATATAATCATAAATTATCTTAGGAAAAGTTCAAGTAAGACATTTCAAATATTTTCAAAAAAGATCTCTCTAGAAAGTGTTGTCATGTGTCCATCTAGAATCCTCTATGCATGTAATATCTAGCTCCCATGAGCCTATAAATATGGGAGAGACCTCTCATGGTAGGAAGTCAAGTTGAGTTGAGAAAGTGTGAGCTCAAGGAAATAATAGAGTCTAGGATGTTAGTGAGAGCTAGCAAGCAAAACCAGTTGAGAAAGAGTGTATCCTTGTCTAAGGTGTGTTCAATATTATTAGAGTGAGGGCGTGGAGCATGGTCGTTGGGCAAGTCTACAGAAGGTGGAGGCTCAACAAGGTCACATTTGCTCACAAGACAATCTAGTGAGCATCTATGTACTATTATAATTTGTATGTATAATATAATTTCTTTTGTTTGCATTGTGACATCTCTTGTGCTTCCATAAACTTCCTATTTTTTATGATGTGTTAATGTTTTCTTGTGCATGAGAGTTGTATGGTAACATACCATCACTAGCTTAAGACTATGTGTCTATCAAAATGACCATAGTAAGAGGAGGGATTAGGGAAGTGTTATATGCATGTCATTGTTCAACAAACCACAATTGTATTATAACATTTTTGATAATTATGCATGTATCGATTGTTGGAATCTAGACTTGGGTCTCTTCCTTAAAAGTTAAGTATTTAACAAGTTGAGTTCATGCCATTTGATAAATGTTAAGTTTTATCTATAGGATTAGAACCTTGGTTTTTGGTATGAGATTATTCACTTCTAATTAATTGTTTGAAATCCCATGAACATCAGGATGCTTTAAATCTCATGAACTTCTCTTGACGCAATGTTAATAAAAGATATTAGTAAAATAGTTAAATTATTGGTTTATGCAATCCTCAAAATTTTTAGTATAAGGTATAATTATATATTTATCATGAGTAGGTTATATTAAGTTATTCTCCTCTTCAATTTAAATAGCAAATCTTATAAGTTTTTTATTTTAGTTAGTAACAATATATTTATAAGTTTATAAAGCATCGGTAATATCAATTTAAGTATCTACTTAATATGATTTGATTAATTTATATTTTGAAAGTTTTATTTTTTATTTTTACTTAAAAGAAATCTTCGTCCATTGTTTGGAAAAGTTTTAGTTGAATGCTGAAATAGGTTGTGAATGTATGAAGCAAGAATGCACCTAATTAGTTTGAGCATTTTAAGTTGATAGCCTTTCATATTTTTCGCTTTGTTTTCTTTTTAAGTTTTCTAATTTATGTTATGTTTTTCTTGTTATTATTGCATAGGTGCATAAAAGAAAATTCAAGCTGACTCTATTTTTTGTGAGTCTAGGCCATTTCAATTTAATTTTTTCATGAGTTAAGGTTGATTATGTCATTTGTGAATCTAAGGACCACTTAATTCTTTACATATAATGGTTTTAAAAGCTTAAGCTTATAAAAATTTAAGAGTTATTTATTTATTTATTGGTTATATGGAATTGAAACAACTTTTATAATTATAACATGCTTTTAACAAATTATACAGTGGGTCTTATATTTTTCTTTGAAAAAAAAAAAATTGTATTTGAGTCCTCCACCCTTGATAAATCACAACTCTCTTTTGTAAAGCTTAGGCTTTACAAACATATTCAATTCTCATCTCTATTGAGATGTTATAACTAGATGCCTACATATTTTTTTCACAAAAAGTTTGAATTTTTTATATTCATTTTTAGATCTTCTTCAATATATTTTTTAAATACAAATATTCATCTTTTTTCTTGAGAAATTTTAATTTTGTTCATCCATCCATCCAAGTGAAATCTTGATTAGTGGTGGTATTTGATGATGTCAAGTTGAATATCTATAACTGCTTTGTTGTCTCCATGCTTTTGTTGCTTTGCCCTGATATTTTGAGCAGTTGGTCCTATTGTTCCTTGATATTATTGCATTTCTTTGAAATCTAGAAACATTATGTTTTTTTTGCCAAACATTGTCATACTTGATGCCTTTTTGACTCCATGTAGATCTATAATATTGATGCCTTAAGCCATGCCTCCAAGATTGTTGTCGCTCAGGGTGGTGTGGGTGTTGATATGTTGCAACCTTAACATGACATTTTGTTTCCTTTGATTCTTCAACAATTTGTTTCTTTATTTTAAATTATTCTTCACAATCTTCTCTTATACCTTTCTTTTGGTGCATCCTTGTGCACTTTTGACAAGGCTTCCTTGGACTTTGTTGTTGCTTCTTCCATGGACTCTATTGTTGTTGATCAACTTTTGAGTGTTCTAATGGTTCTTCAACTTGTTTCCTTACCATAACTACTTCTTACTTCTCCTTAGATCCTTTTTAAGACTTTCCTTTTGAATGCGACCATGAACTCACACGTTGTCATTTGTATTTTTCTTTCTATTATATCCTCTTTGTTCATTTTTTTAGTTCTCTTTGAAGCCTTTTTAATTTTTCTTCATATTTTTTGATAGTGACCTTCAAACTAGCTATCTTTTTATAAGGGTTCCACTAACTCAAGAATGCATGCTCCATTTCATCCCATGTCAAAATTCTTTCCTTAGCAATCCTTTCCTTAGTAAGCATATCCCACCAATCATGAGCTTTCTCTTTTAAAAGATAAACAAGTTTACAATTCCAAAAAACCTCGCAAGAATATAGAGATCTAAACTTCGTCCACCATTCTCGAGTATCAATGTCACCATTTCAAAAAAATCCCAAAAGTAACTAGGGATTTTCAAGTTTTTCTCTTTAAAAAAAACTTCTCTAATATTTCCTATCACTTGCAAAACAATTTAAGTGCAATATAATTGACATAAAAAATGAATGCAATTATCCATTATGACTTTGCATTAATCCATTACCAAGCTTCTCCTTCAAAGGGTTCAACATTGTTGCACAAACTACTATTGTTGTTTCGAAGAAGCATTGACAACTTTAATAGTGGTGCAGTTCTTCTCGATGGTGGTGGTGATAATGTTGGAAAATCATTTTACCGATAAACAAAATATTGCAATAGAAACTCAAATCACTTCTCTTTGTCGCTAATATTCAAATTGCTTATCTTTGCTGGTAATATTGTCAGTAATATTTTCCTTTGGTAATCTACTCTTCCATAAATCTCCTCTTACTGACCGTCTTCACCTTTATAATTTTATTTTATTTTAAATACAAAAATATAATTATAACACATAAAAGAACTATTAAATTTATACAATTATAAGCTATGGGTTTTGGTAATTACATATATTATCTATTAAGATTTAAACTTGGATCTTTACCTTAAAGAAAATATTTTAACTATTTGAAAACATGTATTTTAATTAAAAAAAGTGATAAGTAATATAGGGTGAAATCATATAGATTCCACCCATATTATGTCTATTTAAATTACAATACAACTTTATCATCTTTCAAATTTAAATCTTAGATATCCCCTTTGAAATACGTCAGTCTTCATTGTCATAGTCACTCAAAATGTTTTACTTAGAAAATTATAATTTTGTTTTATGATGTAATTTTTCTTTCTTTCCCACTACTTATCTCGAAACCCCCTCCTAGAAAATTTTAATTAATTATACGGGGTTGAAATCACAAAGGCTCCACCTATATTATCTCTATTTAAATGGTGAACAACTTTACTAACTCTCGAACTTAGATCTCCTCCTTACAGTACTTGAGATTTCACAAACTCATTTAAATTGTATAAGATGTTAAAGTTTAAGCATGGAATTGGGACCTTGGTTTAGGGCACAAAACTCGTCATTCTTAGAGGAGCTATAAGGAACACAAAAATGTAAAAAAATATTGTTCTTAAATTCAAACCGATTAAATTGGTTGGTTACATGGATATTACATTGTAATCATACAATGGTATTCCATCCTAAATAACAATGTATATATGTTTAATAAGGTTAGAACCTTGGTCTCTTCCTTGAAAATCAAAACATTTAACCAATTAAGTTCTTACCATTTTATATGAAACTTATATTTATTATCATAAAAACATCCACTATTTTATTTAAAATGATAAAAAAATTTGATTGAATTTATGTATAGACCTCAATTTTCTATTCTAAAAAAAGTTTAATTCAAATCCTTGTATCAAAGGAAGACAACATTGATCTTATTCCCATGTCTGGAAGACAAAATATAACCCTTTTATTGTTTAGGACCCAGCTTAATTGAAGATCCTTTCTCCGTTAGTTTTATATATATATATATATATATATATATATATATATATATATATATATATATATATTCATTTTAGAATTGGAAAAAATCAATAACTTTCATTTCAAAATTTGAAAAAAAGTTACAATGAGAAGATAGGCCTTACTAAACAGCCTCATTAAGACATCCAAAGAACACAAAAAGCATTTTAATATATGACTTCTATCAAAATAAAATAAGTATCAAAAGGGAGTAGACTATGCACAACTTCCACAACCATTTTAGATGGAAGAACATAATGGCAGAAAAAGTAGATAAACAATAGCGGGGAAAACAAACCCAAAATTAAATTAAGGCTACAACAATTGCAGAAAACACTCACAATCATGCCCCTCATAGGCCATCACTCAGGAAACTAGAATGTAATTTGGTTGCCATATGGCAGTAATTGTAGCGACCCCCAAGGCATAAATATAACCCTTTTATTATTTAAGACCCAACTTAATTGAAGATCCTTTTTTTGTTGCAAGGTTTGATAATTCCATAAAAGGATCTTCACACTTGATTGTTTTCTATATATATAGGAAAAGTCAATAACTTTCATTTTAGAATTTGATTTTTTTTTACAATGAGATGGATATTTTATACCCTCATATAGGTCTTACTAAACAACCGTATAAAGACATCAAAAGAACACAAAAAATGTCTTAAAATATTACTTATTATTATTATAGTAAATGAAAGGGTTTTGAAAGGACCCCAAACCTTTTACATTTGCAAAATAGAAAAATCACTTCCAACACCTACATATTACAAAATTAGGACTAAAAAGGAGCATAATGAATACTTCGATATAACAATTTTGATTTAATTCTATCCCATGGGGATTTAGTATTTCTTAAATTCAATCCATCTTGTTTCTTTAGAATATTCAAGAGATTTAATCAATTCTCTATTAGCTTTAGATCAGATCTCCAATTATGCCTTTCCTAAGAACTTCGAAGCTTCCGCCTAGTCTTTATTCAATATGCAATATTTTTTAATCAACTCCTAAATCTTAGTTTAGTTTAGTTTCCTTGAAAATTGGCCCCATGCTAATAGATATTTTGCAGTGATCAATTCCCCTAAGGCTTTGAAACTTCTAACTCAACAACATCAGAAGTGTTTTACTTTTTCAAAGTTATAATCATTAAAGCCTCCAAGAAAACATCATTTCATTCCTTAGATCCATCCATCTGAACTCCCGTGTTTGACATAACATCATCCGTAATATTACCTTCCTTATAGATGTGTTAGATCACAAATGACTCCATGCCTGATCGTTTATTCATTACATCATGAATAATACTTTCAATGCTCTATCTAGCGGTTTTTTTGGCATTCAAACTATTAATGACATTCATAGAATCCCCTTCCACTATAAGCTTATTAACATTTATATTTTTTGTAAGCCTTACTCCTATAATCATTGCTCTCGCCTCTGCTACATGTTTGATGTATGATCAAATTTCATTGCATAACAATATATCACTACCCTTGATCTAGATCTCAGGTTCCCTCCTCCTCCAGCCTTCCTTGGATTGCCTTTAGAGGTTCTATCAAAATTTAGTTTTACCCACTCTAGGAGGGAGGAGTCCATCTCACTTTTCTCTTTGGTCATCTAATTTGATTCACTAGCTCTCAGCAGTCCCAAGTCCGCTATTATTTCTTCCTATCAAAAGAAAACAAGTATCAAAAGGGAGTAGACTATGTACAACTTTCACAACAATTATAGATGGAAGAACATACTGGCAAAAAAAACAAATAGACAATAGTGGAAATAACAAACCCATAATCAAAATAAGGCCACAAAATTTTAAAAAACACTCACAATCACAACCCCCATAGGTCATCGCTCAGGAAACTAGAATGAAATTCAGTTGTCATATGCCAACAATGGCAACAATCCCCAAGGCATAAATATAACCCTTTAATTATTTAAGACCCAACTTAATTGAAGATATTTTCTCCATTGCAAGGTTTGATAATTGCATAAAAGGATTTTCACACTTGATTATATATATATATATATATATATATATATATATATATAGAATTTAAAAATCAATAACTTTCATTTTAGAGTTTGAAAAAAAGTACAATGAGATGGGTATTTAATAACCTTATATAGGCCTTACCACACAACCCCATGAAGACATCAAAGAAACACAAAAAGTGTCTTAAAATATGACTTCTATCAAAAGAAAATAAGTATCAAAAGGGAGTAGACTATGCACAACTCGTAAAACCATTGTGGATGGAAGAACATACTGGCAAAAAAAGTAAATAGATAATAATGGAAAAAAGTAAACCCACAATCAAAATAGGGCCACAACAATTGCATAAAATACTCACAATCATGCCCCCATAGGCCATTGCTTAGGAAAATAGAATGGAAATTGGTTTCCATACACCAAAAGTGGTAGAAACCCATCAATACAACTCCACCCACTAGACTCAAGAGCCTATAAAGAAATCCATGCATTACTGGCAAAAAACACGGATATTGTAATAGGTTTTGGGTTAACCTGCAAAACCCGGTAATTAATGAAGACTTGTATTTACCAAAAAAAATAGCCTATAAAGAAATCCATGCATTACTGGATCATCGTCACACCATGTCGAGTGGTCCTCACATGCAGCTTCAGCTGAAGAGCATAAAAAAGCCCTCAGGTTACCAAGGAGACTTGTCCCTCAGATGTTGACACAAGTCATCTACCTTGGGCCAAAATCTACCGAACAAAAATATCATTCGTGAAAGGAAACAAAAACTAACCCACCACCACTTTTTTCCATTGTCGTCGGTATGAGCTAAAGAATTCAGAGATCCATGACCACCGTCATGGTTGGAAGCTCCATGGTGGTGGCCCACACTACTAACCATAAGCCTACACCTAATATGTGTAAACCCCATTGAAGCCATTGGAAAAAAATCACATAGGCAACAATGGGAAAAACAAACCCACAATCAAAACAGGGCCACAACAATTGTAAAAAACACCCATAATCATGCTTCTCGTAGGCCATCGCTCAGAAAACTAGAATGTAAGTTGATTGCCATGCAATAGTAATGGTAGTGACCCTTCAATGTAGCTCCACCCATTGGACTCATGGGCCTATAGAAAAACCTATTGGATCATTGATGCACCACATCGAGTGGCCATCACATGCAACATCGACTTAAGAGCACAAAAAAGTTGTCGAACCACAAAGGAGATTATTCCTCTAGGCAACAATACAAACCATCTGCCACCTAGGCTAGAACTCTATCAAACAAAAATACCACCCATGAAAGAAAACAAAAAATAACCCACCACTACTTCTTCCCATTGTCATCATCATGAGCTAAAATATTCAGAGAACCATAGCCACTGCCATGGCTAGAAGCGCCATGGTAATGACCCATACTACTAACCCTAAGTCTGCCATATATATTGGGTTATATAAGATTGAAACGGGCCCCACTTGTATTATATCATGAACATATAATGATCTTACAACTACTTTTAATTATGCATATATTACTTGGCAAAAACCTAGGTCTCCTCCTTGAAAGTTATGAAATCTAGTCGGTTGAACTAATACCATTTGATTGTTATCTTATATTTTTATAACTATAATAATACCATTAATAATGGTACATTTTAAAAGGTTTTACGTACGTACATCAATACCTACAACTACGAAGGACAATGTTGAGTGTTGAGAAACATAAACTCTTAACCTCTTCATAGAGAATACATCCACTCGTCACTTTGCCAATATCTTCTATTCTTCATTATTTTTCATTTTATACACTTCTTTGTAGAGTTCAACTTGATCTTCTAGTGTCAAATTCTATTAATGAATATTATTATTCCCTTTAGATTAAGGTTTGTAACGATAAATGAGAACTGGTAAGAAGCCCATTGAAGTCGATTCGGTTCAGATGAAACAATTGAAGGTGCCTTCCAATTCCAAGTTGTCAAGAGATAAGGCACCACCACCAGAAATGGAGCCTGTTCAAGTATCAGATCCGAAAGATTCCACCTGACTAAAAGACTTCCTACCTCCAAAAGCAAACATGAGAATTCCCCAACTGCAAGCTTCAACCTCTCAACCCCAAACCAAAGTGAGGAATCAAGAAAGAGAAAAACTTAGATATCCCTCACTGACCAAGCGCCAGAGAGTAGAAGCGACGTAGTAGTACCTGACTCGGTACGAGACTGCTAAGGAGGGAGGCAAGTCTGGTACAAGAGCATATATACCTTTCTATCAAATATTATTGCCATCTTAAAGTTATTATGTTTACGCAATCAACTCCTTGACCTCATTTTTATTAAGAGATAATCTCACTTGTACAATTGCATTTTAGAATTTAAATTTTACCAAGATGAAATTCAAAAACACGATATTTTATGTCTACTTTCCATATCTATAAATATGTTGTCTATAAAAACTTGGAAATTCCTTAATATATCTTTATTAGGGGTCTTATTCATGCCCTTAATAAAACAAGATCTCATTTTCATCATCACATTTTCTTTTTATTTGTGGGTTTAGCCCCACTTCTTGTTATCATTTATGGTATTTGCTTTTGTTTTTTCATATCAATATCCCTCTAGGTTTTTTTTTTACTTTGTTTTTGCTTATTGGGTCTTCCTCTCTATTTTTCATTTCCACCACCACTTTCACCTTCATTAATCTCTTCAATTTTTTCACATTATTCAAGGTGAGATTTATCATTTATAGGTTTGTTTTGCTATGGAGGGATCATAACCTCAAAAACAATTTCTTCTTTATGTTGTCCTAGAAATCCTAAAGTGTAAGGGCGTTCCTCCATAGCAATTACCTTCTTATGTTGCCCTAAAAACCCTCAATTGCTATGTATTTTCTTCATCCTCATTTCTTTATTATGATACTCTTAAAACCCTAAAGGACAAGGGATAATCTCTACATTTATTTTATTTTGATTACCATGAGAGGATTATATACTGCTTAAGAAAAATGAAGAAGATTTACTTGGAATAATTTTGACCTATTTTGTTGTCTTTGTTTCAAATATTTCCTCCATATCTTCCTTTGTGGCTTTAATTCCTTTTGAATTTGAACTTGCACATCATACTTTCTCAACCCTTGTATCTTCCTTTGTTTCTTCTAATAGTTTATCTAAGTGACCTATGGTGACCTTTGCCATATGATGTTGTACATATGCTTTCTTTACCTCTTCTTTTGGAGTGGAATATCCTTGATCTAATCCAACTTCTATTACAATATGATTTCCTTGCTTCATCTTGAAGTTTATCTCATGACCAAAAAAATGGCATCTTCTTCATAGTATACACTTTGCAATATCTTGCCATATGTCTAGTCTCATAACAATTGTAACATTGAAATGCTATGTTTTCATAATCCACTTTTGATCTCATTCTCTTGATTCATATTTAATATTAATGGATTGTGGTAAAGCTTCTGAAATATCCATAGCAACACATATCTAGGTATATATATCATGCTTTTTCTTCTTAGTAATTAGTCCCTCCTTGATGAATCCCCCTAGGGTATTTTCAATATTCTTCAAAACATCCTTATTAATAAGTTGATATGGAAGTCCAAAAAGCCTAACCTACACCAAAATATTTTTAATAGTTTTTATCTCAACAAAAAAATTCTCACTCCATGGTCTTAAATAAAGGGCATCTCTCCCCCTAAACCATGGGCTACCATCCATTATTTTATCCTTGGTTTTCGAACTAGAAAATATGATGAGAAAAAATCCTTTAGGAAGAAATCTCATATGGTAATTTGAATTCAATCCCCACTTCTACTTGATCCAATTTTGGATCTACAAAAATCGTAGCCAATATCCATGGAACTTACATATTAACCCTTTACTTTTAAGAACTATTATATCATGCCCAATCAACTCATCCTTGATAATCACTTTTGGTGTAACATCTACTCCATATATCGAGCTATTCATATATTCATTCTTCCTCTTATCTCTAGCTTGGGAATTCATAATTCCAGTTAGGGTATCTTGATTTCCCATTAGGGCTTTCAAATATGACTTTCCTTCCATGCTACATAGTAGATCTCACTCTCATCTTGTACTTGATGAGATATTTTGAAACCTTTATTAATTATAACTTATTTTTATTTTTCGAGTTGCAAGCCTACTATAGTGGTAAGGGCTTTGGTCTCTCTTTGAGAGGTCCAAGGTTCAAGCCCCACTCACTATGAGGGGACCATGACCCCAAAACTTATTTTTATTTTTGATATTTTGTTTTTTGTATCAATTCATAGGATTTCATTTGTATTTAAGTCTTAGGTTGTTAAAACTTAGACTTGAAAAGTTTAAATGTATTCTCTCATTCTTGTTTTTCTAAATCAACAACAATCAACTTCAAGGTTTCTAAAGTTTAATTTTGTTATACTAACCTTAAATTTTTGTGAGTTTGTTAAAATTAATAAATTATATGTGGTTTTTATTTGGGATTATTCTCACCATGATAAGATAATATTATGTTGTTGTTAGGTTAATTACATCATATCTAATGTTAGTTTATCAAAAATATTCTTATTTTTCCTTGTTATTAAATATTCATCATCTTATAGCTGCAAGCATACTGTAGGGGTAAGGGCTTTGGCCTCTCTTAGAGGTCTAAGGTTCAAACCCCACTCAGTATGAGGGGACCGATACCCCTCATAAAAACCTTGTGTAAACTCATTGAAAAAAAAGATATTCATCATATTTATCAAAATACAATGTTTCCACAATCATCTCCTTGACATCATTTTCATTAAGAGAGAATCTCACTTGGTCATATGACTTCTAAAATTTGAATTTCACCAAGAAAAAGGTCAACACCGCAAGTTTATAAAATTATCTATTACATGGTTTTCTTCATTATAGATATGTTGACATTTTCATAATACCATATCCATCAATAATTGATGGATATTCTCTCTATCTTGATAACAATAATAATAGTTTATGAATCCCCCTTAAAATATCCTATTATTTTTCAATGACAATTTTTATCATTGCAAGAAGTGTCCTAGCCTTTGCATAGATGCTACTTGAAGTTATAATATGATTCTAAATAAACAAGAAGAATTTTCTCAGTTCATATTTGTAATTTTGTAGTACAAATAATGATTTTTGACACAACCCTTCATGAGCACAAGCTAAAACTAGTCCTTTCGAAGATAAGTCATCTTAACCCAGTTATTACCAACCTTTAGACCTATAGCTTCCACCAGCTATATTCAGTCGTTCCAAGACCTAGCCACCCTACAAGCTACCTCCAATATTCTAAACACATTAGCTTCACCTGTTACCCTCAGTCATATACCGACAAGGTAATAAAATAGTCCAAAAACCACTTTTAAAACATTACAAATATTACTAGATCTAAATCTAAGAACATTACACCATGCAACCACCACTAGAATCCACACCAGTCTCTTTTGGGCACAACTACACCAGTTACAGTAGCTTCTTCAAGTACAAGCTACACTAGTTACAATAGTTAATACTTACCCAAAAACTTGTGGTACAACCAATAAACCATCTCAAACATTTTTTAGCAACTTTGCAATAAAACCACTAGAACAAGCATTTCCAACCTTAAACTCTAAATCTATCACTATTGAAGCTCACTAGATCTACCACTATCAAATCTCACCATATCTACCGATGTCGAAGCTTACTAGATCTATCGCTACTAAAGCTCACTAGATCTACCGTTGTCGAAGCTCACTAGATCTACCACTACCAAGGCTCACTAGATCTACCATTTTCGAAGCTCACCCGGTCTATCATTGTTGAAGCTCACCAGATCTACCATTATCGAAGCTCACCAGATCTACCATTGTCGAAGCTCACCAGATCTACCATTATCGAAGCTCACCAGATCTATCATTATTGAATCTCACCATATTTATTGCTATCAAATATCACCAGATATACCACTATCAAAGCTCACCAGATCTACCATTTTTAAAACTCATATCTATCGCTATCGAAGTCACCAAATCTATCACTATCAAAGCTCACCATATCTACCATTGTCGAAGCTCACTAGATCTATCGCTGCTAAAGCTCACCAGATCTGCCACTACTAAAGCTCATGAGATCTATCTTTATTAAAGCTCACCAAATCTCTACCCATGTGCTTCCCATCATTTTTCTTCACCTAGATTATTTTGTGCACTACTCCCACTTAAGAATCGATTTATCCCAAGGTTGAAACCATTTCTCCTTGAACCAAGCTACAACCTAGCTCTGAGACCAAATGAAAAAAATAATACCTCAATAAAAAAAATCTAAAAAATAAGTAAGTGCAAAATCAAAAGAAAAAATAGAGAAGAAAAATACATTACAAAAGAATTTATCCTGGGAAACCCTTTCGGAAAAAAACCTAGCAAGAATATCTCCTTAATGTATAAACTTGACTATATTCAATACAATAATATCCTTTCACTTGTTTTTCGTTTGTGATTACATTTCTTGCAAATTCATTTTCAAATCCTTATGCAAGTGTTGTTTTATATACCAACAATACAAAAGAGATTTTATAATACCATGGGTTCAAATATATTAAGCCAAATATATTAAAACATGGGTTCAAATATATTAACCCAAAACAACCCATATGGGTCTAAACATATGTTAACTCGCTAGAATAACATGGAAAATATTCAACATATTTTCAACATACATGGGATAGTATATCAGCTGATAAAATTGTACAAGTTTACACACTTTACACTAGATGCTCCATCATTGGCACTTTTGACTCACACTAACAATGTGAGCAAATTATGACATGAACGGTTTGGCCACTTGAACTATCGTTACCTTCAATAACTCAGCACAAAGGGTATGGTTTTTGGATTGCATCTTGTTCATCTTTGGGATAGAGTTTTCCATGGTTGCATCCTTGGCAAATATCCCGAAGAAAAATTTAAAAAAGGTACAACATGAAGAGCTTCACATGTTTTGTGGTTGATACATAGTGATCTTATGGGTCTATTTCTACTCTTGTCCTTCAACAAGGCTAGATATGCCTTAACCTTTGTTGATGATTTCTCTCGCTTTACTTGAGTTTATTTTCTTTGAAATAAGAGTGAAGTCCTTGAACATTTTCAATACTTCAAAGCCCTTGCAAAGAAACAATCGAGAAAGGTTGTTCAAAATCTTCACATTGACAAGGGTGGTATGTCAACCATTGAATTCAACAATATTTCACTTTAGAGGAGATTTAGTTATAACACACAGTGGCCTACACTCAATAGAAAAATTTGGCAGAGTGCAAGAATCAATCATTTAAGAAAATGATAAATTGTATGATACAAGCTTGATCACTTGCAACACAGTATTGGGTGGAAGCCATTAACTGTGTAAATTATACCCTGAACCATGTGCCTCACAAATAATTAAGGGAAGTTACACCTTTTGAAGCTTGGATTGGTAGGAAAGCCAAAGTGACCCACTTTCTAGTGTTTGGATCTCTCGCATGGGTTCACATCCCAACAAAAAATGCCAATCCAATCAACCTTAGAGTAGGCCTTGCATTTTTTTTGGATATCCTAAAGGTATAAAAAGGTATAGACTTCTCCATCCTTGCACACATGAGCTTACTATAGCGAGAAGTGTTCAATTTGAGGAGATTTCACTTGATCCTCCCTCGGATACTTCTTCTACACCTTCCATGATAGTGGATTCAATGATCTATTCTAGTGACTCCAATTCTTCCTATGATAGTTTAGACTTAGAGACTTCTTCTTCCAACAGTGACTTAGAGGATTTTGTTTCCTCCACTTTGAACTATTCTAAGGTAAAGGATTCACCTCCTAGTTCTCCTTCCTTACATACCTCTACACCTTTATGAGCTCGTCAGACACTGATTTCTGATCACCCACATGCTTTCATATCCATAGTATCATACCCACATTCATTTCATGAGGCTTCAAGAGTAGTTGAGTGAGATTAAACTATGAAGGAAAATCATGATTCCTTACTTAGGAATCACACTTGGAATTTATTTCCACTTCCTAAAGGAAGGAAGTTGGTACGGTGTATGTGGAAATATCACACCAAGTATGCAACAAATGGTATAGTGGAAAAGTACAAGGTATGCTTAGCTGCAAAGAATTTTTTAGAGGTGGTAGGTATTGACTACTCTAATACCTTTGCACCCATGGCCAAGATGACTTCGATCCACCTCACCATCACCATTGCAACCATACATCATTGGGAGATTTATCAGTTGGGCGCTAATAGTGCTTTTCTTCATGGGGATCTACAGGAGGAGATTTACATGGAGTAACTACAAGGATTTGTTTAAGATTATTCCTTTGTTTGAACACTTAGGAAGTCTATCTATGGCCTCAATCAGTCCCCTCAATCTTGGTATGCCAATATGGACTCCTTCCTCTTGACTATTAGATTCTCACATTATCATTTTGGTTCCAATGTTTATATCTTGTGGTAAGGTTATGCTCTCTTACTCTTTGTGTTATATGTCAATGACTTGATCATCACTGGGAGCCCATCATCCACCATCCAGTCAGTTTAATTTTCTCTTTGAGATGAATTTTCTATGATATACTTGGGCTTCTTGCATTATTTTCTTAGGATTGAGATCACTCACTCCACATCAGGGATTTGTATTGCACAAACCAAGTATGTACATGATCTTCTTATTAGGTTTCATATGGCTGATTACAAGCTAGATCTGACTCCTTTTCTTTCTAGAGTCAATATTGAGACTCATTACTCCACTTCATTAGTAGATTCTATATTATATTGTCATCTTGTTGGGAGTCTCATTTATTTAACTCACGTTCATCCAGATATTGCTTAATTTGTTGTTATGGTTTCTTGCTTTATGCAAGAACCATATGATATCTATTGGAAATATTCCAAAAAATACTTCACTATATTTAGTGCACTCTATAGTATGACATCCACTACATTATAGACATTAAAATTGAATTGGTAGGGTATACGTATTTTGATTGGGCTAGTAATTCTACAGATCATAAGTCTACTTTTGGTTACATTTTCCACCTAGGCTCTAGTCCTATTTTTCGATCAAGCAAGAAGCAGCATGTTATTGCTTTATAATCCATTGAGACAAAGTATCATGGGGTTGTTAATGCCACCACTACGGCCATATAGTTTTAACATATCATTATTGAGTTTGGTATTGCATTTCGTTAACCATCTATCATTTTCTGTGATAACCAGAGCACGATCACCATCACAAGAAATTTGGTTCACCATTAGAGGACTAAGCACATAGAGATTCACATGCACTGGATCAGGGAGCTAATTCAGGAGTGCTTCATTGATCTTCAGTATTGTCCTACAATTCAGTAGATTGCTGACATATTTACCAAACCTTTCATAGAAAGCAATTTTCTTCAATTACAAGCTTGACTAGGGGTGCAAGAGATTACTACTTAGGGGGGCTTTCAGTCTTCTCTTTGTTCTCTCTTTTGGGGGGAATTTTTTCCTACAAGTTTTCTTCTTCTCATTACTTTATGAGAGAACTATTGTACATGGGTACCCTTTCGGCTTCACATTTGTCAAGACCCATTTATTTAAGTAGGCAGATATACCCACCTAAGCTATGCTTATGGGGGGTGTTGGTGCATACATTTATTTTTGCAGTTATTTAATTGCATTATTAGTGCACCTATGATTAGCTTAATTAGGTTAGTCTACTCTAGTTGAGTTAGCAAGTTGCCATATTTGTGCTACACTCCAAGCGGCTATATTAGACTTTTTTGCACTCTAAGTTGCTATATTTGTGTTGCACTCCAAGTTATCATATTGGACTTTACTGCACTCCATGTTGCTATATTTGTGTTGCACTCCAATTTGCCATATTTGACTTTGTTGTGCTCTAAGTCGACATATTTATGTTGCACTCCAAGTTGCCATATTGGACCTTGTTGCACTCCAAGTTGCCATATTGGACCTTGTTGCACTCCAAGTTGCCATATTTATGTTGCACTCCAAATGTCCATTGTACGATGACATTCAAGTCTATATATGTAGACCTTCCTCTTCCATTTAAGAGGTTTTGTTTTTTGACATATATGAGCATAGTTATATTCTGTCATTTTTTCTATTTGAAATGTTATTTGATTTATTTTGAGATATATATATCTTGGTTTTATTGCTTGTATTCTAGCCTTCATGGTTAGTTGAGTAATCCTACAAAACCCCTTCTAGTAGGAATAAAAATTGCTAAGAAGAAAAATGGAATCACACTAATATTGAAGTAATTTCATAGATCATTGTCAAGGCTATCAAAGAAAGCAAGTGTAAAAATTCATTCAACTATAACATTATACTTGATGTTTGTATTATTGTTGAATGTTATCTCTTGGAGTTGTGATCATATTCATAAGGAGGAATAAAAAAAAAATCGGGAAAAAAGGAGGAATAAAAAACTAGTTGATAGATCAATCAAAAGAAGAGTTGGAATTCCAATCAATCAAACACAAATCACAAATTATAAATTAAAAGTAGCCTCCAAAGATTCTAATTATGTGAAAATGACATTAATATTCTAAATAAAACATTTTATAAATCCTTTTTTCAATTTCATATTTGGAAGGCCAAGGTGAAGGCTATCAAATTTTTTATATGAGCTCTTTGCATTGGTCCAACCTATACACCATCTCTTTTGAAATATGTTTAAATATTATTCCTTTATTTTTATTACTGGTATAATGACAAAGTTGATGTCAAATCCTCCGTTAATGATGGCATTGTGGTATGTACATTTTAATGATGGTTGATAATGATATTGTAGATGAAACATGAAGGGAATGGACATGTTATTTGTATAGTTGATGCACCAACAATGTACCTGCTATTCCAAGAGGACTGTCACTTATGAAACAACAACCAACAAGATTTCTACCATCACCTATAACAAATTTACCAAAAGAACACTCTCCTCCACCATATCCATGTAATGGATTCCCACATTGATGAACCCACCAACCATGTGAGCATTGTTAATATTCAATCAAACCACATACTTCCTATCATAAAATGCCCTTCATCAAAGATCCACACTAAACTACACAAACAACATACTGGAAACCATCCTAGACAACCAACAATAAAAGTTAGCAAAATTTCAAATAATTTTTAGAAGTTACCATCATTTTCTTCTTGTTATCTCCTTCCTTTTAGTTATGGTTACATATTCAATTATAGAAACAAGACAATTTTTTATAGTAGAACTCATGATATAAATAATTGAAGGGAGAGACCCCACTATCCTAGATCTACTAGGGATAGATGAAGTAGAAGAATAAATGGTATTTATTTATGATGTTAGGATTTAGAAGTAGTTTATAGATTGTTACCTCTATTTTTATGTTGTAATAGAGTTAGTTGGTGGCCCCATGAAGGGGGTGGAGCATCAATGCCATTTTTTTTATTATGCTAGTGGTAGCCCATAATAGGTAGTTTGATCCTCCCATATGCATTAGTCTTATTTTCATTAGTTGTAATTAAATTAGAGAAATGTTTTTATTTCCTATATATGTTGACGATTGCAAATATTACAAGTAGTTTTATATTAGCTTTATAAATGATCTAATAATAAGTATTGGCTAGATATAGTGAAGGGCTATTATTATTTAAAATACGCAAGGCCCTTTATAGAATGCCTTATATTTCTTATTAAAAATTTAATATATGTTTTAATATAATTCAATGGGTTAATGGGTCCCTCCTATGTCTATCATTAACACGAAAATAATAAATCATAATTCTAAATAGATTGTACATGGTAAATATATGAGATTTAAGAAGGAGATGAACTTCCCTAGTCTAACCCTCTATGAGAAGTAGTATAATTCAATAAGATTAGATTTTTTACACAACTCTTCCACTTGGAATCATTTAAACTGGAGATAAATAGTAGAAACTTTGTAATGGTAAAGTATAATAGTATTAAATAAAGTAATAGTTGTTTTAGATTGATAAAGGTCATGCCCAAATTGCTCGTTCTCGTCACCATAAATAATTAAAATTGCAAGATCTAGTGCTCGTGCTCTCTCTTTCATGATACAAGTATTTGTATATTCACCATGTCTAAGAGAATAGAAAGAAATATTTATCCTCTATTCACCCTTTTGGGCATACCCTCGATTAGTTATCTTCATCATTTTAGGGCCTAAATAATTTTGTACCCTTGGAAATCAATGTGTAAAGAAATGAGCATAAAATCAATACCAGACATGTTAACATGATTATGTAGTTCAGATCCCACTTTGTTCATTATGTTATGGTTGTACAATAAAGGCTCAACTTACAAGAAAACATCACCAAAATTTCTATTTGAAAATTAATATGTTTAAGAGAACATAACGAAATATTTTTGCAAGATGCTTGCCTCATCTCAATTAATATGGTATGGTACCTAGGGATATGTATATTGGAATTGAATATTATATTTGTATATGGGTGTTATGGATAGTTAGCATAGGCCACACATAACCTAAATTTTATTATATTGTAATCTAATATTATAATAATGATATGGTTAAAGGTCTAGTATACAACTAGGGTTAGGGTTATATCCTAGACAAAGTAGCATTAAATGATGGCATATAGAAAAGGCATATTTTTATTGTAAGAAAATATCAATCATATCAAGTATTGTCTTGTAATCATCTTTGCTCATGGCCCTCTCATCTTAGGAGATCTTGTGGAGTTTTTCCTTATTTAAAGAATATTATTGATGCTTCTCTACTCTAAGGGAATTATCTATTTGTGTCTCTGATGTAGAAGCATCCAAGAGTACAGGCAATTTTGCATCACCCAAAAGAAAAAAAAGAAAAAAAATCACTTGGTTTTGTTTTTAGCATGAATTGAACTTAAATTGATGGAGAAATTGGTAGATTAATTGGTGGTGGTGGCACACCCATGTGATGAGGGTCACATTTCAGCTTAAGGCATTTCATTTATGAGAAACTGGAAAAGGACTAGATAAGGTTGACAAGGAGTCCGCAAGGGATCGACAAGGACCGATAAAAGGTCGACAAAAGATCGACAAGAGACCAGTTTAGGAGTCAACAAGGATTTGGTATGACAACCAAAGAGTTGGCAAGGGTTAGAAAGGGATTGGCAAGGGAATGCCAAGAAGACCACCAAGAAGCTAAAGTTATTCCTGTAATTTTTTAACAAAAAAATACAAGAAATTGTTTATTTTTATGGAATTTGCATGTGTTTGTGTGTGAGTTGTTTGGGGCAGCTAGAAGATGTAGTTTTTCAATAGAACCCCTCATCTAAATTGAATTAGATATTATCAAAGCTAAAGTGTATGTGGATAACGTTTGAAATTTTTAGTTTGTGTTATTCTAAAATGTCGAAGGTGAAGGTATATGTGATAAAAAAGTAAAAAAAATAAAAAATAAAAGTGGAGCAGTATATTTTTTGTGTGGCGGCTCAATTGCAATAGTTTAGTAAAAAGTAATGGTTTTTTCATAAAAAAAAAAGTGATTCATTATCTGGAGCTCATGAAGTTTTTTCTCTTACTTGGCGTGTCTAATGCAGGAGCAACATCCAAGTGTGCAGGCAATCTTCCATTATATAAAAAAGGAAAGAAAAGAAGAAAAAAAGAGAGAAAAAAATCACTTAGTTTTTTTTAGCATGAATTGAACTTAAATTGATGGAGAAACTGGTGGAGTAATTTGTGGTGGTGGCACACCCATGTGACGAGGATCACATTTTGGCTTGAGGTATTTCATCGATGAGAAACCAAAAAGGGACTGGACAAGACCAACAAGATGTTAACAAGGGACTGATAAGGACACGTAGGGGATTGGCATGGGACTAACAAGAGATCGAAGAGGGAGTCGACAAGGGTTTGATATGACTGATAAGGAGTTGGAAAGGGCCAACAAGGGATTGGAGAGGGAATGCCAAGAGGGTCATCAAGAAGTCAAATTATTGTATTTAAAAAAAAAATAAATGCAAGAAATTGTTGTTTATTTTCTAGTATTTGCATGTGTTTGTGTGTGAGTTGTTTCCGAAGCTCATTAAGTTTTTTCTCTTACTTGGCGTGTCTAATGGAGGAGCATCCAAGTGTATGGGTAATCTTGCATCACAAAAAAATAAAAATAAAGAAGAAAAAAAAGATAAAAAAATCACTTAGTTTTTTTTAGCATGAATTGAGCTTAAATTGATGGAGAAACTGGTGGAGTTATTGGTGGTGGTGGCACACCCATGTGATGAGGATCACATTTTGGCTTGAGGTATCTCATCGATGAGAAATCGAAAAGGGACTGGACAAGACCAACAAGATGTTAACAAGGGACTGATAAGGACAGGTAGGGGATTCATGGTATTGACAAGAGATCGAAGAGGGAGTCGACAAGGGTTCGATATGACTAATAAGGAGTTGGAAAGGGCCAACAAGATATTGGAAAGGGAATGCCAAGAGGGTCATTCAGAAGCTCAAATTGTTGTATTTTTTTAACAAATAAATGCAAGAAATTGTTGTTTATTTTCTAGAATTTGCATGTGTTTGTGTGTGAGTTGTTTGTGGCTGTTATAAGAGGTAGTCTTTCAATAGACTCCCTCCTCTAGATTGCATCAGTATTATTGTGTGGACTATTTCATTTGGATTATTATTTATGGATGAATAATTTGATATTTGATCATATTATGGATGATGTTTATTAAGAAGAATAAAGTTTCAAAACAAGTGGCACCAAAGCAACGATACAAGCAAAGTTTGAATTTTTCAGAGGATAAAAATTGTGCAATTTTTTATAAGAAAACCTCTCCTTTCCTAGGAACCATATCTTTGCAGGTGCATGTCTAATTCAGATGATTCTTGTGTCATCTTATTCCAAATTTTAAAATATTAAAAAGGAGTGGTCATATGATAGAATATGAGTTGTATTAAAGGAGATATAACCCTATGAAGTTAGCCATCTATAATATGAGTAGGGACAAATCGTGTTTTGTAACAACAACTAAGATATCTTTGGTTGGTGTAAGCAAATTAACCATTATTTTTTGTTCTTTAAAAAAAATTAGTGCCTCTACTAGTTTATGTGATGTTTGGATTTAACATTGGTCAACCTATTTTTTTATGAAACCCTAGATTGCATTGTGATTTTTTTTGTGTTGAGCTCATGGAATTATAAAGGTTTTCTTGAGATGAATATGTGAATGCTAGAGAATATTTGACGAAATCTTTGTCCTTTGGTAGGTTTCCTTGGATAAATGACTATCAATTCTTAAGAAGGGGAAGCTTTAAATTGGTGCATATCTCTTCTTGAGGTCTACATGGGTTGCCTTAGAAAAATAAGTACCCATGGCAAATTATTGAGCATGCATTTTTGAGCAAATGGAAACTTAAAAACAAGGACAAAAAGATTAATTATTTGAAGGATGCCATCATGGGGTATGAAGAAGAAATTAAAAAAATCAAGGAAACAATAAAATAAAATAATAGCAATAATAGTGTGTGCGCTAAAGAACCACACCTTTGGTGTTTCACAAGCAAGACAATAGTCAAAATGATTTATTTCCATTTAAAATTTTTTTGTGTAGGTTGATGGATGCATTCAAAAGATTTTTTTTTTTTATTTCTATAAATCCTACTAGAAATTGTAATTCATCAATATTGATTTAGCTAAGAGGTTGTAGGTTAAAGCAAATAAAATTAAGTACATACAATTTAAGGGTTATAATATTTAAATTTTTGAATATTCAAAAATCAATATGGATGAATATAATTTACACTCATATTCCTATTCTTTTGAGATGAAATAAGTGGATATTATTCTTGTTTAGCCTTGGATTCATTTGGTATTGTTAACATTGATGTGCAAAAGAAGTTCACGAAGTTAAGGTATAAGAAAAATAAGATAAAACTACAAGATATTTCTTAGCTTAAGGAGCAAGGATACTTATAAAAATAAAAGAAGTCATTACAAGGGAACAAATTAAAGAACTGATAAAAAATCAAAATTTAAATCTAAGGAAGAGGTAGTGATAGATTCCAAGGAATAAATAGAAGCAAATTCCAATGAAGCACAATTAGAAGATCACAAGGATGAACCAAAAGATAAGAATAACAAATAAGAGCATAAGGAATAATTTAAAATATAAGAACAAAAGTTTGAAGAGTCAAAGACAATAGAACATTGAAATAAGGTTGCAACATCTCACCACCATGAGCAACAATAATCATGGAGGCATAACATAGGGTATAGACATTATTATGGACCTACATGTAATCAGAAAGGTATCAAGTATAACAATGCATGGTAGAAAAAGAGCAATAATTATGGATGTCAAAGTAGCACAACATGGAACCAAAGGAGCACTAGCGAATATTGCAATGGCACAATAGAAGCATAACATCATAGAAAACCATCACCGATCAAGATTTTACTTGTATGGATAGATGATAATGATTAGCACCAGTTGTCAACAATATTGTGAAGAACATATCATTTGGTTTCTTCTCATATTTCAAGGATAAAATATTTTTAAGAGGGCATGATACCTAGGAATAGGTATACTAGGATATGCTATTAATATTGTGCGTAGGTGTTATGAATAGTTGGTATGGGCCACACATAACCCAAGGTTTATTGTTTTGTAATATTATGTTATAATAATGAGTTGGATAAGGGTTTAGGATTTGTCTAGGATTAAGGTTATATCTGCCCCAAAGTATAATTAGATTATGAGTATATAAATAAGGGATGTTTTCATTGTAAAGAATCAATGATCATGTCAAGTATTGTCTTGTAATTATCTCTACCCAAGGAGTGACCCTCTCATCTTAGGAGATCTTGTGTAGTTATTCCTTATTTAAGAAGTATTATTGGTGTTACCCTACCTTAAGGGTGTTATTTATCTATGTATAATGGTTTGGATTATTGAATTTGGATTATTATTAGTGGATTAATTGTTTGATATTTTAGTATATTATGATTGATGATTATTTATAAGAAAATAATTTCATAACAAAAATGTGATCATAAAATCAATATTAGACATAGGGACATGATTATGTAGTTGAGATCTTACTTCGTTAATTAAGTATGTTCCGGTTGTACAATAAAGGTTCAAATTACAAGAAAATATCACCAAATTTTCTATTTGAAAATTAATATGTTTAAGAGAACATAAACAAAGTGGCTTCATAATATGCTTATCTCATATCCTTGATGATAGATTTTTCGATCATCATTCTTGATGAAGAAACTAAATGCTTACATAAATGATAAACTTAATGAGAAATTAAAAATTAAAAATATTACAAGCTTACTTGATAGTGCTTAACTTCTTGATAGTTTTTAAAACCTTAGTGGTATTTGAAAGCAAGGTCAACAATACAAATTATAATTAAGAAGCTTATGCCATCATCATGAGAAATTATCACATCATCGTCATTTACAAAAAGTTGAAATGTTAGAATTTCTTACTATATGAGAATAAAAACTTATGATAATGAACATTTTTCACAAGAATTTGAAGTATTAAAGAAAAAGTTGCTTGAGGTAACAAATTCCAAGAGCTTTTAAGAATATAAAGAAAGATTATTTTTAACATATCATATGAAAATATTTATAAGTGGAAATGGTCATTGCCAATAAGGTGGAATGGATGTGGAATGCAGGGCTTAGGTTTGACTTTCTTTGTATCAAACACTGTTTGAAAAATTACAGTTGATAGAAAATCAAGAGAGTTAGGATAAAGGTTTTGAAGGGTTTTAGATAAAATACAAAGGATATGGCCTATTGCCCCTAGTGACCAACAAGAATGTTTTGATGAGGATGATTACAGTAAGGAAAAGGTGTAGTTTGAGGAAATACAATGGATTCAAAATGTAGTAGACAACCAATTTTTATAAGCCACATAGAGTGAAGGAAAAAACAACAAGCACTTCTAGTTTACAATGCAAAAAGAATCAGGAGATCACAGTCTACCACAAAAACAAGGACAAGGGTTGAAGAGAACTAGAAACAAAATTCATGGCATAGACCAAATCAAAGAAGTTGAAGCAAGAAAAATTGATATGGTCTAGAACTTGAGCAAGATTGTTTCGAGGGTAAACTATCAAAAGGGGTTGACTGTACCAATACCCAATATGAGGAAGGATCAGGGGAGCTATCCACAAAAATAAATTTTAGGTATGCCTTTCATGGTGAAAAATCCTAGCCAAATGTGATCAATAACTTGAGAGCACTATGCAGACCTTTAAGGATTCCTAAGATAGATCCTAGGAAAACTGCAACAAGGTGTTTAAAGGTAATGGATGGTTCCCCAATAGTGAAGGTAAATATGGAGGAAATTTAGAACAAAATAGAAGATATGGAGAGGAGAGGATTGATATGTTGATTTATGGGATTCAGGACGATACTTTCAACGTTTAAACTATGGGTTGCTAAATAATGGCAAACAAAAGGTGAGTTCCAAATCTCTACCTACCCCAATGGTTATTTCCTTGTTATTTTTGCTTCTAAAGAAGATAGAGAATAAATATTCCAAGGGGAACCATGGTTTTTTGGAAGGGCATGCCTCTTTATGAAACCTTGGCATACTAAATTTAAATATGAGGAAGAGATGTCATCCATAGCACCAATTTGGGTAAGTTTGTTTGGCCTACCAATAGAATTTTGGAATTTGATAGTTTTTCTAGCAATTGGGAATACCCTAGGAACACTCATGTGATTGATGATAGTACATATAAATTTGAGGAAATTATTTATGCTCAGATATGTGTCCTAATAGATTTTAATAAACCTTTCCATAAAATATCACTCTATAGTTTGAGGAGGAAACATGGGAGCAAGATGTGTATTACAAGAACATAAATTTTCACGACATAATCTATCATGAATATGGTCATTTAGCAAGAGACTACACACAAAATATCCTAGATTAAGGAAGAGAGGAATCAAATATTGAATGGTTCCAAGTTCCCCAATAAAAGAATATCTAAAAGAAATTACTAGTGAGGAATCAAACAGTGGTGTCAAACAATATGTTTGATAATCTTCCTATTGACGACCTTTTGGATGATGAGGAGGATACAATGGAGACAAAAGTCTTGGAGATATAATTCCATAGTTGGAGGAAGGAATTTGTGCCACAAGAGGTAAATAACACCCCTAACACCACCCTAGTTATGCAAAGCAACATATAGAAAGTAATAAACTAGCCAACAACAAACTACCAATGAAAAAATAAGGGAAAAAATAAAAACAAGAATAACAATATGTTCAAGGTAGGAACCACAAAAACCTAAATCCTAGGGAAGACCTCATCGTATCTACCAACAATACCCAGGTGTTGTACACACATATGCCAGGGTTGGATGTTATTCTAAAATTAAGAGGGATGAGCCAGGAGGCAAGTAAGAAGATGAAAATGAACATTAATCAAAAGGTAGGATGCATAATTTATCAACACCATGTGGAAAAAGGAGAAAAGGTAATACTAGAAGGTAAATAATAGGTAAATAGCACCTCTAATACCACCCTAGTTATGGAAAGCAACATATAGAAAGTAGTAAACTAGTCAACAACAAACTACCATTAAAAAACAAGGAAAAAAATAAAAATAAAAATAAAAGTAACAATATGTTCAAGGTAAGAACCACAAAAAACCCAAATACTAGGGAAGACCTCATCAAATCTACCAATAATACCTTAGTGTTGTACACACATATGCCAGGGTTGGATGTTATTCTAAAATTATGAGGTATGAACCAGGAGACAAGTAAGAAGATGAAAATGAACATTAATAAAAAAGTAGGATGCAAAACTAATCAACACCATGTGGAAAAAGGATAAAATCTAATAATAGAAGGCAAATCAAGGGTAAATAACACCCCTGACACCACCCTAGTTATGCAAAGCAACATATAAAAAGTAATAAACCAACCAACAATAAACTACCAATTAAAAAACAAGGGGAAAAATAAAAATAAGAGTAACAATATGTTCAAGGTAGGAACCATAGAAAACCCAAATCCTATGGAAGACCTCATCGGATCTACCAACAATACCCTGATGTTGTACACACATATGCCATGGTTGGATGTTATTCTAAAATTAGGAGGGCTAAACCAGGAGACAAGTAAGAAGATGAAAATAGACACTAATCAAATTTTAGGATGCAAAAATAATCAACACCATGTGGAAAAAGGAGAAAAACTAATAATAGAAAGTAAGGTCAATGTCCTTACTCATATTTAGCCTTCAATACTGATTAAGATCATTTACTAGAACATTAGAGGACTAAAGGAAAGTCCCTCAACAAAATAAAATTAGAAGAATGATAAAGATAATTGACCACAACTTGTCTTGATTTAAGAGACAAAGGTATCGATGGAAGAGATAGAGATAATTGTAAAGCAAGAATGGTCTATTGGAAGAGTGGAATCCCTTAGCTCCCAAGGGGAATTGGGAGGCATTGCACACCTTTGGTACCCCAAAGAGATAGTTATCCACCAAGTGGTGGGTAGCTAGGGTATCTTGGTAGTAGCATCTCAAAGTAGGCAATTAGAAAAATATATGCTTTGCATGAATGTATATGCACCTACTAGCCTAGAGGAGAAACACAAATAGTGGAAGAACATAAACTAAATTATTACCCAATTTCCTCAAGCATGGGCTTTGATAGGAGGATATTTCAATGCCATCGTATGAAGAGAAGCTAGGATTAAATGGTAGCTTATACGGGAGCAAAGACCTCATGAAGTAATACAAAAAAAACCTTCATCTTGTGGATGTCAGACCATACAATGGTCTGATGACCTAGTTTAATAAGAGGTAACGCTTTGCCTACATTCTAGAAATATTAGAGAGATTCCTGCTATCAAAGAATATTTTAAATCATGGACACATTCCTAGGGTGAATATCCTAAATAATGCAAGCTTAGATCTTGGTCGATCATGAAAAAAGTATGGAAATTCAAGGTCAAACACTCATCATTTAGATTCCAACCGATATGGTTCAAATATAGCTCTTTTAGTCCTTGGGTGCAACAATGCTAGAAGGAAGACAAACCTCATCATTAAACCAAGGTATATTGTTTTGTGATGAGGCTTCAATACATCAGATCTAAGATAAAGACCTAGATCTGGGAAGTGTTTGAAGATGTCAAGAAGAAAAATTTGAAAGTGATAGCCCAACTCAATTATTTTAATGAATAAATCCACATGGATGGCCTCATAGAGGGTCTAAGTATGGCAGAGATTAGACTTACATCCCAACTAGAGGAATGGAAAAAATGGAAGAGTTATCATGGAAGCAAAAATCTAGAATCCAATGGCTCTAAGAGTGGGACCAAAACACAATTGCTTACTACGTCTATAGGCATTAGGTAGGGATATCCCCTCTCCCCATATTTATTCATTATTTTGGTTGAATGCCTAGGAAGTACAATGGCCAAATGCAGGAAAAATAGAACATTAACAGGAATCATTATTATAATTGGAGCTAGACCAATCACTCACCTCCAGTTTGTTGATGACTTTACTATGTTAGAAAAAGTAGCAGTGAATGAAGCCTCAAGAATCAAACATATTATAAGTTGTTTCTTAAAAGCCATGGGGTAGCAGATAAATGAGGAAAAATCCAAAGTCATTTTCTTCCATTGCTCACCCAAATAGGAGATCATGGTTCTTGAAAAACTACGATACCAAAAGACCTCCCTCCCCATCACCTACTTAGATGTTCCTCTTAAAATAGAAATATAGAACAAGGAGGATTAGGCCTGGCTAGTGGATAAAGTAAAAAGAAAAACAGAAAAATGGATTAATTGATGGCTATCATTAGGGGGAAGAATAACCCTAGTTAAATTAGTCCTTTAATCTATACCTATTTATGTCTCTATAATTTTAGACATTCCCAAGGTAGTGTTGAGAGGGTTGGATCAAATAAACCATTGATTGCTTTGGAGTGGCACAAAGGAGAAAAGGAAATAGACATTGGTCCATTGGAAAACTTTATGCCTTCAAAAACATGAAGGGGGACTAGGATTCAAATTGATAGTCAAGAACAACAAGGCACTAGCAACTAAGTTGTATTGGAGGATGTTGAACAACCCCAATGCACTATGGACCCAAAATTTGAGAGCTAAATATGTAAAAATAAAATTTTGACATACATTATTCACCATCAACTTCCTAGCAGAGGATGCTCCATATTAGTAGTTTTGAGAAAATGAGATGAGATGATAAATGAGCTCTTTTGGATAATTTATAATGGTCAACACACAAAATTTTGAACAGACTCTTGGGATAGCCATCAACCTTTGGTGGTTTAATTTCCAAAGTGGAGACCTTTCATGGAGCAGGTACATAGATAAAATTGGATAAAAATAACAAAATATTGTAGACACCAAATTGGAAATTCAAAAATTGGAATAAATTGGGTCCCCATGGTCGAATGGCCAATTCAAATCTTAGAGAGGTAGAAGAACGATATCCAACAAACTCTATAATGAGATCACTTTCTTGTTCTCAAGCGGCGGATTCTCTTAGATGGGGCAACATGAGTTAGGGGAGTATAGTAGCAAGTGGATATGTAGTTCTATGCCAAAATACTTCTAATCCACTTTGAGACTTATTCAAACAAATATGGGAACAAAAGTTATGTCCTAAGGTGAGATTCTTCATTTGTCTTCTTCTACATAAAGAGGTACTAACAAGGGAATAACTTATGAAAATAGGCTATCATGGTCCTTTCAAGTGTGAGATGTGTGGAGAGAACCTTGAAACACTTTCACTTATTTATTGAGTGTCCTATAGACTCAAAGTTGTGGAAGATAATGACTATCTTACTTGGTATTAATTGGTCTGGCTTTACCACCCTAGAGCATATGTGGAGGGAATGGACTACACAGGATGAAGTAGACCAATATGTTAGGCATATAGTATGGGTAGGAACAACTCTCCTACTTTGAAACATATGGAAGGAAAGGAAAAACCGCATCTTCAAGCAAGATTTTATGGAAATCTACTATATTGGGGAAAATATCACAACCAACATAGCAGAGACAATCCAACATGAAGTATCCCCAAGAACCCCACCAACAATTGGAATAGATCATGAGCAAACTAAAAATTATTTTGAAGGTTGATAATCAACAAATGGCAATCATAAGGCATCCCAAAGTAGTCAGAAAGGGAAAGTAGTAGCCTCCCCCAAAGGATTGGGGAAAATTTAACACAAATGGAGCATCATGAGAAAATCTAGGAAGAGTTGGTGTGGAAGGGATAGGAATACAATCAAATGGGACCCCAATTCTTACCTTTGCAAAGAATCTTGGCATTATTTCTAACAACCTAGTAGAGGGTTATGGTATCCTTAGAGAGCTCCAAGAGGCAGTTAAGGTAGGATGGAAGAAGGTCTAGATAGAATCCGACTCACAAGTCATGATCAACCATATGAAGAATCCAAGGAATAATAGGAAGCTTGAATGGAGATTAAGGAGAATTATAGATAAGATTCAAATGGTACAGGCAAGATTTCTATCTGTGCAATACAATCACATCCCTAGAGAACAAAATAGAGTTATAGATGTGATGGCCAACTAGGCTCTAGGCAAAGGTAACCTTACTTGTTATAACTATCCACTAGATGGTGGGCAACATAGACCAAGGAAGATCTTTCTATCATATTTCTTGATGGTAGTAGCATTAGATGTATTTAGTTCTATAATTAATTGTAATAGGTTGTTCCTATTACACATGGATTAACTATAGCAGATCAATTGATAGAGAATGTAACACTACATCATCTGCTAAATCATGGAGCAAAAGCCTATGTACATGGAAAGGTAGGCAATGTATCTCTTCTATTTGAATACCATAATATAAATACTTTTTAACAAAAAAAAACAAGTGGAAATAAAAAAGGATCACCAATCAATGGTATCTTACATCAAAGTGGTCACACATAAGATTATTAGGATTCTAATGAGGAAAAATATGAAAACTACATTGCTTCAAGCAAATACCATCAAGAAGCCTAAAGTATATAAAAGATAAGGTGGAATCAAAACAAAATATAATGAAATGTATTTGCTTTCTTGATTATGTAGGTGCTAATAAAATTAAGGAAGATTATTTGAATTGTGACTCACTTGTAGCAATAAATCATTTTTTGTAGAATGCTCGCATATAAGTCATCACATTTGCATTGAGAAAATCATTCCCATGAGAATAAATTATTAGATAATTTTCCAACAAATAAGTGTGTGTGTGTGTGGAGATTAATGTTATTCACGAGTAGTTGTATTTAGTTATCTATGTAAGAGTTAAAATGTGTGACTTCATCATTCACCATGACAAAAGGTCAAGAAATTTGATTGAAATTATGAATACTTATTTTAGCCTTTTTCATAAAATTTTGTTTCCAAATTTTTTTTTTTTCTTAATATATGGATTCTAGAAGCTTAAGTTTTTAATTTGATAAAATATTATTGGTTCCAAATAGCAATGCTATTGGACCAAATATGGTCCACATGGTAATATTGAGAAGTGTCAAACAAAACTTGTTACTAGAGGAATTTCTCAAATTGAAAGACTTAATTTTAAATAATCATTTGTACCTCTTGTAATCTTTGTCATTGTTAAATTTAATTGAACTGATTTGTTTAAATATCTTTTAAGTAGTGATTTTATTTAAATACTTTATATGATTCAACCAAAAGGATTTATCTCTAAAATTCATGTTAAATTCTAATTGAAGGCATCATAAACTTATTGAATCTAGATAAATAATAACTTTTGATAAAAAAAATAATCCATACAAACGAATATGAAAGAGTCCAAATGAATCTATGGTTCTCTACTTACACCACAAAATTTTCAAAGTTCTAAAATAGGGTTTGTCAAAAAATGATAGTGCAAGAAAGAGGATTTTAACAATTATTGTCAAAATGTGAGTTACTTACCCACTAGTTACATTTTTGATAAAGAGAAATGTGTTTTCTACTACATCATTTGAATCACTAATGAGGTCCTTAAGCACTTGGATAAGTAGATTCAGACAAATTTGATTATTATCTTTCTAATTTTTTTATCACTTGTTATTCCTTGTAAAAGTAAGCTTGAACAACTCTACAATGAAAAAGGTGACTTGCAAGAAGAAAAAAGGGATAAGATACATACTTACTAATATTGATCATTATAGAGGCTTCCAAAAGCACCTTATGTCTATTCTTAAATCTTTCTTTCAAATGATCAAAGACTTGTTAAATTAAAGCAATGGCCTTTGCACATAAGTCAAAATAATCTTATCATCTCCCTCCTAGGGTTTAACATGTACAATATATTCATGATTTTGACAATGATCTCAATATTTGTTTTGTGACAAAAGCATTTACAATTTTCTTTATTTTAATAATGATTAAAAATATTAGTATTTTATCTTCATATTTTGATTTGTTATAATCATAATAGATAGTATTTGTCATCATGGTCTTAAGTATTTTCAACTTGATTTGTCAAATGCATGACTATGGTGTTGACCATTAAACATGATTGCAACAATATTACCCATATAAATCGTTAGTGTCAAATAGATGTAACAAGCAAAAAGTGGGGTAGGAATAAAGGGCAGGCAAAATATTAGAGAATGGAAGCTCCAAACTTACATTTAAAATTTATTATTCCACCATGGTCATCAAATTGTTTTGTATAGATGATAAGAACCAAGTCTAGCGGATTGACCAACTACAAGTTGATTTAGGTTTAATATACACGTGAATTTATGAGTAATTGTAATTGATATTCAAGTCAAAAATAATTTTGAGATGGCTTAAAGTTACCAAGATATGTAAAAAATAATGGAAAGGATGAAGACAAAATAATTAAAAATATATAAAACAATGACCAAAAATATAAAAGTTTGGTTAGCTAAAAGCAAAAAAACTCTATGATAATATTTTTCTTTTACTCATCCTATTTTTTTATTTTTTTTAACACTTCAAAAAAAATCGACCTCTAATTATCAAATTTCATGATATGTATATTTCAAACCTATAACAACTCTAGGTATATACGAAATCATCATCCCTGATAAGATATTCTCTCATCTAGTAAGTAGGGAGAAATAAAGAGTAAAACTAAGGGTTTACTAGTTATTTCCTATTGAACTTTCTTTGCCAAAAAAAAAAAAAACTTTAAAAACTTAAGTGGGATAGATTAGATATAATCATAAAATTTGGATCCAAATGTAATATACAAAGTGGTGTTGAGGATATTAATCCAAACATTGTGAATGTTTCATAACTCTAGTATATCTAATTATTGAGGGGTTTGTATGATAATTTGTAACAAAAAAAATTGAAAATTTTGAAAAAGATGGAAAAAAAAAAGAAAAACATGTCATAATTAACTTTTAATATGAAAAAATTTATGTGGACAATATAATTGAAGGATGCAAAATAAAAAATATCATGGCAGAAATAGTCAGAATATTTCGTTCGAGATCGAAGGCTCAAATTTAGCACATTTTTCGTGAAGGAAACAAAGCGGCGGACCTAATGGCGAATATTGGGCTAGCAACAAGACCTTACGGTTTGGATGATAAACTTTCCTCAAAGTCTTCAGAATTAAATTGTGGATGATCATGGTTAAGCATGGGTGCTGGTTATGGGTGTTTAGGAGGCCGAGGGGAGATTTCCTATGCTTTTTGGATCCGCTTGTTTTTTGATGCTTCCCTGCTGGCAAGGATTTGGTACCATCTATAGGTTCCTCGTGTACAATGGGTGTCAGTTGACTAGGAGACTTGTCTTCTCAAAGCATCAAGCTCTTTTTTAGTGGCATGTGGAGGTGTTCCTTCAATGTGTGGGGTCTCCCCAGAGGGCAACGAGCTTCTTTGTTGTATCTTGTGATCTCCCTTTGGGTATTGCAACCAGTTTTTTTTTCCCACTTTGTTTTTCATTTGGGGAGTTTGGTACTAGTTTTATATCTAAATATGTTCTCTTGCTTAAAGATTGTTTTCTCTGAGAATGATGCATTGTCTCTTGTTCTTTCTCAGTCCTATATGTATTTTTTTTTTAGCAATACTTCTTATACACATCTGTCGTAGGGATTGAACCCAAGTCACATCACCGATAATGCAAGTGGCGTCATTGTCTGTAGACCACACACACGGATTTGTTCTATATGTATTAGGTTTGGGGATCCTTTAAAACCCCTTTTCTTACCTAATCAAAATAATAATACAAAAATAAAAAGGTATTTAAAAACAAACCCTTGTGGGGCCACCTTGGTCTGAGAGACCACAACCAGAGGGTTCTACACTGTCAAAAGTCACCCAAGAGTTGTGCCCGACCCTGCACGTACCAACATTATCAATTGGATTTTGGGTACCCAATTCAACTTTGTGGTAGGGTGGAGATTCGAACCTGGAACCTCCTTTGAAGGATTGCCCTCTCCTCTCCAACTCACCTATAATACTTGAATTATGATCGTCGTTGGTAAAGATATGCTAGTCCACTTCAAAGTGTGTGGACCATGGTTGGGATAGAACATTCCTAATCAATGAGAATTGAAAACTATGATTTTATGTTTTTTTTAAATCTTCTCAATTATAAGGGTAGGCATTGATTTAGGTGGTGATCATTGACTAAGTGTGTTAGGCATTGGTCTAGTTGGTGATGCTCTCGACCCACTTGTAAAAAACTTTATGGCCTGATAATGAAAAAAATTAATTTATGGTGTATCCTAATCTTTTAGGATACTCCGCACTAAAATATGGTTATTAATATAAAATATTTTCAAATTTATTCAATTTTTAGATTAAAAAAAAATATTTAATATATAGAAAATTGATAATACTATTGGGTGTTGTCACTATAAACTCTAACCCATTGGATTAGATAAAATCATTGGGACTCCCAACCCTTTAGAACATCGACCTCGGATTATACTATGAACCTAGTCTACCATGAACCTTGGACCTCTCCAAAGAGAGGCCAAATCCTTAACCACCATGTTGACCTTGTCAAGCTTACACAAGTTTTTATAAGAGGTTCTAGTCCCCTTGTACCAAGGTTTGAACTTGGATCTTCTGGATGCAAACCCAAAGACTTACCACTACGATATAAAAAATGTTGTAAAACATAGGTTTTTATGAGGGGTCTCGGTCCCATTGTATAGAGGTTTGAACTTGGATCTCCTGGATGAAAACCCAAGGACTTACCACTACGATATCCCTCTAGAAATATTATTATCTCATTGTTTTATTGGATTAGGGTAAATACATGTTTTTTTTTTAATGGGCTTGTACCTTTGTCAGCTAGGGGCATATTGAAGGCCACCTTTCTTGTGATTCAAACTTGGGTCTCCTCGATGAAAGCAAAGCCGCACCAATTCAATATCCGAGATATTATTAGCTCATTGTTATTATATATTTAAAAAACATTTTTGACTATGTGAAAATATAAAAAAAAATTCTTAAACATTATAGTTTAAATGTTCTTTTTTTTACATTTTTAAAAAGTGTATTTGTCCAAGCACCATGCCACATGACACTTTTAAAAAGTTGTATCGAATGCAATATCAATTGTATAAACTCAAGAAAACATATAGCTATAAAATGAAAGGATAAGAATTAAACCCCTTCCATATGAGGTTTAGAGTAATTGGTGGGAAATGAAGAGATTAAAAAAAAAATACCAATATTCAAATCTTATACGTAAACCTTCACATTTAATCAATGACATTAGCTCAACCAGTTTAATTCAACTTTTAAGGAGAACCATATTCAAATCTTATCATGCAATATATACATATAGTTAAGTTGCTATAATACTACTATGTGGTGACAATATAATACCAATCAAACCTATTTCAAGCCCATATAACTAATCTATTTATTTTCATAAATTAAACAAACAATTATACCTCTAACATTGTCCTTCAAGTTCCTTCAACCCATTTAAAATTTTTTTAATTGGGGAACTAGGGGCACCACTTCGACTTACAAAGGTTATAGGCCCTTGGAAGCTAAATAGGACATTGTAGAAAGATTACAAGTTTCAATAGAACAATGTGCAAATGCATTTATGAGTATATATATACATGTACAATTTTTTTTGAGTAATATATATTATTAGGTATATTTTAATTTTTTTGTCTTTATAAAAAAAAAAAAAAAAATCTCTATATAAGCATGGAAATATTATTTTTGGTCGTCAATTTCTTTTAAAGCTAAGATGAATGTTAAAAAATTTATTATTTGTCCATATATAACAAAAAGACCTAAAAACTTAAATCCTATGGATAAACCTTAACATTTACAAAATAACAAGTTTCAAGGTGGAGACCAGGGTTCAAATCTTGCTAGGTAATATATACATAATTGCTAAGATGTCGTAATACTATGGTGAGTAATATATACATAATTGCTAAGATGTCGTAATACTATGGTGAGTAATATATACATAATTGCTAAGATGTCGTAACACTATGGTGATAATATAATATTGGTGGATCGTGTTTCAATCTTTGAAAAAACAAATAGACCTAGAAAATGTTCAATACTTATTTTGTTATTTAAAAAATAATAATAATAATCAAATACATCTCCAAATGTCTTGAGCTGGATTAAGCACCAAATTCCTATTGGTACAAGTTTACATAGATTTACTATGATATATCTAGCCAGTTGTGATTTGTAGTATGATAGGTAGAGTGTTATTTTAAGTTATGTGGACTAGAATGTATATCTGATTTTAAGAAGACGTATTCTATTATTAATTAAAAAATCAAACTGGATTGCAAAATAACAAAGACAAACCTCCAAACCAGAAGAAATTCATTGCCCACAAGATTTGTAAACATCTTTCTTCTTCCCTTGCATTAAGATATACAGATCTTTTAGCGGATTGGATACAAACTTTAAATAAATTTGCTTCAAACTATAAAATATATCATTGATAACACAATACTTTCATCTTAAAGATCCACCACAAATTCAAGTTGAATGCATGTCAAAAGTACCCTTACCTATTTAAACCAAGTCTACTCCAGTAACCTCTTTTCAGGAGACAGAATATAGAAGACAAATAACTCCTATGGCACTTTCATATTCATAGCTGATTCTGAAATAGTGCCAGTCTAATTTATGTTCTAGATAATTTGTAGAGTGGAAACTTGAGCAAGTCATGTAAGTGCTATCAAATAATAGTGGCAAAATAATTTTAAAATAGCAAGAAGCATGTAACTGAACCACACCGCAAGATAAATTGAGCACTCTAAATTTTGGACTAGATGAGAAACTTGATGTTGGTGGAAAGCATATTAATAGGAACCGACATTAAACTTGTCATAATAATAACAACAATAATAATTCTGAATACCATAATGTTAAGAGCTAAAGTGCAAACATTAAAGCCAAATTCAGAAGCTGACACCAATGGTCAATTAAAATATATTTTATTATTCCAAATGCAAACATATGGGCTTGTGTAAGCACTTTATTCAAGTGGTGTTCAAAGTTAAGAACTGATCACAAGGTTTATGTTAAATCTTTCATAGCACAATAGACTACAAATTAGGCAGTGTTAGTACTGGGGGTTCCATGTGGACAATCCTATCCTTATTACTCATAGTGCTTTTTGGAGCCTTCTACACTTCACAAGCATCAACATACAGTGCATCACAAGACCTAGCATCATATCTATAAGCATTCATATGATATTTACAAAAATTCAATATTTTACATCATCATTTAACTTCCCACTATACAAAATCAATTCCATGAGTAATATATCTCACACCACAGGAAGAGTTTGAAATGAATTTGAGAGTAGAGGCAAGCCATGTATTTTTTCACACAGTATTGATGCCTCCAAGCCAAAGTTTGAGCATCTTCTTGCAAATTATCCTTGTCAGATAGTAATCTTCCAGAAAAGAAACCACGAGGTTTGTTACCCTCCCTAGAACTGTTGTCTTATTGCATACACAGAGCAACAAAAATTGCAGACTATGCACATGTTAGATCAAGGATTCCAAACATATGCACATGTTAGATCAAAAGTATGGATGTTTACCTCTCCCTAAATCATGCATAAGCATACTGGTTAACTGGCATTTATCTCCAACCATTTTTGAAATCTAAATGACAGATGCTTTACTCATCTGTGTGGACAGAACAGATTTATGAAACTACTATCCCTCTAGCAGAAAATAGTAACCTTTTATCTAAAAAATTCAAATATAGCACTGATGCCCACAGCAACACTCTAGTTGAAGCAAGATTTAGATCAGAGAATAGCAGGTACTTCTAGAGAGGGAGCTAAGCTGCAAAATGAAATTCCTGTTGTTTCTTACATTTGCTTGAATCTGTGATAATGCATTTTCTGCTTTGAAAAATGCAATTTCACAAAGAAATAGAGGTAAAATGGCTCACGAGGGACAATTTCATTCATCACTTGCAAAGTCCTCATAACTTAAGCGTTCTGAAATGGTTTCCAGCATCCTCCCATCATCTGTGCAACTCAAGAATATAAAGTCACAGATAAAGTTTAAAAAGTCTCCAAACGTACTTGTAAATATAATAAAATATTCTGCAAGTAAATATTTCTAGAAATGTCAAATGAGAATGTATATAATAATCAGATAAAATAAACATTGACCACTGTCACTATGACAACTATGACATTGATAAATGAAAATGTAGAGGTACAAACCTAGACATTCCTTCTCTGGTGAATGAAAAAATCCCTCTGTATCTGGTGTTAAAAATGGATAGCCTGAATAGCTTCCCAGTATATCTGAAATCAGTTATTCAAATATCATGTTACGTCATCGGTTTAATGAAATTACATTTTCAAATTTCTAAAATACATCAATTTTGCAACTACAACCTTGTATAGGTTGTACTCTTAAATTATCCATTCTTGTTAATTTAACAACACTATATGCAGATACTATATCATAAGCAATTTAAATCAAAGAGAGAATCGGCAATGGAGCATCTTCCTTTCCCATAAAGTAACTGTTCCATGCTCCAATCTGTGGTAAAAGGGTCTATTGGCTCACCCGATGTTTGTGAAAAATCAGCTGTCAAATCAGAGAGACTGAAATTACGAGGAATCTGTCCCAGGAATCCAACTGAATCCTTTTGGCAGCCCGGATTCGTATCTTGAAGTGAACCGACTCCACTTGGTGGATGTGCTTCGTTAGAATTAAAATGAGGGACAGAAACACCCACTAATGTGTTACGCATGTCTGTAGGATTCCCAACAGCACCAAAAGAAAAATTTGAATTGTTTGAGAACCCTGAAGCTGACTGCATTGCTAATTCATTTCCTGGGGAAATGCTAGCATGGCCATGCAATACTGCTGACACATTTGATGGAATTTCCATCCTTCCACTGCTATGAAACATTTGGACATGGACTCAATTAGGTATATGCTATATCAGGCACTATAAATATGAGCATTCACAGACAAAAACAGTCATAAAAATAACCATATACAGCGAGAAAAGCAATGCAAGCACCCTGAAACATAATAAAATTGTATAATGTATTAAAGCATCTGGGGTGGGTAGGGTGCCACTGCAGGGTGAGAAGGAACACTCACCTTGAGATTGCATTGTCATTAGTTTGCACAGCATGGGGCAGGCAAGCTCCACCATTAATCAGGGGTGGATTTGAAGGAACTAAATTACATCCAATATTGTGAATCCTTTGTGTTGGCATTACAGGCTGCTGTCCAGGATAGCCAACAGGTGCATGTTTCACTAATAAAAAAAAAATTGCAAAATTATTGATGGCTTGAAGAAGTTAGCAAAAGTAAGACTTAATTAGCTAGTCTAGTACCAAGATTACAGGGCAATGAAATGAAAGATGAATAAATGTAGGCTTCATTCAATTACATTCCTTCCCAAAACAAATATTCTGTGCAAAGCAAGTATTCTAATTTCTGCTACAATGAAACTCCAATTGCACTCCCATGAATTATGCAGTGAAGAGGTATATTGTGTTCTCCATCATTCATTTGGAAAAAATAAGCAACTAATCTACAAATTCTGTCTTGGCTAAACTTAAAACATAAGCAGACAGGAAAATTGCTTCAGGATTTGATGAACTATACTACTAATGTAGGAACTTCTAGTTACAACAAACGTTTCATTGTACTTATCATACAGACCTCATCAGCATTGTAATTCCATTTGCTAGCAACTGAACTTATATTGAAGTTGTGCATGTCACTTCTATATAATTTTCCACACCCATACCTCACTAGTCACAAAAACATTGTGATTGAACCATTCGTTTTTTAATTTGTCGAGTTTGTGCACATATGCTCTACTATCACACTGATTTTGCTGCATTTGTTGACCAATCCAATCTGGATATCAATAGTAAGGAAAGGGCAATAAGCAACTGCAGCAACAACATGGTCTGTTCCAAATGCTTGATTATTTTATTGTTTAACCTGGACTCATCGTTGAACTTGTTCTCCTACTACACAAAATGTACCATATTAGCTAAGTGACAAAAATATTAACTTTACAAAAGCTCAAATTTTGTGGAGTCAGTTTTACTAGATTAACTGAAAAGGACACTAAGCAACATTATTTAACTCCAATCTATATTGTCATTGTTAAGTTATCATGTCATTTAAGTAGTTGTGGGCCACATCCATTTCAACTTCGGTATGCTGTCTTTCGTGGCATTTACTTTTGCATACAATTCCTTCAATTTTTCCCACACCTTGATGGGGTGACCTTCTATGATATGAAAAAGTATATCCAGTTCCACCTGTATTGCAAATAGACCTAGAGCCTCCTTCATATGAGACAAAACCACATCATCAAGGTCCTTTGCTGCATTGCTCTAAATATGCACCAGTGAGGCTTATTACTTAATTAACTTGTCATCTTAATGACCGAAGTACTGTAATTTTGCCCATTAAGGTAACATAAGCTAGGGGATCCTCACAGAAAGCCCTTCACTATAACGGGTCCTTGAACTTATGTCACCAATGTGAAGAGCTTGAAAAACCATGGAATCTGAAGAAAATGGGCCCAAAACACTTCCATATGCACAAGTTATGGCCTATGGAAGTTTCTGCCTATCAGCAAGCAAAAAATTTAATAAATGAAACCAAAACATTAGAAAATTGCGGGTGAACTAGAATGCACCACCTGTCGCAGAATGTGGGCAAAAACTGCCATTGTATATCCACTTGTCTGCCACTGCGTGCCAAGAGTGAATAACAGTCTACATAGGATGGTTTGTCCATAATTCCTTATAGATAGATAGATAGATAGATAGATCGATTGATTGATTGATAAATATTCAAAGGGGTTCCATGTTAGCCGCATAATCCTTCACCAATCACAAAGAAGCCAAAATAGACTGCAGGGCTTGCACCGTGGCTGGCCAAGGAAGAAGTGCCCTAGGCTAGTTGAGCTAGGCAATCACCCTAGATTCCCGTCAAACACCAAGTGTGCCCCACCAATAGATGAATTAGGGGTCCATGGGACATAATCCACTGTCAACGACACCAAAAGGGTCCCTCCATGGTTGTGCATAAGATTTGAACACTGAAGTTGAGCTAGGCAAAGCACCCTAGAGGCCCGTCAAACACCAAGTGTACCCCACCACTAGATGGATTGGGGGCAGAAGGGACACAATCCATTGTCAATGACACCAAAAGGGTCCCTCCATGGATGTGCATAAGATTTGAACACCAAACCATCAACAAACCAAACTTCGCACATTGCCTCACCAACCAACAAACCAAAAGCCACATTGGTGACCATTCCATTGAGCCCTTGTGCATCATGTGAAAGGGAAGAAGCAAGAGACCAAAAACTACAGTCTCAATGCCATCCTTGCCCAACAAGTACACCACATTGCCTGATCGAGAAGGGTAAAGAGGGGCTCCTTGGAGTACCTTCTCCTTTCATTGTACAAAAGAGCGCATCTCTGTGATGCAACCAAGAGACAAGTATGCATGAGAGTTAAACCACAAACCTATCGGATACCAAATCCTGCCACACCATGCACCAACCAACATGCCATGACATGTACGTGGGAAGGGGTCCAACACTCCTCAGAGAAGCCAAGGCACCTCTTTCCCAAGAGAAAATGGAACAAAATGTTGTATTATGTGCTTCAAAACCATACAGAAGGAATTTGATGCATTCCACTAGCAAACACCTGTCCTTATTTTGAAATGCAAATAGATGGAGATGGAAAAAAATCAGGGATCTTCAAAACCATGCAAAAGGAATTTGATGCATTCCACTAGCAAATACCTGTCCTTATTTTGAAATGCAAATAGATGGAGATGGAAAAAAATCAGGGATCGGGGATGCATCCCCCCGTCCCTATCTTCCCCAAAACAGGGGGACGACAAAGGGGACGTTTCCCCGTCGTCCCCATTTTGGGAGGGACAGGCGAGGCGTCCCTGGGACGCCACTAGGCAACAGGAGGCCGTCCTTGGTACCCTTGCTATGAAGGGATGCCGTGGGGGACGACTAGGCATCACTTAAGATTAAAAAAAATCATTTTTTTTTTTAATTTTAAAAATTAAACATGATAATTTATTATTCTGGAGTGTATAGATTGTTGCAGATCAATTGTGCATTGAGAAAAAATAAAGATATGCATCTCTAGGTTGGAACAAAAGGTACATTATGCCATGTTCTCATATGTCACCTCTGTCATTTTAATTTGCATTCTGCATTCATGATGCTTTATGTAGTTTTGTCTTACCTCGAGAATATTTTGTAACTGATGTTGATTTGTAGTACAGTCATTTATGTCTTTAGTTGCAATCTACAAAATGATGAATATTATATATATATGTATCAAATATTATTTCCTCACCTCTTTACCATGTTTTTCCTGGATCACATACTCTAACTTGTCCTTTGATTGTCATGTCATCCATGCGCTATCCATTTGTTTCGGTCACATGTTGCTTGGGGTTTTACTCACCATATTCGTAGTTGTTTATACCCATCTATCAACCTGTCTCATTCTATTTTACCTCCAAATCTACCACACACCAATGCCTTTGTTCATGCATTCCTCATATTGTTTAAGAATCACTTTCTCAATAACATGCAAAGCGCCTACATTTGTTCAGCTTCTATTCATTCTTATCAAGCACAAGAGAGTACATGGTGAATACACATCACCAAAAGTATAAAAGTTTAATTTCTTGTAGGTACATTGTGTCTTTTGTTGTAAATGAGACTATTTTTGTTGTAAATTATTTTAATGGCTTCTAAATATTTTTGTTGTAAACTATTTTTGTTGTAAATGAGACTATTTTTGTTGTGTAAATTATTCTAAATATGATGAGGGAGCCCATTAGATACTATTATACTTGTCATCCCCCAGTCGTTTCCTAAAATTGGTTTGTCATCCCCCGCCGTCCCTAAAACCCATCCCCTTGTCCCCTCATCCTCGATACTTTTGTAACCTTGTAAAAATATGTTCTCCAAATAATTTGTGCTTGATGAAGATCATAAATAGCTGAATAAAAGATCTTTCCCTTACTTCTGATGCCGAATGGATTTATTAAGTGCTGGAAAGTATTTTGCCCATACGCTGGTATGAATCTCTATGTGATCAAGCGATGACACTCCATACTTGCTCTAGTACCATGTTGGATTTTGCAATTTTTTGTCAAAACGAACAGGAGCAAGACATCAACTCAAATCATAAATGTAAGAGAGTTTAAAAAAAAAGAGCAATTAACACAAAATATGGAAGGATGTCCTTGGCACCCACACATAATATCAAGAAAAGATCACACCAATGAATTTGATTGGGTGGTTAAGGGGTATAAATACCAAATCCTCAATAATAAGAATTACAAGATACTAAACCTTTGCTTGTAACACATCAGGCATAAAGAGTTGAAGGTTAACTATAACAAGGATAAACTATGGTCCCATACGACTAATTACATTACATAATGATTGCTCATAGGCTTACACATGATTACATAATACGATGTCTACCTTGGCCAATAAAGTTAGACTACACAACTTTCAACACAAAGTATATTACTTTATATTAGCATGGGCAAGTCAAAAGAAGAGCTCCAAAGTCATTTGGATACAAAATTAAGCAAAAACTTATTATCTCTAAAGGGAAACAACAGCTCCTGAGTAGACAAAGAGATATTGATTAAACAAGCATGATAGGAGAGTTATGTTCTATGGACTTTCTAGGATGGGGCCAACATGGTACGATTAGAAGTGTCTCTTAGATGGTTGGGGTTTGGCCCCAAAATCCAGAAGAGTGGTGGGACAACTAGTCTGAAATTCGATGTTTTAAGCATGGGTATGCAACATAGCATAATGTGAAAGCAAAATATTAAATTATACTTCCTCAAAAGGGCAAAACATCAAACACCCATGTAACATTAGATGAAAACCATGGGCAATTAGGATATTCTCAATTCATTAGAATTGAAATTTTGAAACATTATAAATTTGGAATTTTAACTATACTCCAAGTCCCGACTACATAAGCAAAGTGCCAAAATGAAATAGAAATCTCAAATTTAAGGTAGAAATAATGAAACCCAAAATGCTAAAATATGAAAGTCCAATCATCCTCTGGGTCATCTACAATGCCAAAGGTGCCCTCATCACCACTACTCTTTGAATCAAGGGGCTTATGCTTAGAGTTTCGTATGACGGGGGAGGGGGTGGGGTCAAGGGCCCATGGTTGTTCAAGACGCTTGGCCCTCTCAAGGATGTTTGTGGGTCCAAACCGACATTCCCCACATGTCCCAATGGCGTTGTGGTGTCCTAGAGGCACCCAATCATCCCCAGGACCTATTGGTAATGTTTTAGTGTCCCAAAAATGCAATCCTAAGTGAAACATCTTTTCGGTACATCGTCAAGAGTTCTAGGGACATCTCAAAGGAGGCCCCCTAGAGTCCCCCAATTTGATGACAACCATGGGATGTTTTGTCCCTGTTCTCAAAATGTTACGTACAAGAAAATGGGGGCTTCAATAAGGGGGGACGCATCCCTATATAACATTGCAGGGAGGAGAGACATGTGTTTAGGATGACAACTTCATATTCTCTTCTTAATATACCACAAATTGTCTTACATTCTACAACTTTGTATTCAGTACCAAAATAATACAGTTCATTCTAGCCTCCATCATCTTGTATATAAAGGTAAATGTAATTTGTTTAGGTCATAACCAAGCCACCGCACCTCCTACGCATATGCAACCCCCCCTTGTGTGAGCAAGGGGAAGTTTTAACTTGACTTGACTTTGTTAGTTCAACAGTTTACATCATGGGTTTCAAAAGTTTTGACTTCACTTGAATAGTGTACCTCATTTGGTTTCACCCTATGATCAAAGCTCTCGATAAATAAAGCCAACTCAACGTACTTAAGGGACCCCATGTACCTGTCCAAGCAGAAGCCATGATATCTATTAAACATGCTTTACGAATATCTTCAGACATTCCATGTGATTCTCCTGTAGTGAGATAAAGAATTCCATGGATGCGGTGGCAACAATAAGATGGCTCCTTGGACCTGGAACAAGTCAGTTGCTTTTGCATTGAAAAAGTGAAATTAGACAAATTTTGAACATGACGTGTTATTGCTATAACAAGCACAACCTGAAAGCTATACATTTAATTATCATAAAGCTTCAAATCTGTTGAGAAAATTTGGAATTTTTGTTAAAACTATTATTGATAATTCCCAACGAAAAGTGTGAAAATAATTGCATAAAGAAACCAATATGATTAGATCATTCTCTATAGACACAAAACTCATCCTGGTCTTTCATTGCTCCTTTCTAATAGTAAATAGAGACAAAAAAAAATGGAGAAAAATAGTAGGCCTGGAAATTACAAGGTTCCAAACCATATAGATAGCAATACTTGTGTTCATGTTTATTCCTCTGTTGCATCTCTCTTAACCATTAAAAAAATATATAGAAGGAATCTTTTTTCTAGCACTAAAGACATACATGTTCATTAGCGAGTTGTTTTAGCTTTATCTAAAATAATTCTTACTGGTCCAACAGAAATTCAGTTATATACTAAGAACTACCTAGAAGACACCATGGCTTAATGCCACTGGATATTTCAATTAAAGTTGCAGGGCAAAAAAATCATTACTTTGTGGATTTATTCAGCTTAAATATGTGAGCAAATTCTTTCTGAAGATAGTTTAAATTTATATTTTTCTTTTCTAATTATTATCACCCTTCTCAAAGGACCTTCACCTTAAACATTTTTCCTCTTTGCATTGTTATTAGATGTGCTCACTCAAAACTCATCTTTGCATTTTGGGAATAATTTGTAGCCCTACTTATGCATCTGATACTGCCCTCTTTGGCATCTGTTGAAAAGATTGTTGGATGTAAACAATATTTCATTAGTAGGCAATCAGTTGGTCTGTCTCATGAGTGACATCAGATGCATGAGTCTCATTGTACATTGTGTGTGACAAATTTGTCATATTTTGATGTTATGTGTAAAGTAATGACTTAGCATGTGATGTATTATGGGGCACTTTTAATGTTCCAGGTGTCTTTGAATATGTCAGTGATTGAGCAGGTATGACAGTTGTCATGTTTCAACCTTCTCCCATGATACCTATGTACACCCGATTTACCTTGGTTAGAGCATGAAATTGTTAAACAATGATTGATGATTAAGGTGAGTTCATCAACCAGGTTATCCCTGATGTATTGCAAAAGGTTGGAATGTGAATAATACATGCTACACATTACTTACAGTATCTGAGTTCTTCCCATTATATTACATTTCTTTATACATTATGGAATTATATTGTAATGTGTTGCCTTGTACATACGTTTGTGTGATTAGAATACTCCTACAAGCTACATTTTGGCATCATTGCCTATACAACGTTCGGTCAAAGTTGGTGACATGGATGTATGTGAGTCACAATGAGTATTTTGCTCCAAGAAAGAAGAAGATTAGAGTGTGGCCAACTAGAGAAGTAGTCAAGGAAAGCCAAGTTGTCTGCCCCTTACTTGGATGTAAGTTAGTGTAGAACATGATTCTTCTACAAAGACCGTTAAGATGAGGGAAGATAGGATCAAGAAACTGAAAATGATACTGACTTCTTTGTTGACATCATCAAAGGGTCAAACATGAACAACTTTAAAGACAACCTAAAACTTGATTCAACTAAAAATGCTATTCTCTTAGATGGCATTGACATGAGTTGTGCATCTAGAAGTGTGCAAAAATAGAGTCTAGCAAAAGATCCACTACAGAATGGTGCATCTAGAGGTACAATGAATAGGAGTCCATTACAAAAGCAACTATAGGGTGGTGCGTTGATGCTTGGGACAGAAGTTGTCTAGCACAAGAGCAACTGAAAGATGGTGTGGACGATACACAAACTATGAACCTAGCACGAAAGTCAGAAGTGCATGTGTTTCAGTATGTAAGACACCATGCAAACCTCATAGAATTGAGAACAAGATCAAAGAAAAACTCAATCAGCCAAGTGCTGCATCAACTGATCAAAACAACAACCACTATTGAGGGTAAGAAAATGTGTCCCATTTGTCACAATGATGAAACTGAAGACCCAATCAGACATTGTACAACCTCCATCACGTTTTAAAGGCAAATAGACAAATGAATGAGGCAAATTGGAAGAGGTTATTCCCTATGACAGTACACAAGATTGTTGTATGCTAACTTCGGAGTAGTTTTGAGAAGCCTTTGAGAAGGAATTTAAGTTGTTGCACGATGATGATGATATCAGCACAAAATTTATAAAATAGAGCAATGTGATATGGAGTCTATTCTGTCCAACTATTAAAGATTAAGAAGGTTGCTCAAAAAAGTGGAGGAGCCATCAGATGGACTGAAAAAAGGCGGTTCATGGAGTTTTCCTTTTTTTTTTTTGAATTTAGTGAAAAACACCTTCCAGGGCCGCCTTGGTCTAAGAAACCACGACCAGGGGGTTCTACACCGTCAAAATCACCCAGGAGTGGCGCCCGGCCCTGATCGCACCAGCATTATCAACTGGATTTTGGGTACCGATGTGCGTTTGGTAGGGTGGAGATCCGAACCGGGGACCTCCCTTGGAGGATTGCCCTACCCTCTCCAACTCACCTACAAGCACATGGGTGGAGGAGTTTTCCTTTTGGTATAGAAAGCAAATGAAAGTCGTCCACTCAATGTTTCATATCAAGAAAGCCCTCGAGGGGACCATGAACTTAGAAAGTGAATCAAATACATCATCCAAATTTTGGAGTTGAGAGGTCAATGACTCCAAAAGCAAGACTGATGACTTTTAGAACAAGAGCGATTCCAAAAATTAAAGTGACTTTAAGAACAAGAGTGACAAAGTACGAACATCAATAATTGCTCTTTAGGACATACTACAAAAGTTTCACGAATTCAAGAAGAAGAAAAAATATCAATGCACTAACTTCAAAGTAGAGAGACACCAGTGCAACATGCACGAAGGTGTTTTGTGATATTTGTGATGTGGAAGGATACTTGACGAACAAATGCCTATTTAACTTGAACAACAATCAACACAGAGGCATAAAGGAAGAATGTTCCAAAAGGAGATGCTACCAATGATGAGTTTTGTAACAACTGCCAAAGCAGCAAAAGAAGTCAAAATGAGTAAGATACTAACGGTAGACCAACCATCCAATGTTCTAAATGTCATCTATGGAAGCACTTGTTGAAAATGCAACAATACTATGGGTCCAAACAGACCAATGATGAGCAGAGGTCTTGAGAATCACAACAAGAGTTGAAGCCCCAAGTGAATAGAAGTGGGCAATGTGAACTTGATTTAAGTAGAAGTAAAGGATGTGGAGTGAGCCATGGGGGATGAATGACTAGTATAGAAGCCAATTGCATGAATATTGACGGAGAGAAAACTAAAGGTACCTACCTCCAACTGAAGGTATTGCAGGCCTTGGAAAACTACGAAACTTTTAGCACAAAATGTCTTTGTTGAAAACCAAGGATGACCAAACTAACAAGGGCAAAACCAACAATGTGTCTTCATCCTCAACTACAAGCTAGGATAAATAAGAGAAAAAGTGCAGTCCAAAAGAGACTATTTCAAAGAAAAGTAATCCAAAAAAGCGTAGTCCAATTCATTTGCTTGAACATAAGTGCCATCAACTTGAGCTTGTGTGTCGTATTTCAATGAGAAAACACCATCTAGATGAGAAAGGATGTTGACTAGAAAGGAAGAGTCTTGTCGAGATAAGGAAGATAATTATTCAAATAAAGGAAGATACCATTGGGATGAGGAAGGAAACAAGTCATCTAAATGATGGAGGATGCTTTTGCATAAGGAAGCATGCAATTTGATATGCTTTGCAATGGATAAATCCAAACCGGGTTATTTGGAAGGTGCTCTAGAGGATAGGCATAGTTTGGAAAGTCTATCTAAGGACACACATATCTTGAGAGACTGGATGTAGTTCAAGGAGAGACAATGTTGTTTGGCGAAAGGCATAAATGAGGAAGATAGTCCAGGGGGTCTCCAATTGAGAGGCAATTGTCATTCATATGTTGGGGAGCCTCATGGTGAATGAAGAGTAGACATCACACTCCAAAGTCACCCAACCAATGAGAAACACCATTTGATTGAGAGGGAAAGCCATCTAAAGTGCAAGTGGGCCAATGAAGTCCAAATAGGAGTGAATTGCTATCAAGTCTCCTTGCCAAGTTAATCACTCACAATGTCGCCAACCCAATGCACAATGTCATCTAGATTGGTCTAAGGATACCATCAAGGAACTATCAAACGAAGAAAGCCATCTAGCCAACGTCGTCTAAGCATTATTGTTCCACCAACACCAACCAATTGATGGTCAATGTCATCTATAGAAAGATTTCACTATCATCCATCATCCTTCTTAAGTTATCCTAGATGTCAACAAGCGAAACATTGTTTGAGATGGGAGACGACCCAAGCTCAAGCAAGTTAACTTGTTTTCTAGGATCAATTCAATCATTGATCCCACACATTCAACTTCCTTGTATCAAATCAACAACACCTGGCAAACCATGTTGCCCTTACCTTTACAATATCTCAAAGCTTTCTTTTGCCTCTTCCCGTGCTCCTCCCATTACCTATTATGCAACTAAACAATTTGATGTTGAGTATGACCTAAATAATGCAAACCAACTTTCCCAACTTATGCTTGAGTTTTACTTTCAACCAACACGACCATGGCCAAATAAGATTTTATATAAAAAGTCCTTTGAGAGGCAACCTTAGATTACTTTCCTTATATAGATCATTGTTTTAAATAGACTCATCAAAGTGCTTCATGCCCAAAGAACCAATGGTTTGATATGGGATGCAAGTCCATGCATCATGAACATTCTTCTCTTCAGGTCACCCATAAGAATTACGAGTGCCTTATTGATTAAAAAATAGCGAGGATAGGGACCTAGGTTCCACAAGGATGCCTCACGAGGGTTAACACCCAGTAGGATCCTACATGGATCCTCGATAGGAAAAGAAAAAGGAAAAAACTAACCCTAGAGCATATATAGAAGGCGGGGATGGTAAATTATGTGTTCCATCCAAACAAACTAAGAGCAAAAGAAAGGGAAGGCAAAGATCATGTCCAAGAGTAAGGAATAATTGAAGGACCTACCAAGGGTAAGGAGGAAGAGGGGATGCTTGGGGAACGTCTCCACCATCTCCCCCTTACCTATCATAGGTGCAGGGACGAGTAAGGGAATGCATAGATGTCCCTTACATGGATCTTAGATAGGGGGGAAAAACAAAATGCAAAAAGGCACTAACCCCTTAAGCAGATATAGACGACAAGCATAGTCAGTTATGATGAGGAATGTAAGTCTGCCCACCGAAGGTTGAAATATGCCATTCGAAATCCTTCCCAGCCCCATGCCATTTCTCACAAAGACTATAGGAAGCTTCTTCGAAAGAAGAAGCGTCTCTTCCTCTCTCGGCATCAACTTGATCTTATCCACTCCCTTCAGCAATCTCCTAAATCCTTCGGCGCCTTATCCTCCCCCGTGATCGGATTACTCATGGGATCGATCTTTCCTCTTGGACCATCCATGCCTCTTCCCTTTATACCATCCCAAATCAGCCTCGTATTTTTGTTCCCTCCCCCCCCTCTTCGTGCCACCTCTTTTCTACTGGTCTTGTCAGGCAGACTATCTGGAAACTCTGTACAAGCAAAGCAACAGATTTGGATGGGTTACAAAGCGGAATTTTTGAAGCATGGTATTGACCCTCTTGTTGGGCCCCTTGTTGATCTCTTTAATCTTGTTGTTTGTTTTGGGTTTCCTGAGTCCTAGACTCAGCATATCATTCACCCCATTCATAAGGCAAGTGATCCCCATGAACCCAATAACTACAGGACTATCATGATTGGGCATATCTTTGCCAAGCTCTATGCCACAACATTGGATGTGCTTCTCTCTCGAAGGTTGGAGGAGGGGGGTTTCAGGGCTCTTGGCCAAGCTGGTTTTCGGCAAGATCATCAGACCACAGATCACATTCTAGTCCTCAGAGCTATTATTGAGGAGGCGCGTTCCAGGTCCTCAAAGGTTTATTGTTGCTTTGTAGACTTCAAGAAAGCTTTCAACACTGTGCCTTGACATTTACTTCTTGAGAGGCTTCGATTAATTGGCATCTCTAGGCAACTTTGGACAGCGGTTACACGGTTATATGAGACTGTGAAAGGTCGGTTTCGCTCCCCTCAAGGGCTTTCAGCCAATATTCTTAGCACCATAGGAGTGAAACAGGGATGCCCCCTTTCGCCGACACTTTTTGGGATCTTTATCGACGAGCTTGAGACTTTTATCAGGGAGAACGCTCACCCAGAGGATGGTTGCCTTCTTCACCATGTGTTGATTTCTATTCTCCTCTTTGCTGATGATGTTCTTTTGGCCTCATCCCTTGAGGGGCTTCAAGCATCATCTGGACACACTTGCCGCTTTTTGTGACTCGAGACAGTTGACGATGAATCTTTCTAAGACCAAGGTTATGGTATTCAATACTACCAAAGAGGCCCTATGCCATCTCCACTTCCTTTTCCAGGGCCAGGAGGTCGAAATCACCACCTCTTATGTGTATTTGGGGGTTCTTTTCACTGGTCCCACTTTTGGTATGAAACCCGCCGCCCAGTTCCGAGTGTGTAAGGGGTATGCAGATTTGTCTTTGCTAGAGAGGAATTGCTTCAAAGCACATTTTCAGGATATACCTGTGAAGATGAGGATCTTTGACGCTTTGGTCAAGCCAACTATTACTTATGGGTCAGTGGTTTGGGGCCCTAGTCTTGGCCCGACTGAGTGGTCACGGGTTGAACGAGTGCAAACACTCTTTCTTCGACGATTCATTCGTTGCAAGGGAACAGTCCCTCGTTCTATTATTCTGGCAGAGTTTGGGGCTTCTCCTCTCCAGCTTGAGATTATCTTCCTGATTATCGGTTATCTTCACAGGATCCGTACTTTCGGAGATGGTGGTACCCTTACCTCGCCCTTCGCTCCTCGATGGAACTCTCTTCGAGTTCTCGAGGAGGCCGGAGGAGCTGGTATTTTCAGGTTCTACTCTCTAGGGGCCAGCATTCAGATACAGATAGACAGGCTGCCCCCTTCTTCTTTGGGGATTCTCCCCCCCTCTCAGATTACTAAGGAGAAGATGCTCCACGATATTCGGAAGGATGTTAGTCTCCAATACACTAGATGCACATGGATCTCTCCTGTTGCTCCTCTTTCCCCCAAGCTGTCTTTCTACCATGAGCACTTCTTACAGATACAAGAGGGCAGAATAGTTCCTCCACAATACCTTCAAGCAAGCACACAATGCATAGTCTTCGGATCACTATTGGGCAACTCAAGGTGTGTTCTCACCAACTCCGGATTGAGTCAGATCACCATCTTCCGATGGAGGAGTGGATTTGCTTGTTTTGCTCCTTGGGTGAAGTTGAGACCCTGCATCACTTCATTTTTTGTTGTCCCATTTATTATGAGATCCGGGGTAGGTTCCATTGCCTTTTCAGGGACAACTCTCGATGTGTTTCTACCTTCTTCAGATACCCGGACCAGCGTTGTCTCGCACTCTTTCTTAGGGAGATAACTCAGCTTCGACGACATAAAATTTCTCCAAATGGATCTCACCCTCCTCAACATCGGCTCATCACAACATACTTCACCAACTCCGACGGACCAGGTGACTTCGATCGAAAACGCCCCACACCATCCAGTTTGAACAAAAGCAAGGTCACTAGACAGCGCACCAACAGTTTGTCAGGGTTCCAAACTAGCAATGGGCAGAGACATATCATGGACTTCTTCAGCTCCGATACTTCGGCCTCGACTGTTAGGAAAGATTAGTTTTTAGGGGATTCTCGGAGCTTGCCCCTCCTGGTCTGCTCCCTCCCCCATCCTCTCTCTCTGTTCTTCTTGGCATGCACTTCTCTCTATTGGATTGCAACCCTCCCCCCCTCTACTCTCCCTTTTCTTTTCTTTTCCCTTTCTCTTTGGCCCGTTTGTCGGGTTTGATCTTGTATTTTTCTTAGTTCTTTTCTTTGTTGGGCTTTTTAGCCTACTAGCTGGCAATCATTATTGTACTTCTTATAGTCCCTTGGGTCTTATTTTGGCCCACCGCAGACATTAATAATATTTCATTTCATTTCTCTAATATTGAGCCCCTTTAACGAGGTTGATCACTTTGTTCTTTATCCAATCTTATCTTAGACACCAAGAATCAAGCACCCTTTGAGTATGATAATGATACACTTTTAAGGATAGATCTATGAGACAAAACTCTTCCTTGTGAGGACAAAGCATGAGGTCCCCTTTCATTACCTTGATTATAAATGATTGGAGCTTTTTCTTCATGAAGCATCTAATCTCATTTCCTTCGCCCAATCTTAGACACAAGGAAATAAGCATCCTTGATAACGACACACATTGTTGGGGACAAATCTATGAGAAAACACTTTTCCTTGTTAGTTGCTAATAAAGAAAGTCCCTCCCATCCTTAATATGGGCAACATAACCTTTCACAAACCTAGCATCACAAGCTTAAAATATTGCCAACACATCCTAGGCCTCACAAGCAGTTGCACACTAACAATTTTCTCTCAAATTCCGTGTTGACCACAGATGTTAGGAGAGATTCTAGTAGAAGTACAGCTTTCAGCATGCATATTACCCAATTGGGTCTTGTCAACTCTAAGCACTCCCTTATGTCAGTCCTTTGTCCTTGCATTGGTCCTTTGGGGTCTAGTGGATGATTCTACAACCCAAAGTGCCATTTTTAGAATCTTAATACCCTACTTCATCTGGTCTTCAATTGTGCTTAGTCAACTACTTACCTCTAATGACCTCCTCTTCCTCTATATACGTAGGATTTCATTTGTTTTTGCTCCTCCCCTCCTCTTCTATGTTTTTGTTCCTTTTCTCTTCCTTTTGTTGGGGTTTTGTTCTTTGAACCCCAAACTTTGTATTTACACATCTTTGTACTTACCAAACCCATTGACCTATTTGTGGTCATAAATAAACCCTAATATAATTTCAATTTTGGTTTTTCTTGTAAACCATGCAGCATAGCCAAAACACCAATGACAAGAGGGCCACATGGTATAAAAGAAAATTTTCATTGATGTCCACTAGTGACCAAAATACGTCAATGGGACTTGAAAGAGAATCTACTACAACACACTTCAAAAGAAGGAACAAAAAAATTATGTAGCTTCAGAACTACAAACTAAAGCAAACTAATTGTCTAATATACAATCCCAACAATTTGTCTTAACCCAAAAAAGTGCAAACCTTAAACATGTGAAAAAAAATAGATGTTTTTAGGCCTGGCTGCTCCATCTTGACCAAGATATTATGTTCCATCTTGGCTCTTTCAGTAATGGTTTGATTTATGTTCTTTTCAGGGTTTTCCCCTGTTTTCTTGTGTTTCTTGGTAACCCTTGAGTGGTTGGCCTATTGGGCCCTCTCCTTGTGGGTTTCTCCTTTTGTCAAAAGGTTCGGGGACCCTTTCAAAACCCCTTCCAATCAACTAATCAAAAGAAAATTTGCAGTATGGGTGGTGGGAACTAGAGAAAAAAATCCTATTTGGATAGATACTTGGTGTGATAAAAAACCACTCAATTTAGATCAAATTTTGAAACCTTGGATGAGATTGCTTCAAGACAAATATGACATTTTGTACAAGGATCGAGAAGAGACACAAATGAAAAGAAATTTTTTTTACAAGTATACCAGACATTGATGCTAGGAGGCAATTGAGTAGAAAGATAAAAACTGTGATTATTCCGAGGGGAGCCAAGGATAAATTGATTTGGGAGTTGAATAGCTCTGGAGAATACACAACAAGAAGTGGATATAATGTTTAACACCAACAAAAAAATAATGGCACTAGAATATGGAGAGATATTTGGGATAGCCCAAGCATTCCTAAAGTCAAAATGTTTGTTTGGCTAGTAGGTCATAGAAGAATTTTATCCAATGATAACCTTATGAAAAGGGATTTTCATGGCCCCTCTCAATGTGTTATCTGTAATAAGGAGGAGAAGAGTATAGACCATATCTTGGGACATTGCTCAATAGTCTAGAATCTATGGCAATGGATTCTTAATATGTTTGGTAAATGCATGGTGATGAAGATTGGTTAAAGCAATGGCAAAGCACTTATAAAAGTGAGGCTTTATAGACAATATGGGATATATCAAAAGATACAATACTTTGGACCATATGGCTAGAAAGGAATAGAAAAATATTTAAAGGAAAGGAAAGCAATTTAGAGGTAATGAAAAAGAAGATATGTTTAGCCATAGAGGAGTCTAAACCAACCCTATCAACTCATCTAGTCCCTAATTTGGAAGCAAAGAGCCTTGATAGATGGAGTCAAGTCATTAAATGGAATTATGATGTTGGGTATAAGAGAAGCAAAAAGAAGGCAAAGAATATAAAGTGGAAACCACCAAATGTGGAGTGGGTTAAATTGAATTTTTATGGAGCATCTAAAGGAAATCTAGGACCAGCAAGAGGAGGAGGAATAATTAGAAATAATAGAGGAGAGATTTTGTCTTATTATGCTTTCAATAGTGGATTTAAGACAAATAATGAAGCTGAAGCTTGGGCAGATTTAGAAGGGTTAAAAATATGTAAACAAATGAAATGGAATAGAGTATGGATGGAAGGTGATTCTCTCATAGTAATAAATGCAATTTTTAGGAAAGCAAAGGCTCCATGAAACATACAAGAGATAATTGTGGAAATTCAAGATCTTGCTAAAGAGTTTGAAGAAATCAGGTTTACACATATATTAAGGGAAGGAAACAAATGTGCAGATAAGCTAGCCAATAGAGGGGTTTTGATTGAGGATTGTGAAGTTAAATTATCCTTTCCATGGTTAGAGGAAGTAGAAATTTTAGTTGAAGTTGACCAAAAAATGTTGATTGCCTGAATCAATTAATGATTAAGATTTACTTTAATGTTTTCCATTGATAATATCTCATTTATTTTGTAACAATAATGTGTTTTCATTTAGACTATTTATTATAACTTTTGTGGTTGCACTTGTGTTTCACGAAGGAAACTAGCAATCCAGAATTGGTAAAGCGGACTATGATAGTGTGATGTTTTGGAAATATTACTCTACTAAGATGCAAGGCATAGATAGTAGAGGTGAAGTTTTGCAATTGTGAAGGCTGCTATAGCAAAATGTCAAGAAAAATGCTAAATTTTGGATTTAATTGTATTCATACAGAAATTTGAAAAGATCCAGAAAATGAAAATCAAGAATTCAGACATTTTATGTAAAATGATGTAGGTTTCTAGCTATAGCATCTCAATTGAGATCATAAGTGTATCTATTTGTAAACTCTCAAGCTCTAAAGAAGAGAGATGTAATTTTTCAAGGGTGGAGGACCCGAGTACAACTCCTTATTATCCAGCAAAAAAAAAAAAAAAATTGCAGCAAAGGAAGAAAGAGTATAAGTGGAGTAAGATGGCCAAATCTAGTTTGTAATGGAATCTAGAGTGGTAGAAAAGCCACCATGGTCATCAACCATCCTAAAAGACTCTACACATGATCTAATACTTCTTCAAGGAGAATGGACAAGATTGAGTAAGCCTGGTTGGATAATGCTTGGAGGGCAAAGAGCTAGACTCCTAAAAACTCTCCTACCGTCCATAGTTAATGTACTCATGGAAGAGGAGAAGAAACCAGTAATATGTGTATGCTTGACCTCCTACACAGTCTATAAGGAGAGGCCAATAACCTATGCCAAAGAGCAACACTCCCATCTATCCTTGTACAGGATGAGTGTTAGATATCACAATACTTTCTAGAAACAAATGGAGTCAACACATTACCTAGATATGCAAAAATAACTCACAAAAAGTAAACACAAGTAAAAGAGTGTCCGTAGACACCTAAATATCTCACTAACAGAAATAGAAATACACTCCAACCAATAACAAAATGGTTGGTATGAAGGGGTATTTATACCCAATTACAAGAGACCTTTAGGTCAAGGTTAAAGAACTGACCTTTAGGTTAAATAATAAAATATTACAAAATATTCACCTATACAAGGTGTACAAGGGCCCAAAGAACTTATACAAAAAATAGAACAAAAGTCATTCATGGCCTCAAGTGAAGCTTAACCACCACATATTCCAACACCCCCCCTTAAGCTGAATGGGGGACACGAAGAGAGACCCTTATCAGTCACCCCCCTTAAGGGAATCTCTCTAATGCCTAAACACTCTTGCATGTTCACAAATGGAACCTCCAACATGACCTTGGTCAGGATATCAATTGCTTGCTCTGCTAACAACACAAAAACTGAATCAAGCATCCCATGGGTATAAATCCATCACACATAGTGCGTCCAAATCTAAGTATGCTCAATCCGTTGGTGGAACATTGGATTGTAGACAAGCTTGATGGTGCTCTGGTTATCACAATGAATAGTGATTGGAAAGAACTAAAGAATGCCAACCTACTCCAAATCATAGGCATCCACTCAAGGTGCTTGGAAACCTTGTTGGCAGCACAATATTCAGCTTCCATAAAAGATTTGAGAAATAGTGGATGGTTGTCTACAACACCAAGAAAAAGGGCTAAAACCAAGATAGAAGAAAAACCCAATAGTGCAGTGTCAATCCAAATCACTAGCCCAATCTGCATCTGAGAAGCCTGTTAAAATTGGAGGTGCATCGAGTAGTGAAAACCCATATGATAGGTACCTCTGATGTATCGAAGGATCCTCTTGGTCATTGTATAGTGACTCTCCCCAGGTGCATGCATGTACTTGGATTAATAGCCCATGGCAAATGCAATATTTGGTAAGTGAGGTAGAGGCGGCCTCTTACAAGGGACCAATATTAAGTAGCATCTACCAAAGGAGTAGTACAATCTGCTTGAAGATTCAAGCCAACAACAAAGGGAGCCCAAGCAAACATGCAATCCCCCAACCTGAAACATTGTTAAAGGTCCAAGACATACTTAAGCTACGAGATGGTGATCCCTGAAGAAGTCTAATCAATCTGAACATCAAAGTAGTATAAAAGCCCCATCTGTCATCTCAAAGGCATCATGAAGTCGTGACTCCATCTCCTAAATCACAAAGAGTGAGTTGCTTGTGATGAGAAGATCATTAACACATAACACAATCATCAATGTTTGACCATCCTGGTGCTTGATGTATACATCATGCTCTACCTCACAACATTGGAACTCGCAACTAAGAAAGAGCGAATGAATTTTCTCATACCAAGCATGCGAAGCCTGCTTGAGCCCATACAAGAACTTGGTTAGACAACACACCAAGGGGGTTGAACCCTTAAGTTGTTGCATGTAGATATCGTCTTGAAGCTCACCATGAAAGAACTCTTCACATTCATCTAATGTACCTTCAAACCATAGGAAGCAACTATCAACAGAATCATCCAAATAGAACCCATCCAAGAAATTGGGCAAATGTCTTTAAGTAGCCAATTCCCTCCTTATGAGAGAAACCATTAGAAACAAGGCATGCCTTGTGCTTCTCCACCTAACCATCTAAAGTGTACTTGGTCCTATAGACCCATTTGCACCCAACAACATTCTTCTCTTCTAGAAGAGGAACAAGCTCCCATGTTTGATTATTCATCAAATATGCATACTTGACAAGCATGGAATCTTCTCGTTCTGGTTGGCCCTTGGCCTGGGAATAGGTGAGAGGATCTCCAAAATTAATACCCTTCGAAAGTAGGACCAAAGAAGGGTCCCCTTCTGATGCCGCTCCATAGAAAGAATAGGTTATCATCCTAAAGAAGAGTCCTAACCCACTCAGGTGTTGGACAAACCATAGAAGATCTAGGCACATCTTAAGGAGAACTAAAATATCCAAATCATACTTACCATCTACCCCAAAATTCATTATAGTTGCATACGAAACGAGATGATCAAGCTCATCACTCTTGGAGTCAAAAAAGTAATGGTGTAGGGGAGGATATTGCCCAAGGAGGAAACAAATCATTGGGCTCAATTTTAGAATCTACACTAGAGGGTGAAGATGCAAGAACAACTAGAATGGTGCCAGCGGGAATCTTTGAGGGAATCTCAGGAAAAATCGAAGAGATTGGAGGATCTTCTACTGAGAGAACAAGAAGAGGGCCTGAAGGAGCTATTGGAAGAACCTCATCAAAAATCACATCTAGCCAAATGAGAACCTCCCGTCTATCAAGATCATAAAGACAATAGGCCTTGGAGGTATCCGAATATCCCATAAAAATGCATCTATGACTCTTTGGTGCCTCTTTCTTCTGAGTATCTTTGGGTATATGGGCCCATGTTGTGGATCCAAAGATACGAAAGCACGACATATCGAGCTTGTCACTTGTCAATCTCTCAAGAGGTGTCATTTCGTGAACAACTCTAGTTGGAATTCGGTTGATGATCTTCGCAGATGATTGTTTCACCCTATGACTTGGGATCCATCCCCTCCACATGCAACATACATCTAACCATCTCCATAATCACCCTGTTCTTCCACTTAGTTATTGCATTATGCTCTGGAGTATAATGTACATTCCTCAAAAGGTAATACCATTAAGAGAGAGAAATCTAAAAAAGCAATTACTCATATACCTCCGCCACCTGTTCTAAGGCACTAAATCTTTCTTTCAAACAGATTCTCCACTAGTGCTTTGAATTCCTCGAATTTCTCAGAAGCCTCATCTTTGGTACAAATAGTGTACAACCATATGTACCGAGAGAAATCATCAATTAAAAGAAGAAAATACCGATTCTTGGAGAGAGATGGTGTACCCATGGGTCCACAAATATCACTGTGAATGAGCTCCGAGGGTCGTGTGGCATGCCTAGCAATCCTTTTTGCAAAGGACTCTTTGTGATGCTTCCCCAAAACACACCCCTTATAGACATCAATAAGAGGAAAAATAGGAGGAAGCCCAATAGCCAACTAACGATAACTCATATACCTCGATGATCCATACATAAGATTCTCAATTTTGTGATGTCATTGTTGATTAACATCTTCTGCCTATGCCACCATAGCCACAAAATCTCTCTCCCAAGAGGAGGAATAGGGAGGAGTCAATCTCTTGCCCAGCTTATACATCTGATCCAACTCATCACAATGCCTTGAGGCAACTGTCTTGAAGCCATCATCAATATCCTTTTTTTTTTTTTGAATTTACATGGTGGAATCGGTAGCCGCCACAAATTCGGGTAGGTTGTCCGGATTTTATGGCCGCCACAGTATTCTGCGCTATCCACCCCGAAAGCCGCCACACAGTTCTTTGCGCAGTCCGCCCCTATAACCACCATGCCGCAATCATTTTAAACCTTTTACGCCATCAAAAGCACCAGGAAAGGGACAAGCGTTCAGTTTAGCAAGGCCCGAGATTTGAACCTTGGACCTCCGCCCCCCTTACAAGGTTTGGTTGAACCAATTGGTGTACACCTCGGACCTATCATCAATATCCTTGATCAACCATCAATCGCGCCAATATTCCACCTTCTTACTTTTATGGGTGATGTGATATATAAACAAAAGTTTCGGGCCTACACTTGGAAAATGAAGAACCTCATCAAACAAGGAAAAACCAATACTAACCTCACAACATCTAGCTACCTATAAGGAAGAGTCATCTCCAATGACAACACACTCTCTAGAACATTGTGTGTTGTAGTCATGTAGAAGGTCAATGATTTTTTTGCTATCATCAACATCATCTTTCTCCTTAAGAATTCCTCTAGCAATGCAAATATCATCTCCCAACTTCTTGAACCCATTGATAAACTCAATATCGGTCCCAAAAGAGTTTATAGTCAAAGTAGCAAACTCTACCCCCAATCTATTGATTTGTGAGGCATTAATCTAATCATATAAACCCTGAAATTTTTCAAGCAAATGCTTGGGATCTGTAATGTTGTTAAAATGAGTTTTATAGATCTTGTCAATATATAGAGTTATTACACCAAGGGCCTCATCCTTCTTATTCCCGAACAACTACTTTCTTTCTTGAGAATCAATTCTTAGAGGTTTCATATTCACATATTTGAGCAACCCTTTACTTCGTAGCAAAGCTTCAATCTTGATTTTCCAAGTGGCATAGTTTGGACCATTCAACAAGGGCATGCTGATCCATAACTTTACTACCCAAATACAAAATTCAGCATGTAGTTGCGACTAGAAACAACACTGCCAATGCAAAGAGCTTGAAAAATTGTGCAATTTGAAAAAATGGCTAAAAACGCTTTCATATGCAAAAGTTATGGTCGCCAAACGTTTGGCCCTAAAATCACACAAAATGTCTCCAAAACCTTTTAAAAATGGAAGATTAATTTAGTACCTACAAGAAATGGGGGGCTGCCACATGTCGTATGCGAGTGGCGTGCCAACAAGGCACTAACTGTGTAGGCCACTGGATTGTGTATCAACAAACCAAATTGGGCCACTTGTTGCGCTTTGACTTGCTCCAAGATATGCAAACCAGATCATACCACTTGTCATGCTCCAATTTTCTCTGGAATCTACAACTCGCCAAGTTTTTTGTTGATTGTGCAACTACTCAGTCAACTATTTCAATAATTTGTTGAAATAAGATAGGTCAAACCCATTTTTATTCAAAAGTGTGGTATCCATCTCACCTTGCTTACCATGTTGGTCCCTACCACGTTAGCATCCACCACATCAACGCATGCCATGTCAGCAACTACCATGCCATCATACATTGCGCTACCAAGTGCCACATCATCATAGGTTGCCATGTCAACATGTGTTGTGCTAAAGGGGGTGACATCATCAATGGGTGTCACGTCATAATTGTTGGCATCATCAGTCAAGAAGATGACATCATCATTCCTATGAAATGGATGGAGGACATGAGACTTGAACCTTGGACCTTCCTTCCAAGGACTAGAAGAAACACCCCTGGCCACAATGCCTTGGACACCAATGCAAATCAAAAGGGCTAAGTTTTTTATTTGAACCAAGTCTTTGCTTTGTGTGCCAAGTACCAAACCACACACCCACCCCTCACACATCTGCACACTAAACCTTGCGCCATCATGACGCTTTGAATTCAAGCATGTACTCTTTTTGCCCCGCCTAGAATATTCCAAAATTCAAAATTTGAAATTTTAGAATTTGTAGGGAAAGAAAGCAAATGTTTGACACAATTGAACAGGTACCTAGAATGATAAAGGAAAAAAGTGTTGAGATAGGACCCCCTTGAAATTTCGCAAAGAATCCAAAAACATTGACTGTTTGTTCGTGTCTATCACAGTTTGCCCTAGACAACCTTTTCCCCTAATGCAACCAATCAGGCCATCCTCTCACGCCAATGCAACAAAAAAGTTGTCGGACCATTTTACCAAGTTTATCAAACAGCTTGAAGGTCTTTGCCATGCATGGAAGTCCGCCCATGAATTCACTGGCATATAGGGTTGTCGAAGAGTGTTCAGCCTCTTCTTTTCTTCTTCAGCAATCATGCAAACTAACCTCTCATCTATGCTATGACCACAAAAAAAAATGGCGGAAAAGAACAAGGAAATGGATTTTTTAGAAAAATGCACAGACAGATGAGGTTTTCCAAGAACCTCAAAAAACTCGATCATGTAGTTAGGGCATCTATCTGGTCAAAATAAAATACAAGAGATTGGATTGAGTATCGAGCGAGGAAATAGGAACCTGTTGATGAATATTTCTCCTGAAGAAAATATGCTAGAAACCAATGAGATCCTCGTGATCTAGGTCCTCCTCGAGCTTCAACAAGGACCCTTTTTACAAACTACACTTTCTTCTAACTGCTCCTAAACAATGCTTCCCTTAGGAATTTTCATAGAAGATGAGTTGCCAAAGACAAGCGATCGAGTAATAGGGTTTCACACTCACTTTGATACCATGTTAAATTTCACGATGTTTTCTAGAAACAAATGGAATCGACACATTACCCGGATATGCAAAAATAACTCACATAAAGGAAACACACGAAATAAAAGGGTGTTTGTAGATACCAAAATATCTCACTAAAGGAAATAAAATTACACTCAAACCAATAACTAAATGGTTGATATGAAGGAGTATTTGTACCCAATTACAAGAGACCTTTGGCTCAAGGTTAAAGAACCTACCCCTAGGTTAAATAATAAAACATTACAAAATATTCACCTATACAAGGTGTACAAGGGCCCAAAGAGCTTATACAATAAATATAATACAAAATTCAGTCACGGCCTCAAGTGAAGCGTAACCACCACATACTCCAACAAAGAGAAGGGTATGAAAACAATTGTAACTACACGCATAGGAGAACATTGTGGTGTGATTTTGCCCTCATTGTTCTAGAATGTTGAGCTACTAATAGACGCTTATTGCCGCCAACAATAGAAACATAATACAAAATGAAGTGAATAATCAAGTGGTCCTTGATCTGTCTCATAGTATGTGCTGCCTAAATGATTACTTACCTAAGGCACAAAGCCAAGCACCATTGGTCTGGATACCAATAAAAGGTAGCAAGAGACTGCTTGACTATGTATAAACAATAATATCTTCCTTAAAACTAGCAATAGATTTGGGCACGTAAATATGAAATTGTCTTTAATTTCCACCTCATAGAGAGAGCAAAAGCGGCATAACCTATCCTCTCTAGGAATGTGATGGTTGGTCTCTAGGTGCAACTGATGGGAGCCAACTCTAAATTGTCCAAGAGAGATTCTAAGGACATGCATCCAATGATGTCAGATATTAGAGCATCAAATAACCCTTCATGATGCCTTTCTTGGGGTTCTACTATAAATACGTTACTAGCTACAAACGTTTCTTCTTCACATTAATGGGTGTATTTTAACAAAAGGTTTGTTATTTCCAGCAAATAATAATCAATAACAAATTTATAAGTTAATTAAAATGGTCCATTGTAGTAAATATTTCAAAATACACTACAAACTAGAAATTATAATTGTAGATCCAGTGACTAGTTTACATCTTCAATGCTAGCACAATGCCGAAAACAAGACTGCCCCTTGTTCCCACCCAACATAATTACAAAGAAATTCACTGATCAAGGATACAAGCTTGACAAGGAAGAGACTAACCAACATACTTTATTACTCATGTACTTGTCAATAAAACTTGTAGGCAAGATGGAGTGTTAATATTTCCATTATCGTGCCTTACTCTCCTCTTGTATCAAATACATATAAGCAACAATTCTGATAGTCAAATCAATGGCGGATAGATCAAATGGACAAAAACGGAAATTAAAGTAAATCCCCAAGAATACCCTCCAAGCTGTCTATAAAACATGATGTAAGGATTAAGTATGCTTATACTCCAAAGGAAAAATATCTTGAAGTAGTCCAACTTCACCATGCATTAAATAGTTCACCAATAATATATGTTTGCCACTGAGCCATAATTGCAAGGGAGTCATCACCTATCTTCATTTTACTTGGAAGTATATCATAATCTTTGAAAATTTGTAAAAGTGGTCACCAAAAAGTTTGTTTCCTGCAAGAGGAGTAATCAATAACATTTATCCGTAGCTAAAACAAGAGTACGTGTTTTAACAAAGTCCTCTAAATCATGTGTAATAATAAGCAGCTTACCTTTTTGTCGAATTCTTCATGTCCAAAGAAATATTACAGATAAAGATAAAGATTACTGCTCTAATGATATTGAGATTGAAATTATATTAATGTCCATAAATGACCATTAATAGATCGATGGGACTAGTAAGAAAGCAAGTGATAAATAGGAACTCGGAGGTAAAAAGAAGAAACCCTCAACAAAAGAAAGTGAAAAGGAACAGTAATATAGAAATAGATTAGAAAAGACAGTCACCATATGTAAGTAGTCAATGAAGAACGACAGGAAACCACACGAAGTAAGCCTATCAAGTGGTTGAAATGACACTTTCGATCAAACAGTTACTCATCCACTAGACCAACAGGAACTACCACAAGATTGAATGATAGACACAGAGTTGGGAAAACCTAGTTAGGTAATACGTGGGTTAAAACGTATGCTCCTATCGGAACACCTCTTAACATTGAAGAGAAAGTGCTAATATGCAACTGCTTGCAAAGCCTGGGACAATACTCAACAGATCCAAAAAGCATGTACAGTTGAGTCCATGAAATGTTGTGTTGCATGTGTTAAGAATGAGAGGCACATGGTGCTTTTTGCAAGGAAGAGTGTCCTCTCACAGATGTATCCTCTCAACATTGTATGTCACTTTCATACTCAGAGGACACTCAATTCCTTCTGTCTCTAAGATTGGATAACAGATTGAGCTAATCAAAATGTTCGACTTAGATGTCCTTGGAAGGGCTCCACATTTGAGTGCAGATGCTTCATGAAGAAAAATTGCCAAACTTCTCCAACTGGGGTAATGAAAGGCAGATAAAAATACCCTGAGATACAAAATAAACAATAATTCTTCTCCCTGAGCTCATGGTAGACAAGGCACCTGAAAATAAAATAAGCCTCAACTTCCACTTCAAGGATGGAGCAAAGGCGATAAACCATCTTCACAGGGAAAGTGATAGTCAGTCTCAACTTGCAACTGCTGAGAACAAACTCTCAGTTAGCCAAAGGGTATCTTCAGACTGTAGATCAAAGTAATGTCTAAGACAGTTTGGTCCTGTAGTGATATCATCCATAATCTACAAGAAATTTTGGGCATAAAACCTCATCTTAGGCCTGGTGAGATGTGAAGGGGAAATCCAAGCGGCCTGAATGTGTTGTCTATAAACATCCTCTGAAATGCATCTGTGAATCACATCCTTCTCAGAAAGGATGTGAGGAGAGGCCTTCGAAGTGTGAGTGAAGGGTGGAAATTGATCAATCACAATGCCAAACGACTAAAAGAAGTAATCTGACCTCCACATGCCAAAAGAACCAATATATAGTGGTACCCGAAGAATTAATCTTCTCTAAAGAGCATGAAGCCAAATTTGGATCTCTATCGCAGCCAGAGGCTGAATCTTCCATGCACTAAAGTCTATGTTGGTAGAAGGTGAGTGTATGGATGCTCTCAAGCCAAAGAGGCTGAGCAGCAAATTCAGCTTGAACTGTATACTGAATTACTGTCTGTTTGAAATGAACCATATGTTGAAGCATGAGGGTTTGCACCCTCCCCAAACATGCCCAACCTGCATGTCCTAAGTTGGGGCCCCAAACCTCAAATCCAAACAAAGTAGTCAGTTTAATAATGCTGTCAAAAAGATGCATCTTTCAAAGGATATTGTGAATATCTGAAAGCAATGATGCCCAGGGACAGATAATGCAGCATAAACCTTAAAAATGCATGACTAGACAGCCTGTTTAAGACTGAATGATGGGCCGGTAAGCTGGACAACCAAAAAAGTGTTTTCTGTTATGATCTCCACAGGCTCTCCTTTATAGGAGTATGCAAATGTAGAAAGAGCATGCCTGGAGGTGTAGAAGATCATAAACTTAGTTTTATTGAGGTTAGCAACAACATTCTTACCGCAAATAACATTTAATGCAAATCATAAGACAAGGAAATAGACAAATTGATTACAGATACTATGATAATCTCCAAATATGAAAAATTTGACTCATTCTAGAGTCACAGATTATAAGGAAGGGGTCAGATTGATTAATGATAGTCTGATAAATCTGCAAATAGGAAAAACTTGACACCATTTTCTGTATGGTTTTGGTCATACTTTTCTGTACAAGGGATGTAGAAACATATTGCAAAGATCATAAGATTCCCTTCCTACTAGACACTACCAAACAAAATCTAAGAAATCTTTGGACCTCAAAATGGATGATTGAGACAACATAAATTTGGTTCACCCAGATATGTGTTCATACACAAAATGAACATGTGTGTACTCTGGTGAAAACTGCACAGGAATCACTGTAGCCAATCTGAACCCATTTGGAAAGCCCTAGAATAAATAGGACCTCCTTGCATGCACCAGAAGAAATCTTAACCACTACTTTTATATGTTAAATGGAAGAAAGCATGTACAATCAAAATCAAGCTTGAGGAAGAAAAGAATAACATACTTGGCGAAGAATGTAAACCATTTGAAAGAGGAGAAGGTGCACTTGTGGTCTTCAATGTTTGAATAAGTTCAAACTGTTGTTTAAGTAGTTCATTGAACTTTGTAATTTGTTGCTTCACAATTAATCTTGTATAATACGCCTTGAAGAAGTCTGGATTTTGTTCTTCCAGCTTTTGCCAAACTGCAAAACAATTCGAGATTATTCAGGTACTTCTGAAGGGTAAGATGCATAAATTGTACATTCTTTTTATAAAAATTATTTGGTGACATTCACTGGTCCTGCAACTCCCATCACTTATGTAGAAAAAAGTCATGAGATTCAGTTGGCTTCTGCCAACTCTCTCATATATACAAACCAGTCATCAACAATGTAATAAAAAATGCCACGAATAATCTACTCCTCATCCTAAACAAATTTCCATATTATAGTTTGTGAACTGGTTCTGTTCCACATATGTGATATGAGTCCGAATGCAAGATATGGGAAAATAATAATCTATTCTATAGAAAATAGACTGAACTTGTCAAACAGATTTGGAAAATTCCTTTAGTGCTTAATATGCTATTTGTAAAAATGAAAACTAAACTTGTATGTACATGAGAAGTGAAGGAACTCAGTTTGAGAATAAGTACATTCATGCATTTGCCACCTTATGTCATTGCTCATTCTCTAGAGAAAATGTGCTATGGATGTTACAATCCACTATGAGAAGTTAAAGTAGAAGACAAACTTCAACATAACAAACCTAAACGTTGTAAATACTTGGGCACATAACACACCAGAGCAAATTATGAGGACAATCAAATTGTATATTCCTAACTAAAATTTTCTATATTTCATGTAGAGAAAAACCAAGATACTCCCAATCATAAGGCAACATGTGTAGATAGTTATGGAAGAAGAGTAGGTTCTACTTTGGTGTTTCTTGGAACACAATGATTCAAATACAGAAATTGCTAACAAATCAAAAGAACAAGAACACTTTCATTATCATAAAAAAAAAAGTTGTCTCTATATAAAATTGGTGTTCTTCAACGTTGAAGAGGGAATCAGCAAAACTAATGATTGGTGTGCTTATAGAAAAGGTCATAGATAGATGAATTGATTGAACATTGACACCCATGCATAACCACAGATGATCAAACATAACAAAGAAACTTGAGTGCCTAAGGTGCATCATATATTGTTTACTCATTCCTTTAATGAATCATATGTTTTGATCAGTAAACTGTAAATTTTCCAGCCCTAGATAACTGCTGTCCTATGTTATTTTAAAATAAATCAGATCTGAGAATAATTTATTCAAACATGCAACAGTCACACAGATGGCTGGAAAAATAAACAGCGTGAACAGCAGAAGTTAAATATATTTCTGAACCTGAAATATTACAAATAAAGGAGGCTACAGCTACAGCAGAACACTTCTGCTCTCTTGCTGCTTTTCTAGCCAGCAATTTCACTGTTCTTCTCCTCCTAAGCTTGTAGTTTTCCTTCAGCAATCTGTTCTCCTTCTCTTCTTTTCTGTGTGTAAAACACTCTTGACCTTCTCCTTTTATCCTTGAAAAAGGTAACCCTAATCTCTCTAACCCTAAGATTAGATCTCATCTCATCTTGAGATGTAAGGTTAAAAATAGAAAATCACTTAAGTGAATTACAAAATAGAATCACTTAAGTGAATTACAAAATAGAATCACTTAAGTGAACTTAAAAATAGAAAATCACTTAAGTGAATTTCAAAATAGAATCACTTAAGTGAATTACAAAATAGAATCACTTAAGTGAACTTAAAAATAGAAAATCACTTAAGTGAATTTCAAAATAGAATTAGAAATGTCTCAAACCACTTCTAGCACGTTCATACTGAAGCCTGTGCAAGAAGTTCCTGTCCGAGCTACATTTCTCAACACTCCCTCTTAGCGAGGAAGGAATTCTGCACCAATCCAAGTTTGTCTTCGAATGCTTCAAACTTCCCTTTCACTAAGGGCTTGGTCAGAATATCAGCTACTCGCTTATCTCGTGGGAATATATTGGAGCTTTACGGCTCCCTTTTGAATCCTCGTCTCGTATGAAGTGATATTTGATGTCTATGTGTTTGGACTTGTCATGAAATACTGGATTCTCAGAGAGTTTGATACAACTCTGATTATCACAATATATCACCGTGGGATCCAACTCCTGATCAATCAATACTGTAAGCAACTTGCGAAGCCAGATGGCCTCACAACTAGCAATACTGGCTGCCATGTATTCGGCCTCTGTTGAGCTAAGTGCCACATAAGTCTGCTTCCTACTGAACCAGGATATCATGCCCGATCCCAAGCTAAAGCAACACCCCGAGGTGCTCTTCCCTGTCTACTACATTGCCTCGCCCAATCTGAGTCTCGTATACCCCTGCAACCTCACTTCACCATCTCCAAGATATCTTAGACCATACTCCACCGTGCCCCTCAAGTATCTCGAGCACATGTTTTGTCGCTACCCAATGCTCTCGCCTTGGCTCCACCATGAACCGACTCAAGGTGTTCATCGCAAAACATATATCTGGTCGAGTGTTGACCAAATACATCAAGGATCCTATTAGCTGCCTGTACAACGTAGGGTCCACCAATTCTGAATCTGAAGTTGTCACCTTCTTCAGATTAGTGATCATGGGTGTGGCCATAGGTTTGCAGTCCTCCATCCGAAACCTCTTCAGGATCTCAACTGCATACTTACCCTGCCCAAGGAATATCTCCCCGGTCTCTGCCAAACCTCCAAACCCAAGAAGTAATGCATCATGCCAATGTCCTTCATCTCAAACTCAGCTGCCATATCTGCTTTGCACCCTGCAATGAGCTTCTCTGCACCTGTAAGAAACAAGTCATCTACATATAGCACCAAAATGAGTAGATCAGTCCCAACAAATATGTAATATAGATTAGGATCTGCATCACTTTTGGCGAAGCCCACACTCGCAAGTATCCATCTATCCCGGAATACCATGCTCTCGGTGCCCGTTTGAGTCCATATAAGGCTTTCTTCAGCCTACAAACATGGGACTCCTTCCCATTTACCTCAAAGCCCCGAGGCTGCTCTATGTACACTTCTTCCTCAATGATCCCATTAAGGAAAGTTGTCTTCACATCCATTTGATGAATCCGCCATCCCATAGATGAAGCTAAAGACATAACTGCTCTAATGGAAGTGTATCTCAGCGACCGGAGCAAAAGTCTCCTCATAGTCCACTCCCTCTTCTCGGGAGAACCCTCTCGCCACAAACCTTGCCTTGAACTTCTCGATGCTACCATCTCGCAACATGCTTAATTTTGTAGAGCCACTTGGAACTCACAACCGACTTCCCCTCCGGTCTTGGCACTATGTCCCAAACATCATTCTTCATGATGGAGGTGTACTCCTCCACCATGGCATCCCGCCAAACCTCGCTGGTCTGTTGCCTCCCGAAACTCGGAAGGCTCCGAATTTATGATGTTACTCATCAATGCCATGTAGCTTGAAAACTTCCTTGGAGGTCTCGCTTCTCCCTAATCATGCCGCTAGGAGCCTCAACATACTCCCGAGCATCCCTCAATGTCCGTGTAAGCCATCGAGGTCTCCCGATAGAACCGGAAGGGGCTAATGTCTCCACCTCCTCACCCGAAGGTTGTTGTCCCGAACCGGAAACCACCGGTGTCTTTGGTGACCCTGGCTCAACCTTCGGAGCTTCTGCTCCTCATTCTCTATCACTGGAATAGGCTCATGGGACTTCCTGGATGCAACGTCCTCCTCAAACTTTACATCCCTGCTCACTACTGTCTTCCTCTTCTCTGGAATATAAACCCTGTAAGCTTTTGAAGTCTCACCGTATCCTACAAATAAACCCTTCCTACTGGAGGGCTCCAACTTGGTCCTCTTCTCTACCGGAACATGGATATAAACCGGACATCCAAAGATGCGGAAATGACTCACCTCTGGTTTCACACCAGTGAATGCCTCCTCTCGTGTCTTGTCCTCCAAGATCCTGTGAGGACACCTGTTCTGGATGTAGACTGCTGTGTTGCATGCTTCTGCCCAAAGAAACATCGGCAAGCCCTGGTCATGAATCATGGCCCTAGCAGCCCCTATGATGGATCGATTCTTTCGCTCTGCAACCCCATTCTGTTGTGGGTTGTATGGAACAATCAACTCCCTCTTGATTCCTGCTTGCTTGCGGAAACCATCGAACTCCTTGGAGGTATATTCACCCCCATTGTCTGATCTCAAGACCTTGATCTTCTTCTCTGTCTGGTTCTCAACTAGAGCTTTGAACTCCCGAAACCTGGTAAAGACTTCATCCTTGGTCTTTAAGAAGTAGATCCATGTCTTACGAGAGAAATCATCAATAAAGGAAACATAGTACATGCTACCTGAAATTGATGCTACTGACATCGGTCCACAAACATCCGAATGTACTAGATCTAGTATCTCCTTAGACCTATGCTCACTGTTTGGGAAAACAACCTTGGCATGCTTGCCAAGCGTGCACCCTCTCGCATACTCCTTGTTGCTCAATGCTGAACTCTGGAAGACCTGTGACTATCTCCCTCATAATAGGCAACGCTCTATGATGCAGGTGCCCCATCCTCTTGTGCCACAACTCACACAAGTTGTTACCGCTATGAACTAGGGCTCAAACAGGTTCACCCCCGCAACCCGTATAGACCGCCTTCTCTAACCCCTATCACTTGTGTTGTTTTCGGGCTAGATTCTCTTTGGTCTAATAAGGACATGTTGGTTCTTGAACTCCACCGCATAACCCTTATCCTCCATAACCGAAACCGAAAGCAAGTTCTTCCTGAGACTCGGAACAAACAAAACATCATCAAAGTCTAAAGAGTTCCCTGACTGGAGTCGAAAAGGAATGGTACCAATTCCTGCAACTGGATATTTGGTATCATCACCAAGCTCAACCTGAACCCCTGAGTCCTGCTCTTGTAGACTGGTAAAACACTGTCGGGCTGATGTCATGTGCCGAGATGCCCCACTATCCACATACCAAGCATTTCTTGGAACCGTGCTGGTAGAAAGGCAAGAGACCAATGAGAAATCCTTCTCGAATTTGGCAGCAAACTCGCTCATCTGAGTTTCTGCAGAGGCTGCTACCTGCGTCTGTTGTTGCTTCCCTTTGCCCTTCTTGTCTGGACACTGTGATGCATAATGGTCGTGCTTATGACAAATGAAGCACTTGATCTTGCTCAAGTCCTTCTTCCCTGACTGTGAGGTTGACTCCTCATTCTTTACCTTACCCTTGCTGGGTCCTTTACCTTTGCCCTTCTTGGTTTGCCCAAAAAGAGCTAGGTTATCGTCACCACCTTTCTTGCTGGCCTTTGACTCCATCCGAGTCTCCTCCTGGATGAAATCATCCCACAGTTTCTCAAATTTGGGAAGGTTCTCACGAGCACAAATGCCTTTGACAAATGGTTCCCATGAAGCCGAGAAACCATTAAGTGCCACGTTCACCAACTCGTGTCTTCAACCTTCTCCCCAATTGTTGCTAGTTGATCACGAATCTGCGTGATCTTCATCAAGTAACTGGTAACGGTGTCAGATCTGGTCATCTCCATAGATCTGAGTTTGTTCCGCAATATCATCTTCCTGTTTATGTTCTCGCTCTGGTAGAGGCTAACCAGGGCATCGAACATCTCCTTTGCCTTAGTCTTCTCGGATATGTGAGGAATCGGGTGATCCTTCACTGCATCCAAGATCATCCGCTTGGCCTTCACTTCCTTCTTTTTGTGAGCTGCCAATTGTTGCGGATCTGTAGGCAAAGTCACATCATCCTTGACAATATCCCAGAGATCATTCTCTTCCAATAAGAACATTACCCTAACTTTCCAGGGCAAGAAATTGGAGGCACCTTCCAATCTATCCTCAAATCTGAGGCTAGCTGCTGCCATCTCTGAGATCTGCTGTACAAACTTTCAGATCTGATATGAATGACTCAAAAAAACAGTCCTGCAAATAAGCTTAGTCCTTCAAGCAAAAAATATGAAACCCTCTAACTGCTGTTTTTTTTTTAATATCCAGCAGTGATCTACTGCTGTAAACCCTTGAGGATCTCAATCACAAAACCTAGCTTTGATACCATGTAAATTTTCCAGCCCTAGATAACTGCTGTCCTATGTTATTTTAAAATAAATCAGATCTGAGAATAATTTATTCAAACATGCAACAGTCACACATATGGCTGGAAAAATAAACAGCATGAACAGCAGAAGTTAAATATATTTCTGAACCTGAAATATTACAAATAAAGGAGGCTACAGCTACAGCAGAACACTTCTGCTCTCTTGCTGCTTTTCTAGCCAGCAATTTCACTGTTCTTCTCCTCCTAAGCTTGTAGTTTTCCTTCAACAATCTGTTCTCCTTCTCTTCTTTCTGTGTGTAAAACACTCTTGATCTTCTCCTTTTATCCTTGAAAAAGGTAACCCTAATCTCTCTAACCCTAAGATTAGATCTCATCTCATCTTGAGATGTAAGGTTAAAAATAGAAAATCACTTAAGTGAATTACAAAATAGAATCACTTAAGTGAACTTAAAAATAGAAAATCACTTAAGTGAATTTCAAAATAGAATCACTTAAGTGAATTACAAAATAGAATCACTTAAGTGAACTTAAAAATAGAAAATCACTTAAGTGAATTTCAAAATAGAATTAGAAATGTCTCGAACCACTTCTAGCACGTTCATACTGAAGCTCCATATCATGAATTCATGTCTGTGATTAGATGTATTAATATCTAATTTCACTTAAAATCCGTATTGGTGGTATCACAGCCATTTATACTGTGCTGATATGTCCTGTCAAATGAGATCATGCCATAAGAAGTATGGTCTTGAGAAAGAAAAGGCCAGTTAGATTACCATCAATATCATTTCTAATTATCTTTGTTTACCAATGACACTAAAACACCAGACTCTTTTCAGCAGACGATCAACAAATCACTTAAGAAACAGAGGAATTGTCAAAATCCTTCAATGAGTGCTAGTCAAAACTCAACCTCTTCTAGAAGGTCAAACATTCAGAGTGTCAACACCCTTCAAGATACATGTGAGCTTTGACATTCCTCTTTTTTCAAGTAAAAATGAATGCAGAAACAGCAAAGAATAAGCTCCAATGGATTAACTGGAATCATCTTTCTCATGAATAAATTCTTGGAAAGTGATAATATTACATTTGCATTTCTAAACACTACTTCACCTCTTAGAAATTGTTGGAAAACATACTGTACTCAAGTTAAGAAAGAGGATGATGCTCAAGGACAACTGAGAAATGACTTGGAGAGATTTTATCGAAGTTGTCCAGAAGTATGACAGTGTGGAGAATAAAGATGACAAAGCACATAAAGTGGCAACGGTCGCACCAGGAAGAAAACCGAACAGTGGTTGGAAAAGAAAATTATTCAATATGTAGTCTTAAGAATTCAGCATACATGACTCCAAACGATACAAATCTCAAATACTGCAATAACTTTCATGAACTAGTGCAAGGATGCATGCACCAAATAGTTTTTGGGTTTGCACCCCAGATGTGGCCGGATATGAGATGCACATCATACCCAACAATGCACTTGATGAGGCCCCAGGTACACCAGGTTGGAAACAATGCATGAGTACTTTTAACACAACATAAAAACATATGAAAACAATAAGAGGATGTAAGCTTTAAATTAGAAAACAAAAATAATAATAATATTGATTCTATATTTTCTTTTTATTCATGGATATGTGAAATATGTATATATGCTTTTATTTTTTCAAATTTATAATACACAATGCAGCCTAATACCCATGTATTCAATATATAGATGTCCGTACGAAGTGTCAATTCATATACAGAAATTGCCAACAAATAAAAAGAACAACAATACTTTCAATTTTAACATTTTTCCTTTTTTGGATGTGTGTTAGACAAAAAAATGGTTCCCCAGGAAAGGATTTTTGTATATTGGGGATAACTTGCTTGGAAAAGGTTTTTTTCTCCCCTTTCTTTTTCTTTGGGGGTTAGGGGTTGGGGTAGGGGTTGGGGTTGGGGGTGGGGAGGGGGTAGATGTGTGTGAGACAGAAAAATGGTTCGGGGTGGGGTGGGGGGTAGATGTGTGTGAGACAGAAAAATGGTTCCTTAGTAAAGAGTGTTTTGGGGATTACTGGCCTAGGGAATCAGTGATTTTCGGTGAATATGGGTACAATTACATGGTTGAACCCTATTGATATGCGAAAGTCAACAGCTGTAATTTTATCTATGACCTTTTAGTGAAGGTTGGTAAAAGCTTTTTTGGCTGTCTCTGGGGTTTCAAGGTTCTGGTACCAGATTATGAGACCTTCATGTATATGAAGGCGAAAGTTATCTAATGACGCAGCTGGGATTCTTCTTCTTTTTTTTTTTTCCTAACATTATCTAGCTTGACGCCTTGTGATTTGGGTTCATGAAACTGGAATATATACTATTTCAAGTCTTTGAAAAAGGAGAGAGTTCATGCTCATTGAAAGTAGTGAACGAAGTTTATAGGTCATTTTAATATGGCGGCAGTTGGACAATGATTTGTAAGGATATTTACATGAACATTAATGGAGTATAAAAAATAGTGTACACTTAAACATATACTCAATATTTAGCTTATACTTTAGTAAGATTGAGTCAATCTTGACATAAGGGTTAACTATATCAAATGTCAAATATCAATTAAAAATAATAACTACTGGTGGTTATATACCTAACTTCAACAATAAGTCACATTCAAACCCAATAAAGACACCTCAATTTCTTGTGTTTGTTTTTGGGGGGGCACATCCGGGGCCACCCTTTCTGTGAATTCAACTTGGGTCTCTGCTAGGAGAGCCCAATGTCTTTTGCCATTGTAGTGTCCCTGTCGGGACACCTCAATTTCTTGTGTTACCTTTGTCTGTATTTTTCAATTGAATGCATAATTCTATTATTCACAACCCTCTTCCAATTTGCAAAACATCAAACCATTGTTATCTCCATCACTCATTGTTCCTGAATATTTAGGATGCTTCCTTTACATTTCCACCTAGAGTCTTTAACAGCTCAACCTCACATTCTAGCTACATGATAAATATTATTTGCCTAACCACAGGTCAATCAGTTCATCTTTGGGAAGTACCTCAAGGCTTAGGGTATTAATTTATTAAATCCTAATGGAGCCAATGCCCAGCTCTTGAAATCCTCTTTTCTTAGGGAGTCAGCTCTATGCCATGGCTAAAAATCTATTCGTCATCTAGTGTCCCAACCCCTCTGAGGGTAAGCTCAAGTAAGGTCCAAAGATTGTACATTTATCATGTCCAAATTAACCTATGCCTGTTTGGTTCTCTTAACTTCCAAATGAATTCTACAAGGTCTATGCAATTCATCTTTGGCCTCATTTCCATCTATCACAAAAGAACCAATCCTCACTTCATAAGGTCCCTGTTTGGAAATTCAGTTCTACATCTCTAAATGATGCATCTATCTATCATTTAACATCCCAGCTCGAATGAAGCTTAAGCTGATGAGATATTGGCGTGGTTACCACGTTCATAAAGTTCAGGATTTCTGAAAAAATTCAGTTCAGTTCAGGGAAATATGACTAATTAAAATAATGTGTCTATATATATGTGTGTGTGTTCAAAATAAAATTTAGAAAACAAAAGAAAAAAAAAAGATATGAAGCTCTGTCTGTGCTTTCAAATTCTGACTGCATTTTCCACTTCTGAAGTTCTCTTCAATTCCTGCCTGCATTCCAGACCGACGGCCAAGTGCTTCTTACCAGAATGGTTATTGCATCACTGTTATTGTTACGATCTAAGTCTTCCAAGTGCACTTGTTGGCTGCCGCATCCTCTACCCTGTGTCAAGCTTGGAGTATTGAACATGCCCCATGGAGTGTGGAGCAGGGCATGGAGTTGCTACAGTGTAGACCAAAGCATGGAGAGGAGGGATCATGATGCCAGCCTTAGCCTTAGGGCTCATGCTTTTTTTATTTTTTATTTTATTAAAAATATTGCAAACATTTTACATATTTTTTTGAAAAGAAGTCAAAACCATACTGGATTGGTTCAGTTGGGCCAAAAATTCTGAGCCAGACTGGATGAACCTGGTAACCAGGGATATTAGTGTCGTGCTAGTGTCCAACTATCTAGGGTTGCAATTTAGACTACCAAAGAATATCCAATTTTACTTACTAATATTCAAATACTCTAACCTCACAATCAATCTATGACAACTCTGTGATTGATAAACACTTTGACCTGAGAAAAATAATGGATATAGCATTTATATCAAATGGCATTAGCTCAACCAGTTAAATTCCTCAACTTTCAAGGAGGAGATCAAAGTTCAAATCTTGTCAAGCATTACATGCATAATAACCAAGTTGTTGGAATACCACTAGATGGGGATGATGTAATATGGCTCAGACCCGTTTCAATCTCATATAACCAATTAAAAAACGGATATAACATTTATCAAGTTTCGACATATTCATATGCCCATATATTCACTTACATGGGAAAGCAAGCAGATATAAGAGCATGCACAAGTAAGCACACCCACAACCATCATACAAGGAAGCACATATACAATTAGCACAAAGGGAATTATGTGAAATTTTCATTTTATTTTGTGTCTTCAATATAATGCAGCCTCTTTTTTGATGTCACACTAACGTAATAACAATCAACATATTCAACTACTCACCACAACCAAGACTAGAAGCAACAAGAACGGTGCTTACTACATATACCTGACGATCAAATCATGTGCCATTTAACCCCATGCTCATACAGTCATACCCACTGAACACACTTTGAACATCTATTTCTGTATTAGATAGATGTATACATATGAATTCATTTGACTCAATACTTTGTCACGGTAATTAATTGTGATAAGTTTTCAACAAGATGAATTTTGGCGGATAATGATATTTAGTTACAATGGGCATGAAAAGATTCAATGGTAAAGCTCCCAAATATTTCCTCTGTATCATCTCAAAAATTATTTTAAAAAATGAATTAATGGAGTATAAAAATGGTGATGTGACCCGGGTTCAATCCCCATGGTGGATGTGTATAAGAAGTATTACATGTCTCACGAAAAAGCTTTACAGAAGTGCATGCCTAAAGCATAAAAATAAGAAGAAAGCAGAGAAAAGATATCAAGGAATTAAGAAGAGATATGAAAAGTATGCTATAACATGTCAGTTAAGTTCAAAACATATAGTAGCTTTAATTTAAGGGGAAGTATTCTTTTCTGTTTCAACAATTCATTATGGTGTAAATGGGAAGTTTTATATCATTATTGTAAAAGTTAGATAGTAGTCAACATAGTAAAATCATGATAAACCACCATATAATGAAGAAGTCTTGAAAAGCCAATTTCAATCTTTCCTGGACTGCCCCAAAACATTGTTATGCTTGATTCTGATGGTCCTTCAAAAGGTGATCCCCAAATGGGAAGCATGAGAGTTGCACTGCATGATGCTACAGGCCAAATTATATCTTGATTTTCATATACTTCTAGATAGTTTCCACTAACATTGCAGAAACCCTGGCTATTATGGAAGGCCTTTGTTGCACTGAAAAAGTGTTATGAACCATTTTATATTCCATAAAAATATTAGGTAGTGGTCCTAGCATTTGTAGATATGCAAACCACCTTTTCGCAGTCTAATGTGTTCTCTAGGAGAATGGGTCCATTACGAATCCTTTTCTATCAAAAGAATATTGTAAGCCCATTAAGTCTTTTATTTTCTTAAATGAATTATTTAGTAAATTTACGTGGGGTCCATATCATTTGTCAGGTGCACTTTTTCTATAAAATTATCTACATGCAGGAAGAAAAGAGACCTAAAGTGGGAATTAACTACATATAGGAGCTACATGTTAGAAAATGATGTGAAGTCATGTTCTGAAATCATATCTCTGGCAGTCTGAAGACTGAGTTCTTGGCCAGGATAGTATGGTCCTAGATTTGGCCTGATTTGGCACCCAACCATCTCCAGAAAGTCATCTTTCATTTATGTATTGTTCGCAAATGTGTTATGATTTCAAAATTTCTCCAGTTTAAATTCATTTTTCAGCTCCATATCAGATTTTTCTCTTGTATTCTTAGTTGTCCAAGAGTGCAGATTCCTTTCATTCTGTCTTAAAGGAATTGAACAATTTTTCAAATTTTCAGATCAGATTCTGCTTCCCACTTCTGTCTTTAAAAATTTCACATTTGGAACAGAACAGATTTCGGTTTCAAATTTGGGGACATGGCAAATAGCCTCCATTAAGCACCTCTTGGTTGAACGTAATTCCAAGTTTAACATTAAAAAATAGCTTGAGGATCACTTTAGTGGAATCAGTTGCATGAAGTTCCGAGGGACATTTTATTTCTTGCCACTTCAGGAGTTATTTCATTGCCTAGGTGTTTTTTTCTAATAAAGCAGCCTACAAATTAGCTAAAAATGCAGTTAATCTCAGTGATATAAATACAAGAACAAGAAATATTGCATAATTACCAAAGTGGTATGACCTTGATGACCCCACCTTCACTCTTATTCCTATCAATCAAACAAAATGTAAAACTTTTATTCCCTATAGATTACTATAAGTCCTATGATCCTATCTACATATCCTAACTCTTTGATGTGTCTCACAGTCAACACTGATCCTTTTAGGTTCCAGGCTTTACACTGTTTCTGTGCTGAGGTCCCCTCTGTCACAGTTTCTGTTATGCAGTCTTCTAAATGGTATATTTTAAATAGGGTCAGTGGAAGAGAAAATCAGGAATATCTGTGGATGGGTTTACAGCTAAATCCCTGCTTTTGATTTGGCAAGATGCTCAGTATGGCCTTTCTGGATTAAAAATTCTGGTTTTGTAATCATTGTTACAACTTTCACCTAGATGGCTCAACTTTACATTTTCAATGGGTCACTATAGTTTGCAGACTGACAAAATTGGCTTGGACATTGGTTGCATATAGACATCGATGTCAGTCTTGGATCATTAAACATATGTTGGAAATGGTTGTTGGATGACATTTTTGTGAATTCTGGTTAAGATACATATCTCAATGAAGAAGCGATTTGGTTCTATGAATATCATCTTTATTAATATAAAAATATTATTTTTTTTAAAAAGTATTATCCATTATCAAGAAAAACAAAATCAGGAAAATCTGTGATAGTGTCAATCTAGAAAAGTTTTGTAGAACTGTCAGGCCAAAGAGCACATTGAGAATTCAGTTGGATGTTTCAGACTGCCTACATTTTGTTTTCTGCTCTAGGCTAAGGCCTGGTATTATATGATAAATTTCTCTCCTTCTGACCGAGAACTAAAAAAGAAAACCAGAAGTTGAGCTGTATAAGAGTGAAATGTGTCAATAAAAAACAAAAAAAGCAAAGCATAGATATTTTATAAGAAGATTATCAATGCTCATTCATTGCAACAGCAGACATTAGACAGTTTAAGTTTAAGCAAAGCATAGATACTGCAGATAGACAGCTTCAAATATTAGTCAATATAATGTGGATGATTATCTTGGATCCAAAGAGATACAAATAAAACAATTCTTTTATCTGCATAATGACAAAGAAACAAATAACATAACTTGTATTATTTATACTTATATAATGTCTTTGATACCACAAAAAATACTACTGGGTCTGCATATCTGTATATTAAGTCTTCAGGAACTACATTCTGGTATAGTTTTTCATTAGCAGCACCCTCTCACATTTTTTTTTCAACGAGTTTACACATGTTTTTATGAGGGGTCATGGTCCCCTCATACTGAGTGGGGTTTGAACCTTGAACCTCTCAAAGAGAAACCAAAGCTCTTACCACTGCATTAAGCTTGCAGCTATAGCAGCCTCTCGCATTTTACTTCCTATGCAACAATAAATTTCACTCAATGCATGAAACATCTCCTTTTGCTCCTGAAGAGTGCCCCACTGTATAGGACCTATTTGTCTTCTATCCAGACTTGTATCAAGTCTCTTATATGTCCTAATGTCAAAACCAGTGTTCTGGTTTCAAGGTTCTCACTCTTGTGCCTGACAACTTGGAAGTTTCTCTGTATTTGACTGTTACTTTGTGGAGGTTCTGACCTCCATCTACTCCTTCATACCATGTTACTTGTCTTACTTAGAGGTCTTGGCTTTTCCCACTTCTGGATTTGGGACATTTTACATTCATTACTGGCAATTTTGCAGTTATGTGTTATGATGGCCTAGATCTAAATATGTTAGCTATTCAGCCAAAGCAGCAGTGTATTTATAGGCATAATCTTTATCGAGCCTAGAGAGTTAGATGGTGATTCTGATGCCTATCATAAGTTGCTATTTCTAATTTTCTACTATAAAGATTTCTTACCAGCAGGTTCTGTACCAGTTTGTTGAAGCCCGTTTTGTTGAAGCTAACAGATCAATATATAGGTCTTTGCATTTACTTCCATTGCAATTGCTTTGTTCAACAAACCATTCTCCTACAGAATTTATACTACATATTGGCATTTAAGTAGGATGTCCTTCTCAAATAAGGCTCTCCCTGGTGTATACCACCACTTTACCCAAACTCAAATGTGCTATATGATTTTAGAACAAGGAATGGCTACCCTGATGGATTTGCATCCTCTTCCATAGCAGTTGCTTGGTTCAAGGAACCTTTCTCCTACAAAATTTCTACTAAATATTGGCATCTAAGTAATTAGGATGTCTGCCTCAAATGAGGCTCTCAGTTGTGTATACCACTTTACCCAAACTAAGATGTGCTATATGATTTTAAAATCACTATCTTGAAGGAAAGAAATTTTACCTCTTACTACCTAAGCCTACAGAACATGGTACCCAAGGTAAAGTTGAAATAACTGGACTACGGAATTAAGTGATCCAAAGTAGCAAAACTGAAGTGAAATGGGTAGTCTTATTGCATTGCTCAGGAAGCATATAAAAGCAAAACATTGGAAAACACCTTTAGCTTCAGTTAAGCCTTTGGGTTTCAGCTTTTCAGCTGAAGGATCAAGCCATGCTCTTTCCAGACCCATTCTATGTGTCTATCCATATGATAAGATTTCCTACCATTAAACTATCTTTCAAATTCAAAATTGAATTTGAAGTTATTATGCCTTAAAGCTATATTATTTTGGATGTTCCCTTGCTTATGGCACTTGATGTGCAAGGTTCTACAGGGCCATTGTGTTGGTTCATCTATATGATAAGATTATCTACTGCCAAACTTCTTTTCAAATGAAATGATTTTAATTATGTCCACGAGACCAAAACAGTCAATGAGACCGAGAGCTTTAATATAAGATAGGGATGGTGTACAACCCTGCTCCCTTTTGGATTCAAACCTTAAATCTCCTATTCAGAGTTCCAAAGTTTAACAATATCCAAGAAAAAAAAATGTTTGACAAAGTCAAAAAGCTCAATATCCTCTTATCATCTTTTAAAGTGTGTTTCTTCTGTTGTTGATTTTGATGAGAAGTTTCCCTGTTTTTTCTATTCTCAATTCTTCAAAAAGTTCCATTAGTGAGTTTACTTTTAGAGTGTCCTCATATGCAATCCTGATGTCCTTGTAGGTTTCACATTCCATGACAAAATGTTTTTCGGTCTCCACTACTCTTGCTGTGCAAAAGACATTCATTTTGACCATGACTTTTGAGGAATTGTCCATCTCCTAGTTTCGCATCTGAGATGGTGTGAACTGGATCTTAGTTGGGCTATAAGCATTTTTTTCCTTCCATTCAAACTTTGCATCTATGTACTTCTTTTGGTTGTGTTCACAGTTTGGGCTATAAGCTTTTTTGTTGACTTTAAATTATACATTTTGAATATTTTCTTTCCTATGCCACTTGATGCACAAGGTTCTCCCTTATATCTTGGTCTGCAATACATATATAGCTTATGAAACTAAATGTTTCCTCTTATGCATGTAGACATGCTTTTTTTTCATGATACAAACTTGAATATAAAAAAATTATGCAATAAGAAGCTTACCAAGTCCAGTGAAGCCCGGTTCTATTTTGGCCTGATCTAAAAGTGTTTTTACCACTTCCCTCTGATTCATGTATAACTGTAGACATCGCTCTATCAGATTCTGAACCTGCAATGTAGATGACATAATTTCTCAATAAAGAGAATGTTTAAACATGAAAAACCATTTGAAAACCTTCTAACAATCTCTTAGTGCGCTCATGGAATGATCACAATGTACACAAAATTATTTCCCCAAAATGCTAGAATATTTCCATAATCCAGATTACATGCAAGGCAAATATTGCATCTGTTTCCTTGACTTTAAATTGCATGATCAGCATAGAATCCCTTTTTGCACAGCCTATGACTGAGGTTCTAAATTATTCAATGGTTATTTCACATAGCATAACATTATATAACACAAATTTGAGCACAATCTCTAGCCTTATTTATTAAAAAAAATGTATACTGCCAGAAGCTCTACTTTCTTGTGATATTGGAAACTCTCAACTAAATGAAACATTCTCTATCCTATTAAATGAAACCGTGTAAACTTTAATATGTCCCTGCCTATGTGTTAATAGATGAACAAATTAAGATATATACATAAAATAATATAAATTACTTAATTCTTATATAAATGAGTGAAGACATCTTTTTTGACTTTAACAAAATTGCACTAGAATGACTCTAATCTGTTTACTTCTAGTGATATAGATGCAAACTGGATGCAAACCAAAGTTGAAGAGGAAAAGATGGTTCTTAGAAAACAACAGGCTGTAAAGAATAGCTCGTATGGAATGCTAAATCCCTGTATATAGAAAGAAGAAACAAATTATTAATCAGTGTCCATGAATGAGCCATTTATGTCAATGAAGGGGAAGAAAGATGGGGCATAGTTAATCTTTTACACCTTTCATTTTTATTACCATTAACCATTGTATATGTCAGTTATGTCAATTCAGTCCGTTGACTCAGCATAAGAACTCAACCAATATTTGTCGAAAACAATATTGAGAGTGTTCTCACGAAAGCATAAACTATAGAAGGCAATTATTAAGTTGTAATAAATTCAAGCCTCTGAGCCTCTCCCATGCCATAATACTCCTTGGACTTGGGCTTCCACCGTGTTTTATTTTTTTATATATTTTTACCTTTTTTTTTTTTTATTACTTCTAAAAACTTATTTTGTTCATCTCAAGCATGGCTTAGGCCCATCCCACCCATTTCATCGAATGTGTCTATCTATGATCCATTAATTTCCATTCCTTTTGTAATAAAATCTAATTTCTGGACAGATTTGTTCTCTAAAAATTGTTATTAACTTTGTCTCCTGGAGTACAGGGCATACCGTCTTTCAACAACTGTCACATTCTGTTGATTTTCATTTCTTGTTCAATTAATGCTTCAATATATGGAGCTTTCTCTCTCGTTTTAGGGCTTCAATTTATCATGCTTGAGACATCCGTTAGGGTATTCTCTTGATTTCTCTAATATAAGATTTACCAGCCTTCCTTTACTCCACAGATTGTAGATCTAATCTTACTAACTGAAATGAAGCTTCTTCAAATGAACAGAAAGATTTCCAAAGGAATAGACTTATGCTTGGAAGAATATCTACTGTGTGGAAGAATCTCCTACATGGCATTGTCTGCTAAATGGTTGAACATAATTTTTTGACAGCAAGGAATTTGGATCCCCCTTTCAAATGGTTAAGGATTCAAATTCCTTTCAAATGGAATAATGACTGATGTATGGAGTTGTTTGCTATGACAAAAATTTGTAAGAATATCACCACGTTTGTTATTTGAAAAGCCAATAAGCAGGAGCAACCTCTCCTCCATCAATGGGCCTCTACTTAATTTCCAGATGACTTCAATTTAGTAAATCTGGACTGCTCAGACCATCAAGGTTTTAGTTGCTTCTACAGGCCCATCCAATCTGGATGTGATATTCAGTGGCAGTCCAGCACTCAGTTTATTTCAAGAAACTTCCTAATGAGTATTCAACCCCCTCACTCAAATCTTTAACATATCCCATCGCAAGCACCAATCTTGTGAGGAGGCCTCCTTTGCTTGTTTCTTTTGATGTAAGCCCACATTTGCATTCATCTCCCCTCCTTCAACATGAAAGATCTCCAGATTCTGAGTACCAAGGACATTTTTCATTCTGCCATTATTCCCGCTTTCTATGAGGTAAATCCTTGCCCCTTTCTGTAACCACTACTGTAGTAATGGATGTTCTCTGTTAATGTCTTTTTTGTTTCCTTTGAAGCAAAAGATGTTTTAATGCAGCAAGCAATTCTTTCTAAAACTATCCCCTTAAGACCTGCACCTGGTCTCTCATAAGACTGCTTATGCTTTGTTCCAAGAAGTTTACTCACATCATGCAGTTCAAGGAGTTCAAGAGTAGGATTGCAATGTCCTCTGTTGAGGTAAAAATCAAATAGCTTCCAAAAACAAGCCTCAAAAGTTTGGAGGCATTTAATGATTACTCATATCTCTTTAACGTTTCAATTGTTTGTAAATCCAATAGCATCTGGCAAAATGAAGTGTTCTCTGTAAATGGGATTTTTTGAAACTTGGAAAAGGTTATCGGTTTTTAGTTAGAACATGTATTTGGTTTCTTGAGGTTTCCTTATTGGATGTAAAGCCATATTAAGTTTGGAACTTACAGATATCTAGAACCGGAATGCAAAACCTAGGAGTTGGAATAGAATTGCCAAGCACATCTAGAAATAATAGCTTCCAGAAAACAAAAAGAATGGGAAAAGACATTTGAATCTTTGGTAAGACGACAAGCAAATATTGGTTCAGAAATATTAAGAATGAAGAAAATTAGAGAGTTAGAAAGAACATAAAATAGCTATTACGGCATTGGAAAATGCAAAAGGTGAATAAATTTTCCCAATTAAGGATGATGTCCCATCAAAAGGTATCTCCATATATGCTGAACAAAGTGATCAGGTAGAAGCTTTTACTGTAAAGACAAATACTAAAAATTGCTTGGATGACTTTAATTTTAAAAAAAACACCATGGATAAAGCTTTTTATAAGCTGGGAAAACTCAGAAGAAACCTAAGAGTAGACATGGGCTAGGTTTTGTCAAAATGTTCCCTTAACCGACCATTGTGGAAAGCCTGATGTATTTCTGACAAGAGGTCAATATAACTTTCTCTCACAGATTATCACAGTAGCTATATAATGTTGAGCTAAATTATGACTGCTTTACAAAAATCCCAAAATGTCGCATACCATTATACAATGAATAAACGCATATTTAGGAGTCACTATTAGCTGTACGTAGCACAGAAAAAGGTCGACATCCATAGGCAACCAGATTACAAGAATGTCTTAGAATGAAAGAATCATTTTAAGTATATCATGCTTAGTAATGTGAACAAACCCTAAAATAATGAAAAAAAGGAACAACTACAATATAATATGTGTGCAATTCCATCTGGGTTCTGTGTCACTTATAATACTACTAATCACGCTGGGTTGCAAGACAAACACAGTAGAATAAATTTTTTCAGCCAGCCTGAATGCTTTAGTTCATAATTAATTTTCATTAAATTTTGGAGCTACTATGCCTTGAGCTAAGCAGAGTGACTCAGCTCATCTCTAATCAGTGATAAGCAGAGCATAGCATATAGACTTCTTCACATAGGTGATCATTCTATAAAGTAAATAATAATTTTTAGTAAATCTATGGAAGCACACTGAGAAAGATAACCAATTTTTGGCTGAAATGGAAGTATAGATGAATGCACAAGAGCAACATATGACATAATAATCACCACAATCTAGACCTTTGTCTGTAAGAGGAAAGTACAGGCATAACCTATGATGAACGTTGTAGGTCCTTCAGACGATTAGCCTCTACACTCCAACAACCGGCAATCTGAGTTAATCAGCAATAAGGAAAACTTACTTGTTGTATGTCTTCACATGATATTTTCCTAGGCTCCCCACTTGAACTTGGAGGTGTGCTAGAACCACCTGAGACTGTCTGACTTTGTCTGGATAAGTGTTGTTGAGATTGTAGGGAGGCCTGCTGCTGACCTTGTTGATGTGTTTGATGGGCTAGCTGCTGTGTCATCTGCCCTTGCCTAGGCTGTTGCTGTGGTGGTGAGGAAGCAAGTGCCGGATGCCCCAGTGGCTGACAGTAATAGAAATAAATATTAAGGCTAAGGCCTAAATGAAAATTTTGAAAAACAAGTTGTGTTTTTTGTTTTGTTGACAACAATGCTTATCCAAGCTGTATGTTAAAAAGAGCCTTAAACCTTTAACTTTACTATAGGACATCAAACATAACTAAAACAAGAAGTGAAAAATAAAACTTCCTTTGCACAAAACATTATAATGCATAAAGAACATCTGATATCATCTTCAAGTACAGTTTACATTACTTAAAAGGAGCACCATAGACCCAAAACTACTCTAGAAGGAACATTTTAAGTTTACACAGAATAGCTGAAAACATGGTATTAACCTGTAGTAAAATTATAACAGCAAAGTGCACTAACTGGAATGCAAAAGCAGAAAACACAGATTGATGAGCAAACAAGAGAATAAAACTGTCAAAAACTAATGATATACACTCTTCAATAACTGATTCACAAAGATGAGGTTGAAGGGTTGCAAACTGCCCTTGAACTAGGCATGCATAGAAACCTCAATTAGCCTTAACTTAAATGCAGTCAGTGATTTTTACATTTGCATGGACACCTCATTGAGTCCAACTGAGATGAATTGGACATGCAAACGAGGAGTGACATGAACTGGACATGAATTACAAGGAAGATGAAGATAACTACAAGGAATAAGGATTAAAGTTAAATTTCCAACTTTCAAGGAGACCCAGCTTTGAATCTTGCCAAGCACAATACAATACCACCACGTGATCATGATGTAATATGAGTACTGAGATAATTACAAGGAAGATGAAGATAACTACGATGAATAAGGATCAAGGTTAAATTCCCGACTTTCAAGGAAACCCAGCTTTGAATATTGCCAATCAAAATACAATACCACTATGTGATCATGATGTAATAGGAGTGGGACCATTTCAATCCCATGCAACTGTGGCATCATCACAGGAGATAAAGTCTTATCCCACCAGAAGGTACTTCAATTATGGAGAATAAAAGCATATTTCTTGTAGAAAACATGGGTCTCAATATTTGTTCAAGATGAAAATCAGTCAAAATACCTGATGCCCGTCCCGGTTTATAGACCAAAGAATCATCAGTTGTGACTGTACAGATCACATTGAGATCTGCACCACATGGCAAAAGCAAAAACAAAATCACAGGAAAGCCCAGGCATTACTTCCCACGCTCAGCATCATACCCTTGCTAGCAAATGAGATACCACATGAAAATGGACTTTACAGTATCTTGCTTCCCAAGAAACAAGCATAAATGGCCATGCTCAAGCGCTAACCAATAAACCAAACCCAACCCTAAAATTCTATCTCCACAAAATACCCACAACTTTACACAAGGATTCTCTCAAAAGGGTTACCACAATATTCTATCACCATCTTGACAATTATGCAATGGCCTCACACGTATTATATTATTTCCTCGTTACTACAATACTACATCAACATCTTGGCATACATACATCAACGCATTAACTAGCTTTTTTTTTTTTTTTAAATTACTGTATTACCACTGTAACACTTTTTATATGTATACATATATGCTTGACAAGATTTGATCCTCTTGAAAGTAGACACATTTAATTTTTTTTTTTTGTTTTTTGGGGGTTATATGGATTCAAACAGGCTCCTACATGCTGACCACATAGTTATATGCATACATATATACCTTGGCAAGATCTGCCTCCCTTGAAAGTAGAGGCATTTAACTCTTTTTTCTTTTGTTTTGTTTTCTTTTTTGTTTTTGGGTTGTATGGGATTGACCTTATAGTGATTATAACCTTGGTCCTGTCAGTAAAGTCCATAAATTTTAATGATTGAGTTAATGTCATTTGATCACACAGTTGAAATCCAGCCATTTAAATGCTAAGATACTACCTCAGTCTATGGTGTGAAATTCTCTTGGAAGGGTTCTATTTTTCCTATACAATCACAAATACAAATACACAGTTTGCACTAAATTCACCACAAACAATTTATTTTTCGTCTATTGCTGTGACAATCAACATGTCTCACTGACGATCTCAAATAAATTTAAAAATAAAAAATAAAAAATTTTGGTTTCAATTAATGAATCCGAAAATTACTGACGATCTCACTTAACAAAAATCGCACCCGCAAATACGGAGGGGGAAAAAAACGCTTAAAGAAATAAAAGTTTTACTTTTAGGTTTTCTTCTGACGCAATTGTGACCTAATTCGTCCTCGTAACAAAAATCTGTAAATAGCAAAACAATAAAAGGTACTGCAATGGCTGTAAACGAATGAAAACAAAGCACAGAGTTAAGAATAAGCACCTGGTCGTATGGGCATCCCTGGTCTTTCATAAGATGAAGTGCTTCCTCCTGCTACTGCGTCTATTTAAGCGCCTTTCCTGATGATCAGCTGCAAAGAAGAATCATAATAATTACAGAAAAACATAGTCATGGAGGGGGAAAACAAATTTGTGACAGAGAAATGGAAACGATCGCATATGCTGTTGCGTTTTTTATGTTCACATCGAGGATGACAGTCCGCATTTTATGTCAGGCTTTGTGCCGCAATTGACTTCACTTCGTTATTTAACGGCAAATTTCTTGTCGTTTTATGATTTCGATTCTGGGGATTGGTCAGGAACTTTTTGCTTTTATCTTGCCACGTGTAGCATCTCCTTAATCTATTTTTTTATTATATATATACATTACTTCAAAGATTTTTTTAATAAAAGATGTTACATAAGCTTGCTTTTATGATCTTGATTTTGAGGATTGTTCATGTATTTTTTGCATTTATCTTGTCAGCATCTTTTAATAAAGTGAAATCTAAGTTTTTTTAATATTTTAATACTGAGCAAAAATTTAAATTAAAATTAAAGTTTTTTTTAATAGTGAGCAAAAATTTAAATTAAAATTAAAGTTTTTTTTTAATAGTCAGTAAAAGTTTGAAAAGTAAAGTAGGTTTTAACGTCCATTGAAATGAAATGAATATTTTAATTACGTCCACGAGACCCAAATATGGTCTATGGGACTTCAAATATGGAAGTACAATTACTCAAATCATATCATATGATCTTTAATATCTTTGAGAAGGTTGTTCCTTCTCCTGCTGATTTGTGTTAGCAATTCTCCAACTTTTTTTATTTTACTGTCTTCAAATAAATCTGCCATAAACTCATTTCTAAGTGTTTCTTTGTATTTGTCACGGATATCTGAAAAACTCGGGCATTTATAGATGAGGTGTTCCTCTCGTCTCTCATCGCCCTGTGCTGCATAAAGTACATATCCTTTCTTCTCATTGTTCTTTAGGCGTTGTCCATCTCCTTGTTTCACATCTAAGCCTATGAGAGCTAGTCATCTGAGCAATGAGTATTTTTTCCTTCCACTTGATTTCAGCACCTATATACGCTTTTTCCTTGTGGTTCACATCTAAGCCTACGAGAGCTAGTCCTTATCTGAGCAATGAGTATTTTTTCCTTCCACTTGATTTTAGCACCTATATACGCTTTTTCCTTATGGTCATAAGTTGGGTTAAAATTTGCAATATAATAGTCTTTTCTTGCTTGCATTTTTCCACATTCCACTTCTAAACTTTTCATTCACATAATTTTTTATGTCATTGTTGACATTTGGGCATTCATTTATATTGATTTCCCAACGTTTCATCCATTTTTTATTTTGTTTCATCTATGTATTCTTTCGCCTATACAACTCTTCGTCCCTAGCTGCCTAAGCCATCTATCATTTGTCATTGAACCATAAGTTAAATGAGAAGATGTTATTTACCCACTTTATATTTATCCAACCAAAATCTAGTTATGCAAATATGATGTACAACTTCACCCGTCAAATTCAAACTTAAACCTTTATTTTGATTTTCAAAGGCTTACCATTAATTTTACTCAAGTTGTACTTATAAAGAGATCAAAGATGATCAAAGTTAAAGTAAGTTTTCATTGAGTCTTAACAAGAGTTAGAGTTAAAGGAAAGAAGGAGAGGGATAAAATACTATCTAGATTTATATAATATATACTAAATCAAAGGGTTTTGAAATATTCACTATGTTAAAAAATGTGAGGATTGAACTTTAATTTTTTATTTTTTAAGTTTATAATTTTTTTTTGAGGAGAACGTTTACAAATTACATCAACAACCACCCTCAAGGGCTTTTGAACACAAGACCACTTAAGAAACAACCACCATCTTAGTCACTAGGACAACTGCCTGTTGGCTTAAGTTTAGAATTGGAATTTTTTTAATTGATTATATAGGATTAAAAGTAAAGAGAAAGAAAAATAAAGACCATAGGATATATGAGACAACCCTTATAAAGAATGCTATCTAATTAATATATATTTATTTATCTAATTTTGGTCAAATATTGAATTCAAACCTTGAATTTCGTATTTGGACTTATAAAATTTTATAGAAAAATAATTTTATGCATGTTACGTCATAACCACTTAATGGTATTATACAACTTTACAATTATACATGTATTGTTCCACAAGATTTGGATCTTGATATTTTCCTTGAAATTTGAAAATTTTAATGGTTGAACTAATATTATTTGACATAAAAAAAATAAAAATTATAAAAAGAAATTTTTTTTTTACATAGGAGAGTTGGTTATAGCCATTATTTTTAGTAATTGGCAAGCGCAGGGTTCAAACCACATGGACTGCTTCTAACAAACCTACATGTCTCATTCTCATTGACCCAGTATAAGATGGGGATCACCGATCGTTCGGGGTTCATATCGTCGTCATCGTCGGTCTGACGCGCACTCAAAGAATTCAGAGCAGACTACTACCTTTGCAAAGGGTTGGCTTCCCCCTAATTATAAAAAGAAATTTTATTAAAAAATACAATTATTAAGAACATGGTGCACGTATTTATAAAATTACTTGTGAACAATATGTTAAGTGTAAAAAGCAACACATATATTGTATCAATCTCATCTTTATAAATTCATTAATAAAAAATGAAGAACATATACAACATATCCGCAACATGTGAGGGGAGAGATTTGAACTTGGGCCTCTCGATAACTGAAGAGTTTTAACTACCCACTTGCTCTCCAACTCCTCTACATGAGCGGATATAAAAGGTTCCTCATCAAAAAAAAAAAATGAAGGACAACAACGAGTTAAATTCTTCAAATTCAAGGAGGAGATCAAGGTTGAAATCTTGTCAAGTATTATATGCATAATTGTCAAGCTATTGTAATACAATTATTTGGTCATGGTGTAATACATGTCAGACTCTTTTCACTATAACTTATTAAAATATATATTTTGAATGACGAAAAAAAGTTGATATATAAAAATACCATATTTACAAAACCATTTATAAAATATATATGGATCATAAGCAACAAGATATATATTGTAATCAAATGACATCAACTTAATCGATCAAATTTCTCAAGTTTCTAGAACAAAATTTGAGTTTGGAATCTTATCAAGCAATACATATATAATAGTCAAGTTGTTATAATACCATTATATGGTCATGATGTAATATAGTTGAGGTATATCTCAATCCCATATAACTAATTAAAAAAAAAACAACATATATCGTGAATGACAAAAAATTGATATGTGTAAATATGTCTTTACAAAACTACCTATAAAAGATGTGAAGAATAAGAATTATATAAAGAATATATATAAAGAATATATATATATATATATATATATATATATATATATATATATGTGTATTACAACAACTAAGTTGATACATATGAATCTTGTATTTAAAAAACCACTCTTAGAAGATGTCAATAAGAAAAAGAGGTATTAATGTGAAACAAAATTCCATCATAGGAATATGCCACTAGAAATAAGCAGCGTGTATAAGAGTATAGGGAACAACATATGTATTGTGAAGGATAAAAACGAGTTGTGATAATTATCAAATATTTTACATGAATTTATCCCTTCATAACATAACTATTTGGAAGAAAATTGTGAATCGGCAAAGCTAGGGTAAATTTTTCCCAAAAAAAATGAATCATCTTTTAGGAACCATATCTTTGCATAGAGTTGTCTAAATCAAATAATTCTTGTGTCATTTTGTGTGGAATTTGAAAAGATTTGAAATGAGTGGTCATTCAAAAGAATCTAAGTAGTATTGAGGGATATGTGATCGTGTGAAGACAACCATTCTAAAATAGGGTAGCGTTAGAGCAATTTTTTCTAAAAATATCTCATCTTTTAGGAGTCATTTCTTTGCAAAGGGTTGTTCCATACAAATGATTCTTGGATCAATTTATGCATAATTTTAAGAGCTTTTAAATGAGTGATCATATGAAGGAATCCAAGCAGTATCAAGGGAGATATGGCCCTATGAAGTCAACCATATGAAATAAGAGAAATGATGATTTTTCAAATCACGAAAAATTAAATTACATATATTTGTCAACTAGGGTTTGGATGATGGAAGGAGAAACTAAGAGCTAGGGTATCAACAAGGCAGGACATTTTGTCTGGACATAAAAAAAAATAGCTACGTTTATTTTTCCTCTTCATTATCTTAAAAGTTTTGCATGCAAATTATTATAGGTTTATTTTCGAATAATAAAATCGCTATAGGATATACTAATGAATTATAATACATTTTGAGTAATAGTTTCATTCCCATGGATTTATTTACAACTAAATCGTTATAATCATCTCTAGTAGTAGAGGTTAGTGAGGACCTCACAAAGAAGCAATCCTTGTTGCTTAAAGATAGGGCAATTTTTTGTAAATTCAATGGGTCATGTCCAAGGGCTTCGACCTTGAGAATATAGATTGATAGGAGTTGGAAGCTAGGGGCTTCAACCTTGAGAAAATGAATTTATAGGATTTGGAAGTCTCCAAGAGAGTATAATGAATTTATAGGAGTTGGAAGTCTCCAAGAGAGTATATCCTTTCTTCCCAAAGGTTTCTTCCTAGCCATTTTTTGTTCTAGGATATTACTCTGCTAATATGCAATGCATATACAATAGAGGTGGAGTTTGGGTATTGTGAAGGTTGTTATAGAAAAATTTCAAGAAGGATGTTGAACTTTGGAAAATTTGTATTCACACACAAAATTGAAGAACATCCAGAAAATAAAAATCAAGAAACTTTGTATGAAAATGATGTAGGTATCTAGCTATATCAACTTAATTGAGATGATAATTGAATATGTTTGTAAACTCTCAAGCTCTAAAGGAGAGAGTTGTGATTTGTCAAGGGTGGGGACCCGAGTACAACCCCTTGTTCTTTAGAAAAAAAATATTTAATACAAATTTTAATAATAATAGTTGATTTATTACTATTGGTATTTAAAATTATTTTTTAATAAATATTAAGATTAGAATTATTGATTTTATTAAAATTATTTTTATGTCTTATTTTGTCTTTCATTCATTTCACATCTTTCATTGATATATGGTGAATCTGGAATCTTTTCAAAACCATTCATAAAAGATGTTATAAGTGTGCATGGTGAATGCTAAAATATGGTTGTTATTAAACATTTAATAAGACCTTTAATAATTAATTAATTATCTAATTTAAATTCATTTCTTATATATAATTATAGTTAACATCATCATGTTTATTGAAATTCTTAGTAACTCTTTCAATTTTTTAATATTTTTTATTTTTCTTGTCATCATATGTTCTTCTTTAGAGATCATCTTCTTATCTTCCATCACATATTCCATTTGTATATAATTATTTATGGTGTTGTAATGATCAATTATGGCTAATTTATAATTCATTCATGTCTCAAATATGTAATATTTCTTATTTTTGGATTATAGCATTTTATCTTGTATCCTCTATATATATATATTATTTTTCAACGAGTTTACACATGTTTTTACAAGGGGTCCTAATCCCCTCATATTGAGTGGGGATTAAACCTTGGACCTCTCAAAGAGAGGCCAAATCCCTTACCACTATAGTAAGCTTATAGCTTCACGTGTACATATTATTACAATCATCACACAAAATCATATAAATTGTGCTTTTGATTTTTTTAGTTCACCTTATCTTTAATCGAGTTTAGGTTCTTATTGATTCAAGGAATTGGATTGACCTTTATTTTAGTTGTTGCACCCTTAAATATGAGTTTCAACAATGTTGGAAGGATTTGCCATAGGCTTCCCCTACCTCCAGATTAAGGCTAGCTTCCTGTTTAGATATAATCCAAACTAATCTATTTCCATGAAAATTAAATGCACACATGAAAGTAAATGCAAAAATTAGAGTGCAAAAAGTAAATACATGAAGTTTACAGTGTTAGAGATAAAAGTAAAAATAATTGTTACACCATAACGAGGATATCATACGATCAATCAGTGCATGAGAACTTAAACAACATCAATATCCATCCATTCCTTTGATTATGAAAATCATTAGTGAATGACAAGATGGGATAGAAAGGCAGTACCTAACCATTGTGCACTTGACAAACCATAAGGTGATGCCCCTAATGGGATGCAAAGGACTTGTTAATTTCTTACAACTCATGAGTGCAAATAATAACATGGGTTTCATAAAGTGTAGCTCTAAATTCTCAGGTCCAGAAGATGATTACAATGAGGGTCCTAAGACCCTATTTATTATAAAGGTTTACCTTAGAATTACCTAGGGTAAAAAAGAATTACTCCTAGTAAAAGTAAATATTTAGGGGTAACTTTAACAAATTGTTATATCTCAAAATTTTACATGCCTCTAATAGGCTTAGAAGAATAAAAATGCTTAGTGCACTACAAAATGATAACAATGTCACTCTCTAGAAGATTTTCCTCAAAATTTGTGCAGATTTTCACTTTGATTCCTTAACTGAATGATTTACTTATCATGACAAGTGATTTTCTTGCTATGTTGAGAGAATCACTCACATTAACAAGTGAAGTGAATTGCTCCTTTGAGCCAATCACTAAAATTTCTTGAGCAAATCACATATTTTCCAAAATGCAACAAATTTTTGGGATTTTGAAGGATTTTTTATCATTAGACTTCCAACTACTACTTGTTTCAAAATGTATAAAATTTACTAAATGGCAGTTTCAAAGGACTACATTTATGGTGGCTTCATGGGATGCCAAGATTGATTGACATAAAATCCTAGATCTTGTACTTTATCCTTGGGCACGAAGCCTATAAAATAAAAAATTTTATCTCCAAGGTGTTGCTTATCTCTTTTACTGATCTTAGGCAACAAAGATTTTAACAACTTTAACTACTCATCATCATCAGGAAATTGCACCATCATGAGGTCTTCAAATTCCCCTACTAATTCTTTAAAATGATTCTCTAAAATTTCATCTTCTTGACTACTAGTGTAGTAGGGTAAAATTGACACATTTAATTTACCTAAACATCATAAAAATTATTAAAGTTATTCAAAATTTACCCAAAAGTCGGCTAAAACAGTAAAACAATAAATGTACTTGATTTTCGTGCCAACAAACTAAAAATTATTGAATCGTTGGGCAAAATCGCCCAATAGTCGACAAAATCGCCTAACGATCGACAAAATTGCCAGGAAATTCTGTCCAAAAGAGATTTTTAATGAATTTGCTAAAGAGATAAAATTTGTTTCAAAACGTATTACCTAGTTTAGTCACCGTTCAGATCAGGGAGGTTGGTGAACAGTTTAGATGTGGCAAACATATGAGGAATCAGAACCTCCTCCATGTTTAGTCTAACCTCCTAACTTCCTATAATCTCTCCTTAACCTATTTAATCTAACCCCTTTTCCCTTCTTTCCCCTGGAAAGTTGAATTTAGATCTCCTGACATTACTACTAAAATTCTCTTAAGAATCCCTCGCATCAATTTGCCATAGAATTTTGTTTCCTAGCACCCCCATTGTCTAATTTTGTTATTGCAGGTCTTAGTTATAATCGCTCGAAATACCATCATAATCGTCTGGCGATCGATAGAAATGACAGGCGATTTTGACATAAGTGACAGGAGATTTCATCAGAGACTAGGCGATTTCGTCAAAGAGCAGGCGATCTTGTATTCATATCAGCTGGGGGTAAGGATTCAAATCATTGTTTACATTTATTTTCCAATATTCTATTTGTCTATGCATTGCATCATGTCCATTTAATTTATTATTCAAATTTAGATATTGCATCTTGGTGTTCATCATCATTCCAGTTAATTGCATCATGAAGTCATGATCATAATTGCATAAATCCATAGTATATTAGGTTGAATTGTCATCATAGTATTCTCATGTCATTTCATATCCATTTGCATATAAAAATTAAAATATATTTGTGACTTGGAGTACGAGAAACAGTTATAATTTACAAGAAACATTGTTTTCTGTCCTCTATTTATTGTCAACTATTTTGTTGCAGGATTGTCACATAATCGCCTACGATTTCAAATCGAAGGTGATTCTGTCTGAACACATGCGATTCTATCTAGAAAAAAAGCGATTCTATCAAAACAGAGATGATTTTATTTTGCTACAACCCTCATAATATTCATCGAACATCTGGCTCAGATAAGGCTTATAATTTATTATAATTCTAATCTTATGCATTGTATTTCATTCTGTATTCACTGTTTGCTATCTTCATTAAATCAAAATCGCATATAGATAGTTTAGTTGCATAAAGTCCAAACTTAGGTGTATGATAAATATTTATAAAAAGAACACATCAAACATCTTCCAAGCCTAGGTATGGAAACTATCGTTAAAAGTTTCTTGGTGAACCCTTAATTCATCGAAAAATCACCATAAGAAGGTACAACTAAGTGCCTCTCTTTTGAGGTGTAGCTCTACTATTTTCCATTCCCCTATGAGGCGCGGATCCATTAGCCTAGAGGAAAGGAGTGTGAAAATTTTAGGCCTACATTATTTGGTGAACCCGACGTGAAATACATAGGCATTTCTTCTGATTTCAAAAACAAAACAAAAAAAATCAAACAAAAATATTAGTTAAAAAACATAACTTTACATTCCATAGATGGTAGATTACAATTGTAGAAGAGATGTGCTTATAGATGTTGAACTATTATTAGCAAAACAAGAAATTTCTCAAATACTTGGACTTGACGATACTTCTCCTTACAACAGTGGAATGAACTTTGGGAAAGATTAGGTATCATAGAATCTAGAAAAATCGAACTTAAGCAAATTCTAAGGTTTGACCTATCCAGAATCCTGGATCCTTATAACGCACCCGCTTACTTCGACCTCCAAAGAGCATGTGATAGGTGGTTAGCCGAAAAGAGAGCCTCAATTTCTATAGAACTTTATCCTTTTGAGGAATATCTTGAAAACACCATAGTAGTACATAAGTTCTTATCACAAGTAGAAAATCAGGAAGTTGTTTTAGATGATAGAAGAAGATTTAACAGTGTCCCTAGAGCTATGATTTATAGAGAATATTGTCATGAATTATACTTTTACACGTCAAACTTAGAAGTTGATTGTATTACACTAGCACACTTTGTAAGATTTCTAAAAGAACATTTCCAATTTGAAGAAGAACATTACATGACACCAGATCAACTTGAACCTATTAACGACATATATAGACTTTTTGAAGAAAATTAAGGTGTAATATTATATAAGTGTGTTTGCTTTGTTGTCGCAATATAAAAACCAAGAAAAAAAAATCAAAAACTCAAAATAAAAATCAATATAAAAAAAAATCATCAAGTATAGTACTTTATTTATTTAGTTATATATATATATATATATATATATATATAATATACCACAAAAGTTAGCACATATATATAAGATATATATCTGCAAAAATAATTATTTTAAAACAAAATACCTAGAATCTTAAGAAGTGGTAAACAAGTAGATACCGATAATGTGGGAGAACAAGAACAAGGTGATTTTGAAGATATAACACTCATTGAAGATGATGTATCTTCAGAAGATGAAGGTGATAATGAGGAAGGTGAAATAAAAGATCCTAATGAACCCACTTTATATGAAAAAGGAAATATAAAATTTGGATCTCTTGCAAGTTTTACTCAATTCATGAAAGATCATATAGGGGAATTTAGTCAAGCAATACATATGGATAATTCAGGAGAAGGTGATATGGAATTAGCTTTGGTAGTTGCATTTCATATTCATACAAATCCATTATATTATATGCCTTCAACATATCAAGATGATGATCAAGCAGGACCATCTACTCAAAACATGATACCTTTAAATCAGAATGTTTCAAAACCAAAAACATAGTCATCTAATATGGGTGTTAGCAACACTAAAGTAAGCTTTAAATAACAAAAGCAACCATTTGCTTCCACCTTTTCTCAAGCTCGTAATCAACAAATGTTAAATCAGCAACAAAATCCTAAACAAGTACAAAGTACCAACTATCAACAAAAAATTCAACCAAACATAGTTCCCACAAACACTCTACATAATAGTGTTTCAATTGGAAATCTTCATACAATAGCACCAAATTACTATCAAAGGCATAATGATATGGCATAACATGATCAATTTGGTGGACAACAACAATAAGGGCTTGAAGATATAGTCAAACAACTAGCCTCTCACCTAGATCAAATTAATCCCTACCATCCCTCGTACAATTATCGAGAGATGTGTAGCCAACCCTTGGATCCTATAGTTGTAGCCCAACCTTATCCTAAGCATTTCACCATGCTTGTCCTCCCTATATATAAAGGGACTGAAGATCCTATAGAGCATATTTGTATGTTTAGAACGACATGTCATGATGTTTCTCATGATGATTTGTTGTTATTAACGATGTTCCCTAAAATTTTGGGAGGTATGGCCCTAGAATGGTACTACCAATTACCAAATAATTCTTTAAGGAATTTTTAAGAAACAACAGAGACGTTTGTCCATCAGTTTAGTGCCTATATAGAAAGACATGTGACCATTAAGGATTTAGACAACTTAAAACAAGGAAAATACGAAAGCTTCATCGAGTTCTTAAAAAAATGGAGACAACTTCCAGGTAAATTACACTTTGCATTACCTCATTGAGAAATGCTAGACATATTCATAGGCAACTTGCAAGAACAATTGTCCTATGAACTTTCAACTGCTACAGTAACAACCTTTGATCAAGCCATTGATTTAGCAAGAAGGGTAGAATATGCCCTTATTAGAAGAGGTCAATTTAAGAAGAAAGAGGAAGATAGAACTTATAAAAATCAATATAAAAATAAACAAGTAGTGGGCTATGGAGTTACTGATAGTAGAAATAACCCAAATGTTAATCTTACGAAAGTTATCAAAAAGTTTATATTAAAGGCTCCTGATAAACCACCAAGGGAATTTACGAGATTAAATCAACCTTTACATATGGTTTTACCTCAACTATTAGAACAAGGCTTGATACGATTTCCTGAGATAAGACAACCTGATACAACTATGGTTGGATTTAGAGCTGATTTACACTGTAATTTTCATAGAACTGATGGTCATTCAACCAACTCATGTAAACTATTAAAACATGTGATACAAGACTTAATAGATAGTGGAAAAATGGAGGTAGAAAAATTCCAACCAAAATAGGCTCAAAATAATACACAAAAGACTCAAAATCAAAATGCAAATCAAAGTTTGAATATTTTTCAACATCCTTTACCAAAGAATGGTAAAGAAGTTGTAAACCAAGTAGAAAACCATAATGTTCCTCATTCGACTCAATATGTAGGAACTATAAGTGGTTTTATACCCCATCAAAACTTGAAAACATCATGTGTAGCTACAGAATCTCAAGTTACTATGAGACCCTTGAAAAGATGCCAAATTACACTTTTAGAAAGTGATGAAGAAAGTGAAATAGGTAGTGGAGCAAAAATTGATTCAAATAGTTCAAAATATGAATCAGATCCTGTCATACCTATTACGGACTTGTCAGTTCCAGAAGAACCATTTCCAATAAGGGTAACTACTAGACCATCATCTCAACAATGGCTTACAAATGAACAAGTAGAAATTACTAGACCCCATTTTGGTAATCTACGATATGACAACATTGTAGGTACAATCGGAGTTGCTAAAAGAAAACAAGCACAAAACCAAAATTCTCAAGATCAAAGTCAAAATGAGAAGAAAAATCCATTCATATTAAAACATCCTACTAAAACAAATAATGTAACAAGTTCCCAAAAAATATCTCCATATAATATTAATGAACAATTAGCTACTATTACAACAAGAATATCTCTTTTGGATCTCCTAAGAACTTCCCCCACACATAGAGAAGAATTGATGAAAAATTTGAGCAAAATGATGGTACCCGAAGATATTGAACCTAACGCTGTAGTAAATGTTGTCACTTTGGATGAAACAAACTTCATAGATTTCAAAGACAAGGATATACCTCCTCAAAGTATGTTGGAGATAATCCTTTGTACATTACAACAATGATTGGAGATGTAGGAGTTAAGAGAGTTCTAATTGACAATGGATCTTCATTAAACATATGTACATATGATTTCTTTCAAATATTTGGATTCAAGAAAGAAGATATAAAAAATACTGAAATGATCATTAAAGCATTTAATGATGAAACCCAAGAAACATGTGGAGTCATGAAAATCACATTGCAAGTTGGACCAAGGGTTTTGGATATAACTGTGTTTGTTGCACCTTGTTTTGCATCGTACAACATCCTTCTGGGTTGACCTTGGATCAATGCAATGAGAGCAATACCTTCCACATTACATCAATGTGTTAAATTTGAATTTAAAAATCAAATAGTCACTATTCATGGTGATCCTAGACCATTTGATATGTGTGCTATGGTAGAACCTGTAGGGGTTCCATTTTGTCCTGCTATATCTTCCGTTTATCCTAGTTCATCTATACCACCAAAACTTTCCAAATCTAAATCATCAACATCAACATCACCTTATAAAAATATACCTAACCCCTTTCCTAACTCTATAGTGATAGAGTCACCTCCTACATCTACAACATTTGAATTTACAGCATCTAAAGAGCTAGTTAAGGAGGATAATCCATCTACTTCATACACCATTTCAGATGAAATATTACCAGATTTATCTTCAATACTAGCAACAATAGAAGAAGTTAATTTTTATATTCAAGATTCTTTGGTACTATCAAAATTACCACCATCTCACCGAACATTAGGCTTACCAGAGAAAGGAAGCATATGTCACATTGGGAGTTGTGCCTTTGTATATGCAAGATATGATTGGGGTAAATTTTCAACGGTAAAAATTACAATTGATCAAGAGGGATTTTCTAAGTGTTATTTTTCTAATGGATATATAAAATCGAAACCAATGATGTGTAGCATGGGTTATAGAGGTAAAGGTCTAGGACCTCACGAAAATGGTATAAAATAACCTTTAGAGGTTGAACAATGGCCAACCCACTGTGGTCTTGGTTATATCCCCACCAAAACATAACCTTTCCCATATGAATATGATAATCATATTGTCACATATCAAGAATATATGGAACAAAAAAAACATTTTAAAATGATACATACTTGTAATATGTAAACCTTAGTTTATCCAGAAATGATTGCTTCTGTGGATGAATGTCTAGAAGGTGATATTTGTCATGATATAACTCTAGATGAAGTTCTAAGAAATAATTTTTTCTTTGATGGATCAATGCCATATATAGCTCACATAGAAGCTACTACCCCCCAAGAAGAATTAGCTAAATGCACGTTTGAGGAATTACAAGAAATGGGGGTATCACCCGCACCTCCCAACTTTGAAAGAGACCTAAATATTGTTGTAGAAAATTTTGTCAAAATTAACATTGGGACAGAAGAAAATCCTCATATGGTCAAAATTGGATCTGAATTAAACGAAGAGAAACAAAAACTATATATGGGATTCCTCACAGAATATTCTGATATCTTTGCTTGTACGTATGCATATATGCCTGATTTAGATCCTTCGATAGTTATGCACCATTTAGTAGTGCGCCTTGATGCTAAACTTCTAAAGCAAAAACTTAGAAAAATGCATCCTAAAGTAGCACTACTAGTTAAAAGTGAATTGGATAAGCTTTTGAATGTGGTATTTATACAAGCTATTGACTATATTGAATGGATATCTAATGTTGTTCCAGTAACTAATAAAGAAGCTACCAAAATTAGGGTTTGTACTAATTTTAGAGATATCAACGCTGCATGCCCTAAAGATGACTTCCCTCTCCCTAATATGGACCAAATCATATATTTTACAATGGGGAGTGGGATGTTGTCCCTTATGGATGGTTTTTTAGGATATAACCAAATTAGAATAGCTCCTGAAGACCAAGCTAAAACAACTTTCATCACATATTGGGGGACTTTTTATTGGAAAGTCATGCCTTTTGGTTTAAAGAATGTAGGTGCAACATATCAAAGAGCTATGACATATATTTTTCATGATATGATGTATGATATTTTGCATGATTATGTGGATGACATTATAGCTCGCTCAACTAAAGAAGAGGATCACATTAATGATTTAAGAAAAGTGTTTGATAGGTTGAGAGAATACTAGATACATTTAAACCCAAACAAATGTGTGTTTGGAATAAAATCTGGAAAATTATTATGAGTTATTGTTTCTATACAATGCATCAAGATATATCCTTTAAATATTAAGGCTGTCCGTGATATGCCACCACCTAAGAACATATCAAAATTAAGAAGTTTACAAGGAAAGTTACAGGCTATTTGCCATTTCATTGATAAACTAGCAGATAGAACAGAGCCTTTTCTTAAATTAATCAAGAAAAATACTTTTTTTCAATGGGATAAGGAATTTCAAGAAGATTTTTATAGTATCAAACAATATCTTCTTAACCCTCTGGTGCTTGTTCCACCCAGACCAAACTGTCCTCTCATTTTGTATATTTTTGCTTCGAAACTCGCACTTGGAGCTATGTTAGCTCAAATAGATGATGAAAATAAAGAACAAGCCACATATTACATAAGTAGAACTTTGATAAGTTATGAAACAAGATACACTCCATTGGAAAAACTTTGTCTAGCACTTGTGTTTTCTATGCAAAAAATTGCGTCATTATATGCTTAGCCAAAAAACATATTTCATTGCAAAATCTGATCCACTAAGGTATTTAATGAGTAGACCATACTTATCAGGCCACACAACTAAGTGGGTTCTTCCTCTTAGTGAGTTTGAACTCACATTTATCAGTCAAAAATATATAAAAGGCCAAATTATAGCTGATCAGTTAGTTGCTGCTCCTATAGAATCTACTCAACCCATGAACATTGAATTTCCTAATGAATGCCTTAATTTAGAAGAGGATCATTTAGAAACTTGGATATTTTTTTTGATGGAGCTAGATGTATGAGCGGTGCAGGTGCATGAATTATATTAATATCTTCTCATAAGCACCTAATACCGTTATCTTTTAAATTATAGTTTGCTTGTACTAATAACACTATAGAATACGAGGCCCTAATCCTTCGATTATGAGTTGCTTTAGCCTTAAAAATCAAGATTTTGTTGGTTTTTTGAGATTATCAACTCATGATAAATCAAATTAATGAAGTCTATCAAACACGAGATGAGAAATTGTGATCTTATAAAGAATATGTGGTTAAGATTATTTCATTGTTTGAAAAAGTGACTTTAGAAGCCATTCCTAGAACTAGCAACCATGCTACCGATGCTATGGCTACAACTGCCTCTTTGTTACCTTTGGAGTTGGATGATGAATATGCTACTATCATTATCCGTAAACTCCAAGAACCCGCTTCTTCAAAATATTGCTTAGAACCATTGAATGTATTCTTGACTAATGAAGTCACCCCAGAACCTTGGTACATAGGTATCTTTAATTTCCTGCAAAGTGGGACTTTCCCTAAAGGATTAGATAGAAACCAGCGTAGATTATTACGTAAGTGAGCTGTCCGCTTCGTAGTTGTTGGTAATAATTTATACAGAAGATCCTTTGAAGGTATTTTGTTAAGATGTCTAAACCTAGAAGAATCTAAGAAAGCCTTAAGTGAAGCCCATGATGGATCCTGCAGAGGACACTTTAGCGGAGGCGCCATTGCTAAAAACTCCTTAGAATGGGTTATTTTTTGCCTTCCATGGAAAAAGATACCAATGATTATGTGCATCATTGTGACAAATATCAAAGACATGCTGACCTTGTACATGCTCCTGCTTAGGAACTCCAAACCATAGCTTCTCCTTAGCCCTTCTCTAAATGGGGTTTAGACATTATTGGTAAAATTAACCCTGTCTCATCTAATGGTCATAAATTTAAAATAACTAAAACCGAATATTTTACGAAGTGGGTGGAAGCCATGCCTTTAGCTTCATGCATAGGAATTCAAATCTCTAAACTTATCTTTAATCAAATCATTTGTAGATTTGGAATTCCATCTAATCTCATCTCTGACAATGGTACTTGCTTTAAGAACAAAAACGTTAAAAAATTATGTCAAAAATATAAAATTCAACATAGATGGTCCACTCCTTATTATCCACAAGGAAATGGCCAAGCTGAAGCATCAATAAGACATTAATCAAAATACTAAAAAGATTGGTTAATAAAACAGGTCATGACTGACATATACAATTATATCCTGCCTTGTGGGCTTATCGAACTAGTGTTCGTACTCCTACGGGCGCATCTCCTTTTGTCTTGATTTATGGTGTTGAAGCTATTTTTCCATTCGAATTAGAAGTTCATTCTTTAGCTCTTTTACTTCAAGATGAGGAAGTTAGAGATGAATATTGTGCTGGCAGATTAAGTCAGTTATAACTTCTAGATGAAAAGCACATTCATGCTTTAGAACATCTTCATGCCTACCAAGACAAACTTAAAAGATCATATGCTAAGAAAGTTCATAACAGATCATTTGAAGTTGGTGATCTAGTTTTAAAAGAAAATAAAAAAAATACAAATGCAACAAAAGACCTTAAAGGTAAATTTGAGCCCAACTAGCTCGGACCATACATCATCACTGCCAAATTTGGATCAAGTGCATACAGATTGGCTACCTTGGATGGAAAATATCTCAAGGAACCCATGAATATCATGCACCTAAAAATATATTATGCATTGATCCAAAAGTCTCATCATTGTAAATAGTTGTAAATATTTTTTCATGCATTTCTAAAATTTATCAAAACAACCAAAAAAAAATTCACAAAATCCAAAAATCTCCAAAAATATTTCTACAACATTTTTTTATTTATATCTCTGCATTATTATCTACTAAATTTATGATTAGTATTTTATATCATCTCAGATACAATTCAAAAGTTATCCTGAACCATGCACTAAAATTTTGCTAAAATTAATAATTTTTATTTTTGTTGTTTTGATTATAAATCTCTCCTATATCAAAGAACACTATTACTTCACTAAATAATTCTGAGTTTGTAAATGATTTTGCTACTTTTGGAACCAAGAACACACTTTTACACATTAAAATTATTTGTTGCAAATTAAAAAAATGATACTACATAGTGAATCTTAAAACCTTAAGCAAAAGGTTTCCCCTGTTATCCTATCATGTGCATGGTCTAGAATACTGAGAAATTGGCAAAAGGACAAGTTCCTTCCTACCCAAATAAATCCCTTGCCCCACGTCTAATCTGGGCAAGTATCCTGAGAGAAAAATAAAACAAAAGAAAAAAAGAAGAAGAAGAAAAAGAAAGAAAATGAGAGAAAAGAAAAGAGAGAAAAATCAACGAAATATGTTCCAAAGCAATAAAATCCCCTTGTTCAGAAATGGGCAAGAAATCCATATCTTATAAATATGAAGAAAAGGAGTATGGAACTTGAATCCCTGGAATTTCTTAGTTATTCGAAAATCATGAGGTAAGCCCCATAATAGGCGATTTGTGCCCAACTTGCTTGACATTGGGTAATTCCTTTTCACATGGCAATATGTCTATCACATTAGCGACCTTATTTTGTACAGACCAATGTTCGCTTATGGAATAGCTAGCTTTTGATGGTTTGATTTGCATAGTAGTTTATTCCATATGTATGCACAAAATCATGGTTAAAGAATACTTCACACGCACACACATTGGTTCATTTAAGTTTGCCATATCATTTTCTTACTCAGAATTAGTAAATGAATTTTGTAAAGCACACACATTTGTTATTCGAGAGATTTTGTATCATTGTGATAAGATCAAAATAGATAATGAATGCACTTCTCACATTGGTTCTAGATAAATTTTAATTTATATTTGAAATAAATTAAAATATTTCTTCATAATTTTATTAGATAATATCATCAATTCTTTTATCATTCTTCATTTTAAAAATTTGCGACAATGGCATTATTCCTAAGCAATTAGGAATTCCTTGCTTAGCGAAAACCATCTTTCTAATTTTTATGTCCAAAATAGTTTAAATAGTTCAAATTCCCTATCCAATATTTCTAAAAACAAAATTTATATCATCTTGCATCTTCATTTTGACTTTCGCGATGATGACATTATTCTTAAGCAATTAGGAATTCCTTGTTTAGTGCAAGTCATCCTTCTAATTGTGCATACCTCAAAATAAATGTGTACATTTCTTTACAAAATTATAAAAACTTTTGTACATGTGATATAATGATCTATCAAACATTAATTTTGTATTTTAAAAACAAACAAAAATTATATAGCATCCTGCATTTTCATCTTGATTTTCGCGATGATGACATTATCCTTAAGCAATTAAGAATTTCTTGTTTAGCGCAAATCATCTTTCAAAGTTTTCATGCTCAATCAACATATTCTCAAAATATTTATCAACACATTGTTCCAAAACAACATAAAAAATTCTCTTTTCATCACAAGAAGCCTTAAGATTGTTCTTAAGCACCCAAATACTTTATTTAGCAATAACAACAGGATTAGCTTCGTGACTTTGCGAGCTTTGAACTCCAACAACAGTCACATAACAACACAACATCCTTCAAGACTTATTGCTAAATCTATCAATATTTCTCATCTCTTCAAACAACACATTTTCAACAACACATTTTCACAAAAACGTATCCTCAACATCAAATTGTTTGTTTTAAACACAAAACACAAACATGTTCATTTAAAATTAAAAATGCAAAATTAATAAACAAATAATTTTTTTGCATAGAACAAAAGATAACTGATGAGCACAAGAAATGCTCATTTTATATACACTTTTAAGGGGCATCATTCTAGTTTAATTAGCATGTGAGATGCATTTTTATATAACTTATGCATATAATTGATAGAAAATCCGGTATTATGCTTGATTGGTGTTTTTAGTGGGAATTGTGTATAAATGCAGGTTTTGCTACTAATATGGTGTTTTCCAGTCTACATCCACTTGGACCTGACATACTTCTGCTTATAGAGACTAAGGCAAGAGAGCAAGTGCCTTCCTCTTCAATGAAGGTGCCCAACAAAAGTAGGCGTCCAACATAAATAGACGCCTTCCTCGGTGCCTTCCTCTTCAAGGAAGGTGCCCAACAGAAATAGGCACCTTCCTCTTCAAGGAAGGTGCCCAGCAGAAATAGGCGCCTTCCTCTTCAAGGAAGGCACCCAGTAGAAGTAGGTGCCTTCCTCCTTAAGGAAGGCGCCCAACAGGAGTAGGCACCTTCCTTATAAGGAAGGTGCCCAACAAAAGTAGGCGCCTTCCTTATAAGGAAGGCGCCCAACAAAAGTAGGCGCCTTCCTCATGAAGAAGGCGCCTCCACGCCTCCATACTTTGCAAGATTGACCAAGCCAGATTTGATCGGTTGACCAATGGGCTAAGGAGGAGGTTGCACATGAAGACAAAAAGGAGATATTTTATTTTATTTACTATTATTAAAATAGAATGAGCACTTCTATTATTTGATTGGCTGGATACCTTTGTAACGTGAGCATTATTCTTTCACGCTCACGGGTGAACAAAGAGCAATGATTTTTTCTAGTGATCAATGCGGGAGATATTCTATTTTATGCAATATTATTAAATGCAATATTATTATTATTATTATTTTTTGAATTTACATGGTGGAATCGGTAGCCGCCACGAATCCGGGAAGTCGTCCACTTTATGGCTGCCATAGTATCTCTCCGTCCACTTAAGCCGCCACATAGATCTTCACATAGTTCGCCCCTATAACCACCATGCCACAATCATTTTAAACCTTTTATGCCGTTGAAAGCACCAAGAAAGGGACAAGTGTTCAGTCCGACGAGGCCCGAGATTTGAACCTTGGACCTCCGCCCCCTTATGGGGTTTGGATGAACCAATTGGTCTACACCTTGGACGTTAAATGCAATATTATTAAAATAGAATAACGTATCAATTATTTTCTGCCAGACATATTTTGTTATGATAAATCATAACACACTTGATTTATCTTGCAAGAGGGGAAAATAGTGTGTGACTGTTCTAATTAATATATGGTTGTTATAATTGAATGGATGCAATATTCATTGCATATCTATTGTAATTGCAAGTCCGAAATAGACTTGCCTAAATTTGTAACAGAGGAAGGTTGTGCATTGTATAAATGCACAGGTCTTCCCTGAGAGAAGAGGAAAAATTTATGGAGAAATTATTCTATTTTATTTCTTGTCAAATTTATTAAGAGTGAAATTCCTCTTATCTGAGCAAGCTCTACGTAGCTAGCTGGGCGGACTATCTGTGGGAGCTTGGGCCCACTCCCTGTAGTAGTCCTCCCATATTTATTTATGTTCTTTCTTTTTTGTAGATTATTTTATTGCTTTATTTAATTTAGGTGTGTGTTTTTATTTTCAGCATTTTATTTCCAGCATTGTATTTTATTTATTTAAATTCTCTCCACTCAATTTATTTAGTTTAGCTGACATTAAAATGCACATACATCCCCCACCAAACTAAATAAAGTACAATCAGATTTATTCCCCAACACTGCAGGCATATACTGTGAATGACACTCATAAGTTTATGGACTTACTGGATTGATAATTTATGGAAGAGAAATGAATGTTTTTCGAAACGTAATTTCTGCTCACCATTTTGGCGCCGTTGTCGGGGAGTGTCTAAACTACAGTGTTCTAATTTACAGGTCAGATAAAAATTCTATTTAAAATTACCTGTAGATATTTTATCTGAGAAGTGTGAGTCCACCATGGGCCTTTTTATAAGGCCAAAAATAGTTGTCGGCATAGTCAGAGCTAAATTCCATTGGCAACTGTTTGCATTTTATAGCTTCTCAGGTAAACGTGGGAATGAACCCGATGTACCAAATTAAGTGTAGAAGTAGGAATAAAACTTGTTAAAAAAAATTAGAAAAATCTGGCATTGAAGGATTTTCCTCATATTTTTAATGGTTTCAAGAAATCAAAATAAATAAGCACAACCCAAGTCTGATTGAAAATTTTTAGGGATGTGTTTCTATATAGAAACCATTGAAAAAATTGTGCCTCTAGAAGCTTGGTTTTAAATTAAAAAAAACTTTACAGGCTTGGACTTTTTGTAACGTCCTGGTAAATGTTTTTTAAATTAATAGCAGGAAAAATGATAGAACAAAATTTAAAGAACATATTGTTTTGGAGTATGCTCTTCACTTGCGCTTGAGGTGACCTGGTGAACCAGAAACTAGCATGTGTTTTTAAAATACTGCTATGCCATGTTTTTTTCCAAGTTGCCAACCCGCAGATAGTCATTTTCTAGCCTGCACATTTTGCCATTATGTTAAAAAAAAAAAAAAATTGGTTTTGAGGTCAAAGGGGAAAATTGCTCTTCTCATGCTACAACACATCAAACTAGTTGATAATGAAATTGATGATTTTTTTAAAAATACTAGTTTAGATGTAGGCATGGGGGAGACCCCACCTTCATTATTGCCACCAACAACACAATGAACACTATTTACAGTGTTCATGAAAAAGAAAAAAAAACAAAAATATCTTCTATTGAAAGAGGCTCCAAGTTAAGAGCAGATAAAAAAAGAATAGAGTTTTATTTTGCTACTTGTTGGAAGAGAGTATCCTCTTTCCCGAGGACCAGCTTGGTCCAGAAGGGAAATGAGAAATCTCCAACCGATAGCTAAATAAAGCAAGGGAGAGAAAAAAATAGAAGCTTTATTTTTGTTACTTGTTGGAAGAAAGTATCATCTTTCCCTAGGACCAGGTTGGTCCATAAGGGAAATGAGAAATCTCCAACCGATCGCTAAATAAAGCAAGGGAGGAGCATGGAAGTAATAAGAAGATATATATATATATATATATAATGAAAAAACAATGAAAACAATGAAAAAGTATACAAAAAAAAAAAAATTAGTTAGAATTTTATTTTAATGCCTTTAGTTTAGATTTTTCTTTTATGTTTTGCAGGACAACATGAAGTGCGATGTAGACAAATAAGGAGGTGTCTATGAAGATTTCACAAATTGAGATTTATATGTGGAGTTCATAATAACACTATACGAATTGTCTCGTGTACCTGATTGTGTAGCATCCAATCTAACAGGTGAAAGCTAGCAGAGTTTTACCTTGGCAACATTAGCACCTGAAGGTAAGCTAAGTAACCCTGATCAAGCGAAAGGCTTCTAGTCGAAGGTGCTTGTGAAACTTTGGGAAAGTTTTTCTGTAAGGTGTGTGACTATTACAACTCGAGTAAATGATGAGCGGAGTCAAAGATGCTTCACCATGTACAAAGTAGACTGCCGAGACAATGTTCGAGTAACGGTCAACGAGCTCCATTAACAATTGCCTCACATTTGTGAGAGTGGATCAGACATCGGCATGGGGGAGACCCCATACCATACCAGTTGCTTGGACGAATGTTCAATCATTCATTAAAAAAAAAAAAATTAAAAAAAAAGAAAAAAAAGAGAAAGAAAAGAAAAAAAGAGAGAAAAAAAAAGGGGAGGATACATGAAAAAAAGAAGAAGAAAAAAAAATGATAAAGTGAAAGACGCCTTGATCATCAAGAAGGTGCCTTCTGCATGAAGAAGGCACCATACAATGGAGGTGCCTTCGCATGAGGAAGGCACCATACATTGAAGGCGCCTTCCGCATCAAGAAGGCACCATACATTGGAGGCGCATTCCACATCAGGAAGGCGCCATACATTGGAGGCACCTTCCGCATGAAGAAGGCACCATACATTGGAGGTGCCTTCCGTATGAAGAAGGCACCATACATTGGAGGCGTCTTTCGTATGAAGAAGGCACCATACATTGGAAGCACCTTCCACATCGGGAAGGCACTATACATTGAAGGTGCCTTCCGCATCAGGAAGGCGCCATACATTGGAGGCACCTTTCGCATCAGGAAGATGCCATATATTGGAGGCGCCTTTCGCATCAGGAAGGCGCCATACATTGGAGGTGCCTTCTGCATTAGGAAGGCACCATACATTGGAGGCGCCTTCCACATCAATAAGGTGCCATACATTGAAGGCACCTTCCACAGCAAGCATGCGCCTTCCACAACAAGCAAGCACCTTGAAATCTAGGGTGCATTGATCCATTTCCTGCACTTAAGTGGTTCGATGGCACAAAAAAAAAAAAGGAATAGGTGACGAGGCGCCCTGATGGCATACAGTAGAGGTGCCTTGATAATAATAAAAAAAAAAATTATGCGAATCCTCCCAATGAAAAATAAAAGGCATAGAACATGTCCTGCTTAGCATAAAAATTGCTCTCTTATTGCTTTGCAAGAAATCATGAACCGAATGCAAGCTGCAGGCATCCTGAGAGCCAGGGCCTAATAGGCACGGAGTCATGACTCTTGTTTTTCTTGCTTTCGTGTGTGTAGTTTTTGTGTGTAGTAGTACACAACCATGAGCATGATCTGTAGGTGAAGCCGACTTAAACTAGGCCTAACGGATGTGACATTTTGTGCCCTGCAATTAGGAGTGCGGTGAAGCGAAAAAGGCACTTACTTCCCACCAGGAAGAGAGTGCCTACAATCAGTCCAATACAACAATGCCTTTTTCCATATGGAGGAAGCCACCAATAAGCAATTTTCTTCTCCCTTGGATGAGGGTACCTGTTGTTCAGTGTGGGACTTGATTTTTGGAGGGCTGCAGACCTGTTATGCAGAGGGACCTATTGCTGGTGACAAGGGCGTCACTAATTTAAGTGAGGGAGAATAAAAAAATGGTAAATTATGGCTGCAATGTTGGATTTGTTAAATCCACACCTACAGAAGAAAGAAGAACAACGATAATTAGTGGTGTGGGGAAGATGGCAGGCAAAAGAAAAAATATGTATAAATAAATAAATCAAATCTCTAAGGGAACCAACGTATGCAGCATGAAGTCAAGATCAAAATTTGCTAAAATCACTTAGGTATATACTGTTATTTTTTTTGTTAATTATATGCAGAGTTATTTTAAAATCATTTCAATGTTAATATCAGTAGATGCCTCTGTAAAATATTTTTGTCAAAATCTCCTAGCCACATGATGTCTCGAATCAGAGAAAAAAATATTATTTACCTCAGGAGCAATTGGAAAAAAAAAAAAGAGAGATTAAGCTATGGCATTCACGTGAATAGATTTGGCACTATTCTATTTACTGCATCATGAGAAATTTGTAATGTGGAGCACCAAAGAAAATATTTTAAACGGTTGATTTCAAACACTTGGACTCTAGTGAGTTTGCAATATGCTGGTAACATGTACCCAAATCAGTGCAATATAGCACTCAATGAAAAAAAAAACAGCAGTGCTGAATGAAAAAAAAAAAACGCAAGTGTTGAATAATAAAAAAAAAAACAATGCTGAGTAAAAAACACAGCAGTACTGAAGAAAAAAAAAAGAAAAAAAAATAAGAAAAAAAAGAAAAGAAAAAAATATATTATTATCTCGAGGGCTGTTGTCATGATGACATGACAATCTTTTAGACATGGTCAGCCTACGAGAGGGATAACTTCAGCTTTTGGTGCCACGAGGGCGTGGCACATGTTAGGCATGGGGGGATGATGAGCACCAGAAATGCTCATTTTATATACACTTTTAAGGGGCATCATTACTGGTTTAATTAGCATGTGAGATGCATTTTTATATAACTTATGCATATAATTGATAGAAAATCCGGTATTATGCTTGATTGGTGTTTTTAGTGGGAATTGTGTATAAATGCAGGTTTTGCTACTAATATGGTGTTTTCCAGTCTACATCCACTTGGACCTGGCATACTTCTGCTTTCAGAGACTAAGGCAAGAGAGCAAGTGCCTTCCTCTTCAAGGAAGGCACCCAACAAAAATAGTTCAAGGAAGGTGCCCAGCAGAAATAGGCGCCTTCCTCTTCAAGGAAGGCACCCAGTAGAAGTAGGCGCCTTCCTCCTTAAGGAAGGTGCCCAACAAGAGTAGGCGCCTTCCTTATAAGGAAGGCGCCCAACAAAAGTAGGCGCATTCCTCATGAAGAAGGCACCTCCACGCCTCCATACTTTGCAAGATTGACCAAGCCAACTTTGACCGGTTGACCAATGGGCTAAGGAGGAGGTTGCACGTGAAGACAAAAAGGAGATATTTTATTTTATTTACTATTATTAAAATAGAATGAACACTTCTATTATTTGATTGGTTGGATACCTTTGTAACGTGAGCATTATTCTTTCACGCTCACAGATGAACCAAGAGCAACGATTTTTTCCAGTGATCAATGTGGGAGATATTCTATTTTATGCAATATTATTAAATGCAATATTATTAAAATAGAATAACGTATCAATTATTTTCTGCGAGACATATTCTGTTATGATAAATCATAACACACTTGATTTATCCTGCAAGAGGGGAAAATAGTGTGTGACTGTTCTAATTAATATATGGTTGTTATAATTGAATGGATGCAATATTCATTGCATATCTATTGTAACTGCAAGTCTGAAATAGACTTGCCTAAATTTGTAACAGAGGAAGGTTGTGCATTGTATAAATGCACAGGTCTTCCCTGAGAGAAGGAGGAAAATTTATGGAGAAATTATTCTATTTTATTTCTTGTCAAATTTATTAAGAGTGCAATTCCTCTTATCTGAGCAAGCTCTACGCAGCTAGCTGGGCGGACTATCTATGGGAGCTTGGGCCCACTCCCTGTAGTAGTCCTCCCATATTTATTTTTGTTCTTTATTTTTTGTAGATTATTTTATTGCTTTAGTTCTTGCTTTATTTAATTTAGGTGTGTGTTTTTATTTTCAGCATTTTATTTCCAGCATTGTATTTTATTTATTTAAATTCTCTGCACTCAGTTTATTTAGTTTAGCTGACATTGAAATGCACATACATCCCCCACCAAACTAAATAAGGTACAATAAGATTTATTCCCCAACACTGCAGGCATATACTGTGCGTGACACTCATAAGTTTACGGACTTACCGGATTGATAATTTATGGAAGAGAAATGAATGTTTTTCGGAACGTAATTTTTGCTCACCATTTTGGCATCGTTGTCGGGGAGTGTCTAAACTATAGTGTTCTAATTTACAGGTCAGATAAAAATTCTATTTAAAATTACCTATAGATATTTTACCTGAGAAGTGTGAGTCCACCATGGGCCTTTTTATAAGGCCAAAAATAGTTGCCGGCACAGTCAGAGCTAAATTCCATTGGCAACTATTTGCATTTTATAGCTTCTCAGGTAAACGTGGGAATGAACCTGATGTACCAAATTAAGTGTAGAAGTAGGAATAAAACGTGTTGTTAAAAAAAATTAGAAAAATCTGGCATTGAAGGATTTCCATCATATTTTTAATGGTTCCAAGAAATCAAAATAAATAAGCACAACCCAGGTCTGATTGAAAATTTTTAGGGATGTGTTTCTATATAGAAACCATTGAAAAAATTGTGCCTCTAGAAGCTTGGTTTTAAATTAAAAAAAATTTACAGGCTTGGAATTTTTGTAACGTACTGGTAAATGTTTTTTAAATTAATAGCAGGAAAAATGATAGAACAAAATTTAAAAGACATTGTTTTGGAGTATGCTCTTCACTTGCGCTTGAGGTGACCTGGTGAACCAGAAACTAGCATGTGTTTTTAAAATACTGCTATGCCATGTTTTTTTCCAAGTTGCCAACCCGCAGATAGTCATTTTCCAGCCTGCACATTTTGCCATTATGTTAAAAAAAAAAAATTTGGTTTTGAGGTCAAAGGGGGAAATTGCTCTTCTCATGCTACAACACATCAAACTAGTTGATAATGAAATTGATGATTTTTTTAAAAATACTAGTTTAGATGTAGGCATGGGGGAGACCCCACCTTCATTATTGCCACCAACAACACAAAACATAAAAAAAAATTCATAGAGTTTTATTTTGCTACTTGTTGGAAGAGAGTATCCTCTTTCCCGAGGACCAACTTGGTCCAGAAGGGAAATGAGAAATCTCCAACCGGTAGCTAAATAAAGTAGGGGAGAGAAAAAAATAGAAGCTTTATTTTTGTTACTTGTTGGAAGAAAGTATCCTCTTTCCCTAGGACCAGGTTGGTCCAGAAGGGAAATGAGAAATCTCCAACCGATCGCTAAATAAAGCAAGGGAGGAGCCTGGAAGTAATCGGAAGATTAAAAAAATAAAAATAAATATATATATATATATATATATATATATATATATAAAAATATAAATTATATATATATATATATATAATAAAAAAAAAATGAAAACAATGAAAAAATAAAAAAAATAATTAGTTAGAATTTTATTTTAATGCCTTTAGTTTAGATTTTTCTTTTATGTTTTGTAGGACAACATGAAGTGCGATGTAGACAAATAAGGAGGTCTCTATGAAGATTTCATGAATTGAGATTTATACATGGAGTTCGTAATAACACTATACGAACTATCTCATGTAGCTGATTGTGTAGCATCCAATCTAACAAGTGAAAGCTAGCAGTTTTACCTTGGCAACATTAGCACTTGAAGGCAGGCTAAGTAACCCTGATCAAGCGAAAGGCTTCTAGTCTAAGGTGCTTGTGAAACTTTGGGAAAGTTTTGCTGCAAGGTGTGTGACTATTACAACCTGAGTAAATGATGAGCGGAGTCAAAGATGCTACACCACGTACAAAGTAGAGTGCCGAGACAATGTTTGAGTAACGGTCAACGAGCTCCATTAACAATCGCCTCACATTTGTGAGAGTGGATCAGACATCGGCATGGGGGAGACCCCATACCATACCAGTAGCTTGGACGAATGTTCAATAATTCATTAAAATATATATATAAATATATATAAGAAAAAAAAAGAGAAAGAAAAGAAAAAGAGAGAAAAAAATTGGGGAGGATACGTGAAAAAAAAGAAGAAAAAAAAATGATAAAGTGAAAGACGCCTTGATCATCAAGAAGGCACCTTCCGCATGAAGAAGGCACCATACAATGGAGGTGCCTTCCGCATGAGGAAGGTGCCATACATTGAAGGCGCCTTTCGCATCAAGAAGGCACCATACATTGGAGGCGCCTTCCGCATGAAGAAGGCACCATACATTGGAGGCGCCTTCCGCATTAGGAAGGCACCATACATTGGAGGCGCCTTCCGCATGAGGAAGGCACCATACATTGGAGGTGCCTTTCGTATGAAGAAGGCACCATACATTGGAGGCACCTTCGGCATGAAGAAGGCACCATACATTGGAGGTGCCTTCAACATCGGGAAGGCACCATACATTGGAGGTGCCTTCAACATCAGGAAGGCGCCATACATTGGAGGTGCCTTCCACATCAGGAAGGCGCCATACATTGGAGGTGCCTTCCGCATCAGGAAGACGTCATACATTGGAGGTGCCTTCCGCATCAGGAAGGCGCCATACATTGGAGGTGCCTTTCGCATCAAGAAGGCACCATACATTGGAGGCGCCTTCCGCATCAAGAAGGTTCCATACATTGAAGGTGCCTTCCACAGCAAGCAGGCGCCTTCCAAAACAAGCAGGCGCCTTGAAATATAGGGTGTATTGATCCATTTCCCGCACCTAAGTGGTTCGATGGCACAAAAAAAAAAAGGAATAGGTGACGAGGCGCCCTGATGGCATACAGTAAAGGTGCCTTGATAATAATAATGAAAAAAAACTATGCGAATCCTCCCAATGAAAAATAAAAGGCATAGAACATGTCCTGCTTTTGCTCTCTTATTGCTTTGCAAGAAATCATGAACCTAATGCAAGCTGTAGGCATCTTGAGAGCCAGGGCCTAACAGGCACGGAGTCATGACTCTTGTTTTTCCTGCTTTCGTGTGTGCAGTTTTTGTGTGTGTAGTTTCGTAGTACACAACCATGAGCATGATCTGTAGGTGAAGTCGACTTAAACTAGGCCTAACATATGTGACATTTTGTGCCCTGCAATTAGGAGTGCGGTGAAGCGAGAAAATACACTTACTTCCCACCAGGAAGAGAGTGCCTACAATCAGTCCAATACAACAGTGCCTTTTTCCACCCGGAGGAAGGCACCAATAAGCAATTTTCTTCTCCCTTGGATGAGGGTACCTGTTGTTCAGTGTGGGACTTGATTTTTGGAGGGCTGCAGACCTGTTATGCAGAGGGACCTATTGCTGGTGACAAGGGCGTCACTAATTTAAGTGAGGGAGAATAAAAAATAGTAAATTATGGCTGCAATGCTGAATTTGTTAAATCCACACCTACATAAGAAAGAAGAATAATGATAATTAGTGGTGTGGGGAAGATGGCAGCCAAAAGAAAAAATATATATAAATAAATAAATCAAATCTCCAAGGGAACCAACGTAGGCAACATGAAGTCAAGATCAAAATCTGCCAAAATCACCCAGGTATATACTGTTATTTTTTGTTAATTATATGCAGAGTTATTTTAAAATCATTTCAATGTTAATATTAGTAGATGCCTCTGTAAAATATTTTTGTCAAAATCTCCCAGCCACATGATGTCTTGTTTCAGAGAAAAAAAATATTATTTACCTCAGGAGCAATTGGAAAAAAGAAAAAGAGAGATTAAGCTATGGCATTCACGTGAAAAGATTTGGCATTATTCTATTTACTGCATCATGAGAAATTTTTTATGTGGAGCGCCAAAGAAAATATTTTAAATGGTTGATTTCAAACACTTGGACTCTAGTGAGTTTGCAATCTGCTGGTAATATGTACCCAAATCAGCGCAATATAGCACTCAATGAAAAAAAAAACAACAGTGCTGAATGAAAAAAGAAAAATGCAAGTGTTGAATAATAATAATAAAAAAGGCAGTGCTGAGTAAAAAACATAGCAGTACTGAAGAAAAAAAAAGGAAAAAAAAAAAGAAAAAAAGAAAAGAAAAAAATATATTATTATCTCGAGGGTTGTTGTCACGATGACATGACAATCTTTTAGACATGGTCAGCCTACGATAGGGATAACTTTAGCTTTTGGTGCCACGAGGGCGTGGCACATGTTAGGCATGAGGGGATGATGAGCACCAAAAATGCTCATTTTATATACACTTTTAAGGGGCATCATTCTGGTTTAATTAGCATGTGAGATGCATTTTTATATAACTTATGCATATAATTGATAGAAAATCCGGTATTATGCTTGATTGGTGTTTTTAGTGGGAATTGTTAAATGTAGGTTTTGCTACTAATATGGTGTTTTCCAGTCTACATCCACTTGGACCTAACATACTTCTGCTTACAGAGACTAAGGCAAGAGAGCAAGTGCCTTCCTCTTCAAGAAAGGCACCCAACAGAAATAGGCACCTTCCTCTTCAAGGAAGGTGCCCAACAAAAATAGGCGCCTTCCTCTTCAAGGAAGGCACCCAGCAGAAGTAGGCGCCTTCCTCCTTAAGGAAGGCGCCCAACAGGAGTAGGCACCTTCCTTACAAGGAAGGTGCCCAACAAAAGTAGGCGCCTTCCTTATAAGGAAGGTACCCAACAAAAGTAGGTGCCCAACAAAAGTAGGCGCCTTCCTCATGAAGAAGGCGCCTCCATGCCTCCATACTTTGCAAGATTGACCAAGCCAACTTTGATCGGTTGACCAATGGGCTAAGGAGGAGGTTGCACGTGAAGACAAAAAGGAGATATTTTATTTTATTTACTATTATTAAAATAGAATGAACACTTCTATTATTTGATTGGTTGGATACCTTTGTAACATGAGCATTATTTTTTCACGCTCACAGGTTAACCAAGAGCAATGATTTTTCCAGTGCTCAATGTGGGAGATATTCTATTTTATGCAATATTATTAAATGCAATATTTTTTTTTTGATAAGTAACGATGTATTTACAGTGGGTTTTTTAGAAAAGGATCCCAAAACCTTAGTTACATCAAAATCCGAGGCTGAGAAAATGAATAAAAACCGGGGCTATGCCCAAGGGCAAAGAATCGGGGCCCGGGGCCCTGGTGACTACAAAAACAGACTAGGACGCATAACGTCAAAACTTGGCATGAAGCCACCAAAAACTAGAAACCGCCACCGTCAACAATGCTGGAACTAAAAGCTATTGCACTGGTGGGCCCAACGCCCGGTCTTGGCCTGGACGGGGTCCCTGGCAAGCCAACCTTACTCCCTATCAGGGCCATCTCCCAGCCTGCATCGGAGTTTGGTCAGGGCGTTGGCCGCAGAGGAGGCCGCTTGGGCTATCGTAGTTAGGGATCCAGTAGCCGTGTCGAGCAAGGCCCTGATAGCCACATTCTACATTCTGTTTCCAGAGTCAGAACTCACCTCAGTGGGCTCTGAAACCTCCATTTTGGCCTTTTTGGAACTATCAGCAGCCCTGCTGCTGCCAGGGAAGGAGCCTTTGTGAGCGTCGCCCAAAGTTTGGGCCCCGCCAAGGCCCTTGGCCAGCGTCTTGCACTTTCGAGTGGGCCTGCAATGCTTTGGGGCAGGGGAGCCTTCGGGAGAGGGGGTCTCTTTGGAAATGGAAGCAGTAGGGAAGGCTACGAGAGAGTTAACCGAGGCAAGGGCATGCCTATACAACATGGGGAGGGATGCGGTGGAGCTGCGGCTGATTGGCAAGGGCATGCCTATACAACATGGCCATGAGGCCTTGGTGGGAGGGTCAGGAGTGGCTTTTGCGAGCACGGTCAATGGAGAGACCCAAGGAATACAGCAGGGATCAGGGGGTGCTGACCATCGAGGCCCCTCGAAGGTGGTTGAAGTAGCTCAGATGGAAGCTAAACAACCGCTGGTCCGGGTCGTCACAGGTGATGTACTGCATCACCAGGATGATGGCCTCATCGAAGGGGGCTGGGATGTGAGAGCGAAATAGATTCGCCTTATCCCATTGCTGGTCTGAGAAGTAGGACAACTCCTCCTCCTAATTATGCTTGTCCCGTCTGACTACTTTGCCTTTTTCCTCATGGTGCAGGCCTGTAACTTCCGTCAGGAAGTCTTTAGTAGCTTTGAAGTGGAGGCCCTTCACCGCCACCTCGTCGTCATTCCACGAATCTAGAAAACTTTGGGTAATGTCGTCATCAGCTCCTACAAATTTTTTTGAAAAAATGGGTGAATTTCTTGGCGTTGGAGAACAATCTGGCCGACTCACTTTGAATGAGTGAGGAAGGCTCGAGAAAGATAGATTTTCCAGCCATGGGAATCGAACTGTCAGCCCAGGGACAGGGGAACAGGGGATAGCAGGCCAGAAGCACTGGGACCAGGGATGGGGGAGGTAGACAAGACAATGGGAAACCTCCACGCACAACAGCTTTAAAACCTTGTAGGGGGCCGTAGAGGGGAGAAGTTGTCAGCTTCGGGAATGAGCGCTCGAAGCCAGGTGTGACATGAGGGAGGAGGGGCTGAGGGGGCATACCTACTGGTTGCCATGTAGGGTAAGGGAGAGGGGCCACTGCCAACGCACCAGGTGGCACAGAATGAGCTGGGGATTGCCTTGAGGGTACTGCACAGGATAGCACTACGGGCGAGCTGACACAGTCTAGGGATCTGACGGTGCAGTGTCCAAGGCAAAAGGGTCAGGGAGGGCCGACGTGTTCTCTGTCTTGGAACTGCTAGACCTACCAGCGGAGCAATGCAAATCATGGGTGGGGGCCGATCTGCTAACATGGTAAAAGGCCCTTACCACCGCGAGGGGGATTTGGATGACCGTCTCACGACCTAGAGATGGACAAGGATCAGACGACGTGGCACCACCAGGGGGGAAGCCCCTGTCCTTAGGAAATCATGCTGATGAAAATTTGGGGCCCTAGATCGGGGTAGGCTAAACACCAGAGTCCTCATTGATACTGGAAAAATCTTGCATGGTGATATGGACCAAAGCTTCGGGAAAGTTCATAGTCTAGGTGGTGAATTCTTCAACTGAGATGGCTTGGTTTGCCATGAAATTGACCGTCCTGTTGCCTTCCATGTACACATGTCGGAAGGCGTGGTCAGGGAATCCCTGTAGGACAGAGAGGGCTTCATTGATGAAGTTGTGAATGCACCAAAAGCAATTTCTTGGGCTATGGGCGGCTTTGATAATAACTTGGGAATCGCCCTCAATGGTGACTTTTGAGGGTGACTCCCTGAGGGCAGTTAGCCCGCTGAGCAAAGCTGTGGCTTCAACGAAATTATTAGTTTGAATGCTGAGCGAAGTAGTAAACACCATGATCAGGGCCGGAGGGCCCGGGATTACCTTTAGAAGCACCGTCGAAGTTAAGCTTGACCCAACCGGGGGGGTAGTCCACCTTGTCGAAGATCGACGGGAGGGGGCGGGGGGGCCTGGGGGGAAGCTGGAGACCAAGAGAGAATAGGAGGTTGGCCTCGCCCAGCCGTCGGGGCACCTCAGTCAAGTGTATGGAGCGGGAATTCTCGAGGGCAAAGGTCACCGACTTGGTCGCTATCCACTAGGGGGAACGAGCCGGGGAGGAGAAGGCTCTACTGTTGCACTCTAGCCAGATTTTCCAAAGCATATGAGGAAGGTAGAGGCCCTAGAAGAAGCATATGAAGGGATGAGCAAAGGGGTTGGGCCATTGAGATAGGAGGTTAGAGATGGAATTGGGGGCCACCCACTGGATAGAGAATTGGAAAAGAATGAGGCCCAGGAATTTAGACAAAAAGGGACAGTTGATAAAGAGGTGATTGGTGGAATCCCAAGCAGCATCGCAGAGAAAGCATCTATTCGGGATCTAAAATCCCCTCCTGATCAGGTTCTCAATCATCAAGATCTTGTTTTGGATGGCCACCCACATGAAGTGATAGATCTTGGGGATCAGCTTCTTGGCCCACACTTGACGAGTGGGAAAGAGAGCCTCATTAGGGACTCTTTGAAGATTGTAAGTAGATTTGATAGAGAAAACTCCATTGGGAGTGCCATGCCAAATGCATCTGTCGTTTCCTCCGGAGGACGGGATGACAGTCACCTTGAGGAGGCACTGAAGCCTGGCCGCTTGGATCAGGTGTCGGGGATTCAGGATGGGTTTCCAAGTAGCTCGCCCCTAGTTCTAGAAAAGGTAGCTCGACACTCTAGGACCTCTGTCCGCAAGCCCTGGCTTGAGGATAAGAAGCTCTCTGTCAGTAGTCAAGGCCTCATTGTGGATCCATCTGTCTTCCTAGAAGTCAATCCTGGCTCGGTCCCCGAGGATCCACCTGGCCCCTTTTTGGATTATGTCTTTGGTTGAGATCAAGGAATTCCAAAATGCTGATTCATCTCAGGGCTAGGAATCACTAAGTAAGGGGTGGTTATGACAATATTTTCATCGCACGATGCTGACCCATTCATTAGGGGTATTGGTATGCACCTTCTAGGGAATGCTTGGACAAGAGGGCCTTGTTCAAGAGAACCAACCACCTGAGCCCAATCCCTCCTTCACCTTTGGGGTGGTAGACCAGGGGCTAGGAAACCAAGGGAATCCTATTCATATCTTCACTGCTTGACCAGAGAAATCATTTCTAAATTTGTTCGATGTGAGCTACAATGGAGGCCGGGATTCTGAAGATCGACATGAAATAAACCAGAATGCTTTGCAGGACTGCTACCAAAAGGGTGGCTCTGTCGGCCTGCGAGAGGAGGTGGCCTTTCTAGGGGTCCAACTTCCTCTGAATCTGCTCAATCACCCCGCCCCATAGGGCCTTGGAGGACACACCTGTGAATAGGGGGAGCCCAAGGTAAGAGGAGGGAAGCGAACCAGGGGTGCAACCCAAAATATGCTCGATTTTGATCTGCCTAGCCAAGAGAGTATGGATGAAGAAAATATTACTTTTTCAAATGTTGATTTTCTGTCCTGCCACCTCCTCATACAAGGTCAAGATATGCTTGAGGGCCTTAGCTTGGAGGATTGAGGCAGAAGTGGCGAAGATGGTGTCATCCATGAACTACTGGTGGGACATAGGGGGAAGGTCTGACACAGGCCTGATGCCCGAGATGAGGCCATGGGTAACAACACTTGAGATGGTACGCCCTAGGGCCTCAGCCAAGATGATGAAAAGGATCGGGGACAGGGGGTCACCTTGATGGAGGCCTCTGGAGCTGGGGAAGAACCTGGCAGGGGACCCGTTGAAAAGGATAGAGAACCAAGGGGAGGACACGCAGTTACTGATGAGCCTAACCCAGGCAGGATGGAACCTGAACTTAAGGAGGACCTTGGACAGAAAGGCCCAGTCGACCCTATCAAAGGCCTTGTTCATATCTAGCTTGAGCAGAAAAGAGGCATTTTTGGATAGGACAATCGAGTGAATGGCCTGGTGCATGATTATGACACCATATGTGATCAGTCTGCCTTTGACCGAGCTACCCTGACAAAGGGCAATGATCAGGGGAAGGATATCCTTGAGGTGGGAGGCCATGGATTTAGAAATGCACAAGCTGATGGGATGAAAATTTGAGAGGGATCTAGATGCTTGGGTCTTGGGGATCAGGGCTATGAAAGTGGAATTGATACCTCTAGGGATGGAGCTGGCAGACTGTAGGTCCCGGATGGCTGCGCATACTTCTTGCTCGATGATGTCCCATAAAGATTGAAAGAATCAAGGGGGGAGAATCCATCCGGGCCCGGGGCTGCCTCAACCTTCATGGAAAAGGTGGCAGTATGGATTTCAAAATCAGATAAGGGTTGCACCAACATTTTGTTTGCCATGGCCGAGACAGAAGAAGGAATATGCTCCAAAAGGGATTCAGTTGCTTCTAGGGACATGGGGGTGCTATCACCCAAGAGCTCTTGGAAGAAGTGGGCGGCTTCAGACTGAATGTCCTCCTCTTCCTTGATGATTCTACCGTTGCTGTCCACCAGCTCAACAATTCTATTGGATCCCTTGTTTTTGAGAGTCGACGCGTGGAAGAACTTAGTGTTAGCATCGTCATCTTGGAGCCATAGGGCTCTTGACTTCTACCTCCAAAAGGTTTCTTCCCTGGCCAGAATATTGTGATACTCATTGAGAGCAAGGCGCTCCTCTTCCCTGAGCCCTAGGTCTTGGGAGCCTGCTTGAAATCTAGACTCGAGGTCTTCGAGCTTATCTTTAAGTATAGCTTTGTTTTCAAAGATATTACCAAACAGCTCCTTGTTCCATATCTTGAGTTGCTCTTTGAGGCATCTCAGCTTGTGAAAAACTTATTTAGCGAAGCGTCCAGGGACTAGGGGAGCCCACCAATAGCCAACCTAGGCCCAAAAGTCAGGGTGATGCATCCACATGGTCTCGAATCAAAAGGGACTCTTGGGGGAAGGGCGATGATCGGTTTCGAGGAGGAGGGGGCTGTGATCAGACCCGATTTTGGGGAGGGCCAACAGGGTGGCATCAAAAAACATGGGAAGGGCTTCCTTGGACAAGAAAAATCTATCTAATCTGACCTAAATGTGATTTTCTCCCATTCTTCTATTGGACCAAGTGAACTTGGCTCCTTTCAGGCTGACGTCCATAAGGTCGTTGAGGGCGATGAAGGCTCCAAAGTCCTCCATGCTCTTACCCTGAACCGCTGAGCCCCCACTTTTATCAGAAAGGAACAGGGGACTGTTGAAGTCCCCAACTAGGATCCAGGGCAGGGGGCAAAGGCTTCTCTCATCGAGCTAATTTCCTTTCATAATGCTACTTTCTCGACGGGGTTGTTAGGAGCATAGACATTGGACAGAATCCACGAGCATCTTGACTTCACGTAATGGACCAGGATGTTGATAATTCTGGGAGACAAAGATATGAGTCTTCCCTTGAAGGACTAGGGGTCCCACATGCACAACAAACCCTCGGATGAGTCGATCACAGGGGTAGATAGGGACTCGTAATTGTGCCAGGTAGCTTGGGCTACACGCCAGACAACAATGTCATCTATTTTGGTCTCCTATAGAAGGAGGAAGGATGACCGGTGATCCCTACGAAGTTGCCCGAGGATCCTTTTCTTGGGGGCCCCATTGAGCCCCTTGATATTCCAGGTGATGAGCTTCATTTGACACCCTTGTGGGGTCGCTTGCCCCCCTTCTCGGCCTAAGCGGGGGTTTGGATCGGGTGGCGTCCATCTTGGAGAAGCTTGCACCAACGTTAGAGAGAGTTTCCTGGGAGCCATTGGCTATGTCATCTTCGGTGAACCTTATCCGCTGATTGCCCAGGGTGGGCCTCCCTCTTTTGAGTTTGCTGCCAAAGTTTGTGGCAAAAGTCCTACTCCAGGTCATCTTGGGCTAACTTCATCAGGCTCGGACGAAGAACTAGCTTCGATCTCTTCATCTGACCTCTCAAATCTGCACTCCAAGGGGGGAAGCCTAGCAGGGATCATCGAGAGGGGCAGGGGGAAGGTGAGGGGGGGATAAAGGGAATGGGGGGGGAGAAGGGGGCCCCGATAGAGATGGGAGCCGATGAGGAAAGGAGCTCGGGCGGCTCGCATGTTTGGGAGGGGACGTAAGCAGGGGCTTACGAGGAGGGATTCGAAACGGGTAGGGAAGAAGAACTTGGGATTAGGGCCCCAGATGGCCACCCAGGGGGGAGAAACGAAAGGGGAACCTTGGGGAAGACCGTCCTCCAGACTGGGATCCACAAGCGAGTCCTTAGGGGTATAAGGGGGCCCTCGAGACGGGGCCTGACCTGATCGAGAAGGGAGTTCGAGGGTAGGGCCATCAGCCTTTTTGGAAATTGGGTATTGGTTGGAGAGGTGGCCCTGAGTGCAATAGGTAGGGCAGAAAGCAAGTTTATTTTCGTAGATCAGGGGCTGACGCCATAAGAAGGACCTAGACGAGATGGTAATCGAAGAAGGGAGTTCAAATTTGAGATTGGCGTTGATGCAAAATCTGGCATGCACCATTCGGGATCTTGCCTTGGTAGTGGGGTCAAAGGCCACCAGGTCCCCGATCGACTGAGCAATGAGTCTAAGGACGTCTTCGTGCCATAGGTGGAAGGGAAGGTCTAGGAGATGAACCCAGACTAGGGCGTAGTTGATGCTTTGGGTGCTAGGATGGAAGTGAGCTCCGTATCGCTTGAGGAAGAGGCTTTTGCACCCCAAAAACTAGGGCCCGCCCGATAGGATCTTTTTTGTGTCCTCATTATTATTTAGCTTGATGATGAAGAAGCCCTTGGTGTGGGCAACCAGCTGAATATGCCCGAAAACCTTCCATTTGGTAGCCGCCCATCTGTAGATGATTTCCATGTCTAGACGCCCCACAAGGAATTTCCCTACCATAGAGGCAGAGGACCCAACTACCAAGGAGGCATAGACCTTCTCTTCAATAGAAATGTGGGTGCCCTCGAGGAAAAGCCCTAGTCCCAAGGCCTAGGAAGGGGCCTTGGTGCCCTCAAATATCTGCTGATAAGAGGGTTTGGGCCTGCCTGAGGCAGAGCCCTACCTAGGATTAGGGGGCTTCTTCCATAGGCCTGCACTCACATCAAGGCTGGCCTGGGGGCCAGGGCCCAGGATGCCGTCCCTGCCCTGGCCGCCAATCAAATCAACTATAGATCCATCGTTTGGGCCCACTGAGGGACTAGCTGACCCGAAATCGAGCCCGGACATGCCTGACCCCGATCCTAACCCCGATCCCGACCAGAAACCTGCACCAATCTATGAACCTATCTTCGGCCTTGTGTCCATACCTGCTCCAACTCCTGCTCCTATGCCTGCTCCTGTGCCTGAACCTGCTCCTGCCATCCTCCTAAATTCAATATTATTAAAATAGAATAACGTATCAATTATTTTTTGCTAGACATAATTTGTTATGATAAATCATAAAACACTTGATTTATCCTGCAAGAGGGGAAAATAGTGTGTGACTGTTCTAATTAATATATGGTTGTTATAATTGAATGGATGCAATATTCATTGCATATCTATTTTAATTGCAAGTCTGAAATAGACTTTCCTAAATTTGTAACAGAGGAAGGTTGTGCATTGTATAAATGCACAAGTCTTCCCTGAGAGAAGAGAAAAAATTTATGGAGAAATTATTCTATTTTAGTTCTTGTCAAATTTATTAAGAGTGCAATTCCTCTTATTTGAGCAAGCTTTATGCAGCTAGCTGGGCGGACTATTTGTGGGAGCTTGGGCCCACTCCCTGTAGTAGTCCTCCCATATTTATTTTTGTTCTTTATTTTCTATAGATTATTTTATTGCTTTATTTAATTTAGGTGTGTGTTTTTATTTTCAGCATTTTATTTCTAGCATTGTATTTTATTTATTTAAATTCTCTGCACTCAATTTATTTAGTTTAGCTGACATTAAAATGCACATACATCCCCAACCAAACTAAATAAGGTACAATCAAATTTATTACCCAACATTGTAGGCATATAGTGTGCATGACACTGATAAGTTTACGGACTTATCGGACTGATAATTTATGGAATAGAAATGAATGTTTTTCGAAACATAATTTTTGCTCACCAATAACTATATATCATCAAAAGTATATATACAAAAAGGATCAACTGATATGCCATAATATCTATCATCGGTATACTCAGTCATCAAAATACAACCAAATAGATCATCTAGCACTATAAGCATCATCTCTAGCAGGAGGTCGAGGTGCTCGGACTTCTCCTACCTCAGTAGTAGTAGCAATCTTAGTCGTCGAGTGTGATCTTGAGCGACTCGAGCGAGATGGAGGCTCATACATCGTAAGAAGTGGCTTCCTTTGACCCACAAGAACTGCCACAAAATATAGAGCCTAATAAAAATTGGCTTGTCAAGAAGCCCTAGCCAATACATCAGCTACACTACCACTCAAATCAGAAGCTGTAGTATCAGGAGCTCCAACTCCCTAAACCTCAGCCCTCTGCTATAACTGTGCCCTAGCCTAGGATAACTCTGGCTTGAGAAACTCGTTCCTAGTCCTTTGGGAAGAATTCTCTCTCTCTAGCTGAGTCACCTCACCCTATAGAGCAACCATCACATTGCTCTCCCCGACCCCCATATCCGCCCCATTTTTAGGGGAATATGGTCTATCCTCCTGTTAAAGAGGAGTCATCTATCTCTTCTCCTATCTTCTTCTAACATGTGGAGCCCCAAGTGGACGTGAGAAATTTCCACCTCTGGTCCTCATCCCCTTCCTCCTCGGAGGATCCTGTACCCTATCTTGACCACGTGTGAAGCCACCCCTAGTCCTAACTCTTCTACTCAATGGTATAGATCCCATGCTACTCTGCTCACTAGCCGCACAATGATGTCGAAGTACCATCTCAACCTCCTTGTGGATGGGTCCCCTCTGTATAGTCAATCAACGAGGGAACATGGATGCATACCAAGCAGAGTAATCATCTGTAACTCTCGTGTCATCCTCCTTTGTTGTGGCAACTAGCTCATCATTGGGATATCGATCTAGAAATCTTCACATATTAGGAGGGCCACTGACCAATGTCGGATCTCACATAGTTTGAGAAAAATAAAAATCTCTAGTAGTAGGGCTTCCCTGTTGAATCCCAAACTATCTCATAACTCTGTCCACCCGATGCGGCTCCATCTCTCCAGCATGCATCCGCAACCAAATAAATCTTCTCACACGAGCTAACTCCTCTCTATCCTTTGCCCACCCAGGATGATCTCTCCGCGACCTCCAGGTGATGGAATCTCCTGTTAGATCATCCAATAGACATTGAACATCATCTAAGTCAAGCCTCTTCATCCCCCTGACCCTCATAGTCCAATAATAGACCCTCAGCCTACCTACCTCCACTGTAGCCAGCGACAATCCATATGGTCTCTTGATAGTAATATGTTCCCAAACACCAAACCTATAGGAATGATGTGAGAACTAAGACAACTCCACCCCTGTAAATGACCTTAACATGGTCCTGTAGAATCTGCAAAGAATGAAAGAACCCCATGCAAATCAGATTCGATGATCCCTCATATCTTCCACCACCTCTGCCAACAACCATGGCAACCTGCAATTGCTCTGATGACAAAGGAGTAGTCCACCCACTACTTCAAAAAGCACTAATGTCAAAGGTGATATGCTCCGTATCTATCTCAAAATAGTGACAGACACTCCTCCTAATCCCAATGCGAGATTAGAATCCCCTACTAACATCTGTAGTGCCTGATATCGACTATCGAAAGAAGTAATCACCCTATGCCTGATAAGTACCTATGGAATCCTCCACATGTCCTCAAGTGTGGAAGCCATCTCCCCTGTGGGCAACTAGAAATAGGAAGAGCCTAGGTACCATCACTCTGCAAGAGTTGTCAGTAGTGCCATATCTGTAGGAATATGTGGCATCTCTGCCACATGCCTAAGACCAATTGCTCCCAAGGTGGTCCTCTCCTCCACACTCAAAGCTCCCAAATCTGTCTGGAGTCCATCATATCGCCATTCCTTGCTTTTTAGAGTACCTTACTATATAAAACCACACATAAAATCATACCATAAAAATCATATATATTAAAATTACATAATCACCGTCAATCCTGTCAAAATCACCCTGATTTTGACAGAATCGCCTCGATTTTGACATAATCGATTATTCGATTCTATCAAAATCGGCTTACATTTGCCAAAATCGTGCATGATTTTTCAAAATCGCCTCTAAATTTGAATTCGATTTTGCAAAACCCTAGGTGATTTTGCAAAAATAGGGGCGATTTTGCCTTGACCCACGAAAAACGACGAACCCCATCTAAAAATCCAAATAAAATAAAAATTTAACCTAAAAATTCAAAGATTCAAAAATAAAATCCAAATAAAAGCTTACCTTCACCCCTCGCTGTACCAAATCAGCCTTATGAGTCACTTCCGCCATTGGTCTCTCCAGAGCAAAGTTTCTATCCAGCCAGTAAAAAAATGAAAACAAAATAACTTTTTTTTACCCTTTTTACTATTTAAGTCAATATAAAAACTTTTCAAGTTTCTCACTAATTCAGAGAAATTAATGTAAAAAATCTAAGGGGGCAACATAATAAATTATAAAACAGTAAAAATTAAACTATGAACTTAAATGCGTCGAATTTTTTTCTACTATCTCGAAAAACGTGCCATTTCATCTTTAACAACTTTTTTTCAAAAGATCGCTAAAGAGGGGGAAAAATGTAGTAGGGTAAAATTGACATTTAATTTACCTAAACATCATAAAAATTATTAAAGTTATTCAAAATTTATCCAAAAGTCGGCTAAAACGGTAAAACAACAAATATCCTCGATTTTTGTGCCAACAAACTGAAAATTGTTGGACCGTTGGGCAAAATCGCCCAACGATCGATAAAATTGCCTAATGATCAACAAAATCGCCTAGCAATTCTGTCCAAAATAAAATTTTAATGAATTTGCTAAAAAGACAAAATTTGTTTCAAAACGTCTTACCTGGTTTAGCCGTCGTTTGGATCAGGGAGGTTGGCGAACAGTTTAGATGTGGCAAACATAGGAGGAATCAAAACCTCCTCCATGTTTAGTCTAACCTCCTAACTTCCTAGAATCTCTCCTTAACCTATTTAATCTAGCCCTTTTTCCCTTCTTTCCCCTGGCAAGTTGAATTCAGATCTCCTGACATTGCTGCTAAAATTCTCTTAAGAATCCCTCACATCAATTTGCAATAGAATTCCATTTCCTAGAACTCCCATTGTCTAATTTTGTTATTGTAGGTCTCAATTATAATTGCCCAAAATACCATCATAATCGCCTGGCGATTGATAGAAACGACAAGTGATTTCGACATAAGTGACAGACAATTTTGTCAAAGACTAGGCAATTTCATCAAAGAGCGGGCGATCCTGTCTTCAGATCAGATGGGGGTAAGGATTCAAATTATTGTTTGAATTTATTTTCCAATCTTCTATTTTTCTATGCATTGCATCATGTCCATTTAATTTATTATTCGGATTTAGATATTGCATCTTGGTGTTCACCATCATTCTAGTTAATTGCATCATGAAGTCAGGATCATAATCGTATAAATCCATAGTATATTAGGTTGAATTTTCATCATAGTATTCTCATGTTATTTCATATCCATTTGCATATAAAAATTAAAATATATCTATGACTTGGAGTACGAGAAACTGTTATAATTTACAAGAAACATTGTTTTCTGTCCTCTATTTGCTGTCAACTATTTTGCTGTAGGATTGTGACATAATCGCCTATGATTTCGTTAAATCAGAGGTGATTATGTCTGAACACAAGTGATTCTTTCTAGAACAGAAGTGATTCCATCAAAATAGAGGCGATTTTGTTCTACTACAATCCTCAAAATCTTCATCAAACATCTAGCTCAGATAAGGCTTATAATTTCTTATAATTCTAATCTTATGCATTGTATTTCATTCTGTATTCACTGTTTACTATCTTCATTAAATCAAAATCGCATATAGATAGTTTAGTTGCATAAAGGCCAAACTTAGGTGTATGAGAAATATTTATAAAAAGAATGCATCAAACATCTTCCAAGATTAGGTATGGAAACTACCGTTAAAATTTTCCTGGTGAACCCTTAATTCGTCGAAAAATCACCATAAGAAGGTACAACTAAGTGCCTCTCTTTCGAGGTGTAGCTCTACTATTTTCCATTCCCCTCTGAGGCACGAATCCATTAGCCTAGAGGAAAGGAGTGTGAAAATTTTAGGCCTACAACTAGCTCTATCAGTTTTGATAAGATTGGCTTCAAGTTTTCATGTACTTTAGAGTCATTTTCTTTGTTAACTTGATCATTTTCTTCTTCAATCATAAAGTGGATGATATCATCATCCAAGATGAGTCTTCTATCACTGAATATGTATGGCAATCCAACAGTGATCAACCCTTGAATTCCATTTTTCATCTCTTGAACCCAAGACTTTAGGGATATCAAGTTGTTTTTGCAAGCTTACAAGTTCTTCTTAGCATCTAAGATCCTCTTGATCTTCTTTACCATATATTTTCTATCTAACCAATGTTGTTGTGTTTAAGTTGGAGTCATTAATACAAGGAGTTTTAGGATATTTGATAAGGATTAATATATTAATGTATGTTTTACTTCATATTTTGTATCGGATCGACAAATAATGTTACATTTGATTTGTAGGCCATCTAACATTTACTATTGTGAGTAGGTAGATAGTCAAATAGATATTCTAACATGGTTAATTAATAAGATATTATTCGAAGGATACATCTCTCAAGCAGTGTATTTGGCTATTTATGGCTAATTTTGCAATGCAATTCTTTAGTTCTTTATTGTTAAATCCTCTGTGTCTTTTTGTGGGTGATCGCTTATCAGTGGTATAAGAGTAATGAGACTAGTTTGGTAGAGAGTATCGTCTTCCCTAAGCGAATATGGTTTAGAAGGGGAATGATAAATCTCCACTAGTAAACCCTGCCTGTATTTTCTTTTTGGTTTAGAGTTGAGTCAGTTATCATTAGTTTGTCAAGTCCTCTTAGCCACTCTAAGCTTAAATAGAATTCCTTCATGTAATCCAATTTTATTTTTATAGCTTTTGTCCTATCAAAGTGCAATACTTTTCCCAAGCAGTCTAGGTACATAATTTCACTTTACGTTTGAAAATCCTGGTTTGCCTATGATTATGTCACCATAAGCCCTGTTGTGTCTGCTAGGATTTGAACTGAAATAGTTCCTAGGCTATCGCCTTTTGTCATGCCCTAATATTCGCAAGCCTATGGATTGACTATGTTTCATCATGGATGACATCAATATTCAACAAATTTTTGCTAGTGGAGGACAAGCTCTTCTAGCCCTTTTGTTGTAACATTGGACAAAGAGGGTTCTGCATAATAGTGGCTTGTGTATCTCTCAATGCTACTAAACATCATAGCTCCAATCATAGTGAACCTGTAGAACTAAACATGGATGAAATATATTATGGACTATTATGCTCTTGCACCTCTGACATGCCCTTCCAAATACCAGATTTCATAGCTCGATCAAGTTTTATGTAATATTTATCGATGCATCGATGTTCCCAGGAGACGATATAATTCTATCTGTATTATGTTGCCTTCGATCGTGGTTATGCCAAAATAAATTGATCGGTTCAAGGTTGGGAAGGGTGTCAAACACATATACCAAAAATGTGGCACTTGCAGTGGTTTATTTTCACCTGGAGCCTTCATGAGCAAACACGTAGCATGCAAAACATTCAGCCAGATCTGGTTGTAGACATCCTTTCTTGGTAGCTCTGGAGACCATGTTTCAAGGACCTATTTGTCGTCGGATAATACATCTAGCCAAAAGATAATTTACATAGAGGAAGCTTTTCTAAGGGAAAAAATTGACATCCATCCACATATAACTCCATTGTCAGCCACATCAATTTCCTTTGAGGCACCTATAACTTCACTGAATTGACCATTCTCTCAGCCATGCATCTGAAGACTCTAAATTTTGAAGCTTACAACTATGTCGTATGGCGAGCACACAACATACTTGGTCAAGGCTTTTAAAATGGTTAAAACCATTTAACCATTAATTCTGCCTAAAATTGACCTATTGAAGATGCTCAGTGCATACAACCATACCCACATGGAGAAGACAATCACACTTTTGTAATGCATAGACTCATCCAAGATCGTTGGCATCATAGTTTGTCCAACCTGGAATCAACGTGGTTGAAGAAAATATTTGTGCACTAGTTTGCTACTGCCTAGCTCCAGACACAATGACTAATCCTAGTTTGCTCATAGTGGTTTCACTCAAATTAGTCTAGAGATAGTGGAGTCGTTGCCTCTTCACCTTCTACTGCAATTCCTATAGGGGGAATCTCATCTTTTGGCTTGTTCCCTTTATAGAAATATATGACTAATTATTATCTATTGTTCTTACAAATACTTTCCAACTAATTATTGTCTACTCTTATTAGCAATATAAGACTAATTAGTGTCTATTGTTCTTACAAATATTTTCCTGTCTGAAACATTTGACCTACTTAAGTTATCCTATGATACTTACTTACTTTGTGTATTTGGTCAAACTTAGAGTAAATATCCCTAAACACTAAAGTGGTTTTGTTTTCCAACATAAACAATATTTTTTGAAGCTACTTTTGATTGTTTACTTTCCACATTGATTATTAAAGCATTTTAGTTTGGACAAATAAGACTTCTTCCCTAGCTCAACATCATAGAAACATGGTAGGAAACTTGGTCCTAGTAGACAAATTAGTCGAAGTCATATCATTAGTCATTTTATTGGTTGACACCATTAAGGACCTCAAAATGCAATCTTCCTCATCCTCCTTTAGTCATTCTCATTTGAAGTGTGAAGTCAGAATTTACGAAGGCTTTAGGAATCCCAAAATTCTTAATAGCTAGATTCTAGATATGGAGACCTAGTTTGCATATAGTCAAACATTAGACGATGACAAAGTTCCTTTCACCAAACTCAAAATCTTTGGCATGGCTAAGGTTCTCATCATTGAATACCAAGGAAATTAAAACCCTATAAACACTTGGGATGCTTTTGTTACCACCTTGAAGGCCACCTTCTATCCATCCAATTATGTTGATGACTTGCTTAACCAATGACTCTGCCTTAGATAGGAAAAACATCAATTTGTGTAGGATTAATTCCATTAGTTCAAACAACTACGCATCTTGCTTCACGTGTCCAATCCTACAAATTATCTTATTGCTAAGTTTAAAATGGACTATCACACTTATATCGAGAGTTGAAATACACTCCTTGCACTACTCTTAATTCTATTTCTAATCAGAAATAACTTACAAAGGAGAAGTTCATAGCATAGAACAAGGGGACTTGATATTATTCAAGAGTTTCCAAGCCACCGCCTTGTCCATATCAACAAGCACCAAAGATATCTTCTAATTTCTTTCCTTATCATTCATCTCCTACTTCCACTCCTACTCAATCCTTTACTTCTAAGCATACCTTTCATGCTTCTCCTTCTTCTCATTCTAAGTTTTAGAAATATTATGATCATTGTAAAAGTAAGGGGCATGATAGATATGAATGTAGGCAATTACAAAACTATAAGAACAAATAATTTCTTGTACACTCTTTTGATGAGGGAACTTAATAAAATCCTAGCAGAACTTGTGGAGAAGATTTTACTTATCTTGAGTTAGAAGGCTAACTCAATAATGTCACCTTACTCAGTGTTCAATATTTTGTAGGAGATTGTGATAATCTTTTTGTTACTCATGCTCATTTGAAACCTAATTTCATTGTGCATTGTATCATCAATAATGGCTCACAAAAAAAATAATTTCATAGTCCATTATTGATAAGTTGCACCTACCTATATGTCATCATCCTTTTCCATAATCACTGAACATTGCTACTACTATGATCACACAGTCACACACACTTGCACTTTATATTTTACTTTTGGTCCTAAGTATGTAGACACTGTCACATGTGATGCCACTCCTATGGATTGTTGTGGTCTAATGTTAGGTAAAACTTATCAATATAACAAAAGGGGCTAGTATGATGCACATAAAAATACTTATACTTTTTAGCACGAACGACAAACCTTCCTTATTTGTAGTATTCAATCCACTTCACATCAGGCTCATACTAATTTGCATCAAGCATGGAATATTTCCTTAATTTTTAGCACCCCATAGCATGAGGACACACAAGCAAAAGCAATTTTGACCACTCAACATACTGCACCACATGAACACCTCATTCATTGAGCACCTGCTCCTATTATTATTGCTTCTACTCCCATTCTTGTTGCTCTTGCTCCTATTCTTGTTGCACATGTTTCTTTTCTTGTGCCATTTCTTGTTATTACTCTCGTTGTTCCTCCTCCTACTCTAGCTCCAGTTCTAGATTTTGTTCACACCATTCAAAATCCTACCTCCTCCATCTCGTAGGGATTTTAGCTTTCAACGGTCTATCCTATCATTCCTTAGTAGCTGCCTTCCATGCACCAATATCATCTTCAACTTGGAGGCTGCCCTTGCATCTACATCGGCACTCATTGTTATGAAGACTCACTAGGACCTCTTGGGTTCTTACTAACTTGCACATTCAACATGATCTCCTTCCATGTTTGTACGTATTAGAGTCTAATGCTTCTATGATGAGGATGAATGATAAAGATTAAAATTTAAATATATTTATGTATGTTTTACTTCATATTTTGTATTAGAATGACAAGTAATATTACATTTAATTTGGAGTCCATATACCATATTAATATTGTTAGTAGGTAGATAGTCAGATAGGGATTTTGACACGGTTAATTAATACAATCTTATTTAAAGGATCCTCTATCAGGTAATGTATTTGGCTATTTATAGCCGATTTTGCAATACAATTCTTTAGTTCTTCATTGCCAAATCCTTAGTGTGTCTGCTTGTGGATGATCACATATCAATCTCTTAGTGTTTACCTCTTGTTGAGAGTTGCTCTTCCATTTGTTTTACCATGTTCTCAACTATTTCCAAGCTCTCTCCTATAGAAGATATTATCTTGAAGTACTCAAAGGTATTTTATACCTCCTCCTTGGACTGGTCCCATGTGTTCTTAGTTGTTTTGATTTATTGTACCATATTTGGATCAACCTCCTTTTCTATGGGGCTTAAGGTTTCCAAATCCTTCATTTTTTGGTCTTTCTTTTCCAAGTCTTCCAACAACTTGCTTTGTTCCTCGATAATTTCTTGCATGAGTTATTTAGACTTGACAAGTTGAGATTTAAGGCCTTTTACTTGTTTTAATTGGTTTTTTTCTACCACCTCTTTCTTAAATCCTTCATTTTTTTGTTAAAATTGATCCTTATGAACCTTAACATCAGCTAAATTTACCTCTAGTATTATATTTTTGAGTTGTGTTGCTTCCTTAACTGCTAGTTGTCCGTACTTCATGGTCATGCCCAATGTGAGTTGGTTCACCAACTAGACCATTTGATATGGGTCTAAGTTGTCTAGATCTAGTTGTGACACTCTAGTAGTTAGATTTTTAGGGATTAATGCTATCTTGGAAGGGTCAATCTCTATAGATTTTAAGAGATATATATTGTCCCCATTTTTGGTAAGCTACAAATAGAAGATCATGGAAGATTTAGCTAGTGAGTCTCTTGTATTCTTTCTTCCATATCTTCTCCTTGATGAGCAACACTTCTATTGTCTTGAAACTATCAAACTCCCCAATCTTGATGATGTGGATAGACCTAGGTCCTTGTGCTAGACAAGTAATAAGAGAGGCTTTTGCAGACTTATCTCCTTAGACAAGGGTTGTAGGCATCATTGCCTATAAGAGAAGTTGTTTGGCATGTGATGGAGGGTGAGTGGAAGTGGTCGGAATGGTGAGCAGTGTGAACTATATGGTGGTAGTGGAAAATGAGGTGGAGATAGGAGGAGTGGGTAGCGATGCTAATTTGGTTAGGGTGGCTAAAAGAGATATCATGGTTTGTGTAATGGTGGGATGAAATATAATGAGTTATGCAAGTTGAGAGGTAATAAGAGTGGTCTTTATCATGAGAGATATGGTGGGGGGCAAAGTAATCTTTGGAGATATATGGAGTGAGTAGCCCCTAGGGGATATGTGGGTTATGCTAGTGAAGTATGGAAGAAGCGCAACTTAATAATGGGAAAGAGGAGTAGGGATAGGATAAGAAGAAGAATGAATAGGAAGAGATAAGGAAGTAGAAGTACAAGAAAAAAAAGAAAAAATAAATGACAAGATGAAATGGTAGATGGCGAGTAGGTAGGAGGGGTTTGAGAAGTCATAGCCAAGGGGTTGGCCAATCCTTAATGTGAAGGAGGGTTTCCTTAGGGATTTCTCCCTCTTCAACCATATTTTATTATTTCCTTTGTTTTTGTGACCATTTCTTCAAACATGGACCCATATGTTTTGAAAACCTTTTATCCCTTAATAATCATCTATCAAACTACTATACTAACTACTACTAGAGTTGAAGGTGCATCTACTACACTAAATACTACTACTACCTTGAGGATGTGGATAGAACTAGATCCTTGTGTTATACAAGTTCTAAGAGAGGCTTTTACAGACTTAGCTCCTTAGACAAGGGTTGTGGGTATCATTACCTATAAGATAAGTTGTTTGGCATGTGATGAAGGGTGAGTGGAAGTGGTAGGAATGATGAGCAGTGTAAACTATTTGGTGGTAGTGGGCAATGAGGTGGAGTTGGAAGGAGTGGGTAGCAATACCAATTCGGTTAGGGTGCTCAAAAGAGGTATCATGGTTTGTGTAATGATGAGATGAAATGTAATGAGTTATGTAAGTTGAGTGGTAATGGGAGTGGTCTTTATCATGAGAGATATGGTGGGGGGAAAAGTACTCTTTGGAGATATATGGGATGAGTAGCACCTCTGAGGCAAGTATCCCCTAGGATATATGTGAGTTATGCTAGTGAAATATGGAATAAGCACAACTAAATAATGGAAAAGAGAAGGAGTAGGGATAGGAGAAGAAGAAGAATGAATAGGAAGAGATAGGGAAGTATAAGTACAAGAAATAAAAATAGAAAAAATGAGAAGGTGAAATGGTAGATGGTGAGTAGGTAGGAGGGGTTTGAATAGTCATAAAAAAGGGATTGGTCAGTCCTTGATGTGGAGGAGGGCTTCATTGGGTATTTATTCCTCTTCAACCATATCTTCTTACTTTGTTGTTGTGACCACTTCTTCAAACATTGACCTATATATTTTAAATCCCTTTTATCCCTTAATAATCATCTATCAAACTACTACTAGAGTTGAAGGCGCATTTGATATACTAATCATTGGCATGAATTGCTTCCTAGGCTTTTTATTCTATGGTGCAAAAGTGCCTATTGCTGCTACCACTTCTATGAATATCTTTACTTTATTTGTTCCCTTGTGGTGTGGCTTGTACTAGATCACAAAAGAAAATGTCAAATGGACCATCCCTTGTGGTTTTGGTCATTGTGTTGGTTTCGTACCTTATTCTCTTTCAAGCCATGATATTTTGTCTGAATATCCTATTTTTCAAAGAGCCCATAACCTTTGATGGTTTGGATTAATATCAAGATTAAAACCATATTTTGCTTTGGGGTAGAAGATAAACCACTTTGGGGGGTTGTCATACCAACTTTGAATTTTATCTTCATATCCCCTATTACTACCCAAAGTGGCAAGGGGGTCATATCTTCATCCAAGTCAACCTACTATTGGGTATTATACCATTTTTCATATGCAAAGAACATGTCCAACTTCAAGATTTCTTTTGGGTCATAGGACCATAAATATCTCAACTACTCAAAACTCATTTCTTTTTATTTAGCCTCTATTATTGTGGTATACCTATGCAACATGGGAGTGATCTTCATTTTTTTTTGCTTCAACGGGTAGAAGGTGGTTTTCTTTTTTCGTTTGTAATATTTTAGATCTATGTAGTCGAGTTGCCTGACATATTCAAGGTTGAATACATAGTTTGGTACTTTGGTAGGTAACTTGAAGGGATTGGATGGAAAAACATAGATATAGATAAAGGACCTTATCCTCCCCAAATAGAAGTCACCCTATGGCCACTTTTCCTCGATCATCATTTTATGATAGAATTAATATGAAAATTTTCCCTCCCCTTTGCAAGGAACATCATTGCAACTATAATGCTCAGAGGTTTTTCATCCTCATCTACCTAATATATTTGGAGAGTAGGAAACCAACTTTCTTTTGATATAAGATTAGGCATATTTGTTGGATGTGTCTCATCCTTTGCCGAGGAAATATTGTACGATAGGTACGAAAGGGTAAGAGGAGCAGAGCTCCTCGAATGGGGGTGTCGGGGGGATTTAGGGGGTGGTAGCCCCCCTGCCACGTCGAAGGCGTCCAATGCAATGCACTGGAAAATTTTTCCCCTTTTTTCGGAGTAATTTTTGGGATTCCCATGGTTGGTGGGTGTGGGTGGTTTAGCCCACGGTATTGTGCCCATTGTATTCTAATACCACATAGTGGTTTAGGGTTGAAAGAGTTTCCTTTATATTTATTGTAATGTCCCATTTTTGGGCAAGAAGGTGAATAATAATATCAAGGAGGTGTGGCTCTTGTTTTGTTGGAGTAGCCCATATCGGGTGAACCAGGGTAAATCTCGTGTGTTATATGTGCATTGTGTGGTGTCATTTCTTCTAAGTTGTTTATTTCTACTTTATTTCTGGAATAAGTTTCTATAGATCTCTTCATTTGGTATCAGATCCAAGTTGATTAGCCATAGGGGGATGCCTTTATTGCTAGGGTTTAATTTCATTTGAAGAGGATTTAGGGTTTCGAGAAGTGAGAGAAAACCTATTCTAGAGTGGGAGTTACGTAGAAGGAGCTTGAAGGAAAAATGACAGGAAATCATTCAAGGATAGAGATCAAGAAATTTGACGGTAAAATTTTTGAGCTATGGAAGTTAAATATGGAAGATATGCTCGTGGATAGAGATCAGTGGGCTGCTATTTCAAAAAAAACAAAACCTATGGGTACATCCGATGAATATTGGGAAAATATGAATCAAAAAGCAAGAAGTCTGATTTGACTATGTCTTGCAGATTCAGTCCTAATAAATGTTTCTGGAGAAGCTACATCAAAGGATCTCTGGGAGAAGTTAGGGGCTCTGTATCAATCTAAGTCCCTGGTGAACAAATTGTTCCTCTAGAAAAAATTGTACAATCTCAGGATGAGTGAAGGAGATTCAGTTGCAGATCATCTGAATTCATTCAATACAGTGGTAAGTCAACTTACATCTGTTGATATTAAGTTAAGTGAGGAAGATAAATGTATTACTTTGCTATGCTCTTTACCAGATTCGTGGGATAACCTAGTGGTAGCAATTGGTAGTACAACTTCATCCACATTGAAGTTTGAGGATATTGTGGCATCCCTAATATCAGAGGATATGAGAAGAAAAGCCATGGAGGGCACTTCAAAGGATGCCCTAATAGTGAGAGGGTGTGCCAAGGAAAAGGAAAAATCTAGATATGGTGATAGGTCTAAGTCTAGAGGTAGATCCAAGTCTCGAGGAAAGTTTGAGAGAAAGTGTTGGAAATGTGGCAAGCTTGGTCACATGAAGAAGGATTGCAGATCAAAGAATGTTGATTCTGGAAAGAGATCTGATGAATCCACTTCCACAGAGATAAATAAATCCACTGATGAATGAGGGGATGTATATCTGGCATCCTGCTCCACACGTTCAGATAAAAATGATTGGTTGATTGATATTGGTGCCTCTTTTCATATGACTCCTCACAGGGGGTGGTTCAGTGAATATGAAAGATATGATGGAGGGGAGGTACTATTGGGAGATGATTCACCACTTAGAATCATTGGTCATGGAAGGGTGAAAATTTTGTTGCAGGATGGTAGGGTTAAAACCCTCCCAGGTGTGATGCATATTCTAGGCCTTGCTAGAAATTTAATTTTTGTAAGCAAGATGGCTGATGCAATAGTAAATGTTAGTTTTAGTAAGGATTCATGCAAAATGGTTCGTGGATCAATGGTGTTAGCAAGAGGAGTTCGGATTGGAACCTTGTATAAGCTATTGGGAAGCACTATGACAAATGAGTGCAATAGCTCAACTATTCTCGAGGTTGAATCAGATAAAAGCTCAACACTTTGGCATCAAAGAATGGGACATATTGGAGAAAAGGGATTGCATACCCTGCACAGAAAAGGTATGGTTCATGGTATCCTTGATTGCTCAATGGTTTTTGATTTCTATGAACACTGTATTTATGGCAAACAAAATTGTGTGAGTTTCCCATCTGGTGCTGCAAGAGCTAGAGGGATATTAGATCTGATTCACAGTGATATTTTTGGTCCTGTTCTTGTACCATCCCTTGGAAAATCATGGTATTATGCTTCTTTTGTTGATGATTTTTCAAGATACGCATGGATTTATTTTCTTAAGAGTAAAGATGAAGTGTTTGATAAATTTAGAGAATTTAAAGCACTTGTTGAAAATCAATCTGGAAAAAAAATTAAAGTGTTGAGGTTTGATAATGGAGGAGAGTACTGTTCAAATAAATTTGAGGATTTTTGTAAGCAATGTGGTATTGCAAGACATAATACTACTCCATATACACCCCAACATAATGGAGTTGCTGAGAGATTGAACATATCACTCATGGAAAAGGCTAGAAGTATGCTCAGTGGTGCAGGTTTGGCACAGGAATTTTGGGTTGAGGCAGTGAGTGCGGCATGCTACTTGTAAAATCGATCTCCTACATCAGCATTGCTGGATCAAACTCCATTTGAAGCATTTTTCGGTAAGAAACCCTCTCTCTCACATCTTAGAGTTTTTTGCTGTGATGCATACATGCATATTCCAAAGGAGAAAAGAAGTAAGCTTGATAATAAGGTTGTTAAATGTATCTTTATTGGTTATAAATATGGTGTTAAAGGATATAAACTTTGGAATCCAAAAACTAAAAGTACAGTCTATAGTAGAGATGTGGTGTTTAGGGAAATGAAAAGTGATCTCAGGAAGGAAGTAACAGAAGAGTAACCTGAGAGGGTTCAATTTGATCTCATGGAAGAAGATCACACAGAAGAGGATCTGGGAGAGGAGTAGACAGATGAGGATCTGGATGAGGATGAACAAGAGGTTCATACACCTGTGGTAAGGAGATCAACATGGGAAAGAAGGCAACCTGAAAGGTACAATCCATATTCATTACCTACTTCTTTTGTATTATCTATTACTGATGAAGATCCTAGAACAGTTAGAGAAGTTATTAATTCTGAAGAGGCAAATTGTTGGGAAGAGGCCATGGATGAGGAAATGATGGCCCTGAAAAATAACAGAACATGGGATTTAGTGAAATTACCTGGTGGAAGAAAAGCAATAGGTTGCAAATGGATCTTCAAGAAGAAGCAAAATGCTGAAGGTAAAGTGGAGAAATATAAAGCTCACCTGGTTGCTAAAGGTTATTCTCAGGTAGAGGGAATTGATTATGGTGAAGTATTTTCTCCTATTGCAAAGCTAACCTCAATTAGATTTCTGTTATCTGTGGTTGCTGCTTTTGATCTTGAAATAGAGAAAATGGATGTAAAAACTACATTCCTTCATGGAGATTTGGAGGAAGAAATCTATATGAGGCAGCCTGAAGGTTTCATTGTTGTAGGAAAGGAGGATCTTGTATGTAAGTTAAAGAAATATATGTACGGACTGAAACAGTCACCTAGAATGTGGTATCAAAAATTTGATACTTATGTATTAGGAATTGATTTTGTTCATAGCAATGTTGATCACTGTGTATATTCAAAGAAAATTGGTAATGTAATTGTCATTATAGTTTTGTATGTTGATGACATGTTACTAATTGGAAACAATAAGAAAATGATCAGGGAAGTGAAGTCTCAGTTAGCATCATAGTTTGACATGAAAGATCTTGGCCCTACAAATTTTATTTTGGGTATGCAAATAAACAGAGATCGTTCTAACAAAAAGTTGTGGCTGGATCAAAAAAATATGTTGAGACAGTGTTGAAGAGGTTTAATATGCAGGATTGCAAACCGGTGAAGGTACCTATTCCTTTGGGGGAAAAATTGTCTATTGAACAATGTCCAAAGACAAAAGAAGAGGTAGAAGAAATGTCCCATGTTCCTTATGCAAATGTTGTAGGTAGTTTAATGTATGCCATGGTTTGTACTAGACCAGACATTGCCCATGCAATGGGAGTTTTGAGCAGATATATGTCTAAACCTGGTAAAGAGCATTGGACTGCTATGAAAAGGGTTTTTAGATATCTACGTGGTACTTCTGATTTTTCAATCTGTTATGAGGGTACAGGTAAAGAAGATAGATCCTTGGATATAGAAGGGTTTGTTGATGCAGATTGGGCTGGAGATCTGGACAACAGAAGATCTACTAGTGCTTATGTATTCAATTTTTTGGAGGAGCTGTTAGTTGGATGAGCAAAAGGTAAACTGTTGTTGCTCTTTCAACCACTAAAGTTGAATACATGGTAGCCACCGATGCCAGTAATGAAGTAGTATGGCTTCAAAGACTATGTGCTGAAATTGGGTTCTTTCAAGGAGTTGTGAAGATAAATTGTGACAGTTAAGTGCTATATTTCTAGAAAAGAACCCTGCTTACCATTCCAGAACGAAGCACATTGATACAAAGTTCCATTTCAGCAGGGACATGATTGAACAAAAGAAAGTGTTGCTGGAAAAAGTGGATACAAAGGAAAATGTTGTAGATGCTTTAACCAAGGCAGTTAGCACATAAAAGTTTAGATTTTGTACAGTTGAAATGGGTCTGGCAAAGTATTCAACAAGTGGGAGATTGTTGGATGTGTCTCATCCTTTGTCGAGGAAATATTGTACGGTAGGTATGGAAGGGTAAGAGGAGCGGAGCTCCTCAAGAAGAGGGATGACGGGGGGGTCTGGGGGTGGCAGTAGCCCCCCCGACCATGCTAAAGGCGTCCGACACAATGCGCCAGAAAAAATTTTCCCATTTTTTTGGAGTGATTTTCGGGATTCCCATGGTTGGTGGGTGGTTGGTGGGTGTGGGTGGTTTAGCCCACGGTATTGTGCCCATTGTATTCTAATACCACATAGTGGTTTAGGGTTGAAAGAGTTTCCTTTATATTTATTGTAATGTCCCATTTTTGGGTAAGAAGGTGAATAATAATATCAAGGAGGTGTGGCTCTTGTTTTGTTGGAGTAGCCCATATCGGGTGAACCAGGGTAAATCTCATGTGTTATATGTGCATTGTGTGGTGTCATTTCTTCTAAGTTGTTTATTTCTGCTTTATTTCTGGAATAAGTTTCTATAGATCTCTTAAATATTAGGTAAGAAGTGTAGGAAAACTTTCGATCATCCCTAAAAATTTTTAGTTGAAGGTACGTTTGATCCAAAATATATTAAGCATAGTTGATTATCTGGGAATATATAGGATAAGTTTGGACTACATGGAGTAGGGTGAAGTAATTTTTGTAAATCCTTTTATATTCATTTTCACCTAGGATAGCAACAAACCCTAACAACAAAATTTGTATATAATCTTTCAACTGACTCAAGTCTAGTGGAATGGTGAAGTCTAAGGGTAGGTTGAGCTTATTTATATATGGTAAAAGGAAGATTTACCGTTAGGTGTTGGATTATTGATAGTAGTAATCCATATTTAGTCTTGGGATTGTAATATATACACATAGCATAGTCTTCACTTGCCTTTAGCATATTCCTTATGACTTCCATTATAATGGAGAAAGTATCTTCAATCCACTAAGGAAGGCATAAGATCTTTGTGGTGCAACCATATTTCTTAGCTAAGAATTATACTAACTTAGGGTAATATCACACTTGGGGTACTAATTTCATTGCCATGCCAAAATTCCATTTTCACCTTCTACTCCATGAGTCAGTTTGTGGGACCAAATTGAACATTCTTTTTGTCTTTGCCCTAACCTTCCTTGTGAGGTGGGTATACATCCCCTAGGCCACTTTCTAGTAAGGATCCTTGAACTAATATTTAGGCCTTTTAGAGGGTGTGGTATCTTGTCTCTTTCTCTTTCCCCTCTTCTTCCTTTGGCCTTGTATTTTTGATGGCCCCGTTTCTTCTGGTGATTTGACCTCCTTAGGTGACCCAATGTTAGTCTCATAATGATACTGAGAGGGGGGGTGAATCATTGTAGCTCTTTAAAACTTAAATATTCAACACTCAAAGCAAAAATAATGAAAACATAATACCAAATAAAGTAAGTATAACAAGAGAACATCACACAATACAAGATGTACCAAGGTTCACCGGTTTGGCTACATCCTCGAAAATGACTGTTTGGACTCCCATCCAAATATAGCCTTTGTAAAGCACCAAATTTACAATAAATTTACTAGCACCCACTTGAAGGAGCACCAACCCTTGATTTATCTGCACCAACATAAAGGAGCACCAACCCATGATTTATCTACACCAACAGAAAGGAGCACCAACCCCTCTACCAAGCACCCACTTGATTTTGATATTGATAATAAAATGACATATATGAATGTCTTCACTGAAACCAGAACCCTCTATGGTCTATAAGCTCAAAATCTAAAACTTTGTATTTCACCCAGTATAACATCCCTCTCTCTGCATTACTCAGAATTTGAATCTTCTCTTCTCACAAAAAAAATTGATTGTTCTCTTAGCTCATTTTACCAATTGCTAAACGCTTTTTGGGTATTGTGCAAAACTTTGTTTGAAAAATTCTCTCAAAATTTCATCCAAAATTGATATCATATGAGAAAGTTATGCCCAAAATACTAAAGTGACGTTTTTCACCACTCTCCAAAAATCACGGATTTTCACTCTTTATTTTTCTCCACACACACTTTTCTCTTCACAAAATAAAGTCCCCACTTTTCAATAAAATCCCTTGTCACCTTTTCAATTTTAAAAATATTTTCTTTAATGAAGCTTCTTAAAACAATATAACTTTTTTTTTTTTAAATTTTGAGAAGGCATTTCGTCAAATACGTCACATGCAAATAATTAACACCTTACTCGTTCTCTTACTTCGGAGCCACGTGACACCTCAAACCAAAAATGAAAGATTCTCCATTTGATGCCTTGAAGGTGTAACAACACTGAAACCAAAACTCTGGTGACTCTACAAGGTCGAAACGACCAACTAAAGGATTTTACACAAGTGGAACAAATTGACATAAAAGTGACCTGTATCATTTTTGCAACAATCATAACTCTCACCTCGTAACTCTATTTTATCTAAAATTTTAAACGTAGAATCTCTGCAATGCTGAATACATCCAGTCTAAATATTACTACATAACTCCTTATGGTTTACCTGTACCACCTCCACAAAAATTGCTGCTGACACACTTTTTCCAAAAAGAGAGTTTTTGTGACAGTCTTGTAACTCTTGTAAAATTCACCTCGTTTCTCCATTTTTGTGGAAATTTAGGAAACATGTTCTTGAAGATAATTACCACTTACAATTCGAATTTCACTATCAAATTATTCTCGGTTTGCTCGTAGTGCTTCTGAAAATACTGCCCTTATTCGGCCTGTACAACCACTTGCCAAATCATCCACCAAGATATTGAAAACGTCACCGATAAATCCAAACGCTGTGTTGACACCTACATAGCTATTATGGACTATTTACTAAAATGCTGGCATGTTCCAAAATGATCCATCCTATCCAACTGCTCTTGTGACAACTTTTGCAATTTTTTGACAACTTCCTGATGATTTTTTCAACTTTTGCAAATTTGCACGAACAACCTGTAACAACTTCACCCGAACATCAAAAACATCCTCATAATCATTGAACATCACTGTACATAATCCAAAAAACCTTCGAACAACTGTCCATTGCATCAACCTATCCATCTGAGTGTGTTGACAACAATGACAATACTGTCGTTGCACCTTGCTCAACAATCTCCCCCTTTAGAATTGTTGGCAACACACGCACAATTTCCTATAACTCTTATCCCCTTTGGCAACAAGACCAAAGGGCTGCTAAAAACTCCCCCTGAGTCCATGCACAACATTCTTAGGCAAAAATTATTACACTTAGCAAAAATCACAAACATGAGAAAAAAGATAAACAAATACACAAATGCTCCCCCTGAGAATATGGCCCCAATAGCTAGTCAATTCTTGGGAAGTGTGACCACTCCCAATTTCTTGCAAAGGTACTAAAAGTTTTTTTGGATAATGGTTTGGTGAAGATATCCGCTACATGCTCTATTTTTGGAACAAAATCCAACTTAACCTCACCTTTCATAACTTTATCCTTCAAAAAATGATACCTGATAGCAATATGTTTTGTGCAAGAATGCATAACCGGATTCTTTGAGATATTAATGGCACTGGTGTTATCACACTTAACTAAAATTGGCTCACTAAAATTAATTCCAAGATCCTTCAGAGTTTATTTCATCCATAACACCTGCGTACAACACGTCGCTGTAATGTATTGTGCCTCTACTGTGGATAAGGAGACTGACTCCTATTTCTTACTGTGCCATGCGACCAACCTATCTCCAATATAGAATGCACCTCCACTGGTACTCTTCCTATCATCTACACATCCTACCCAATATGCATCTGAATACACAATAAATGTGAAGTCCTTACCTTTCGGATACCATAACCCATACTCCATAGTACCCTTGAGGTATCGAAGAATCCTCTTCACTACTGTCACATGAGTCTCCTTGGGACTAGCCTGAAATCGTGCTACCATGCATACTATATGCAAAATATCTGGTCTGGTAGCTATCAAGTATAGTAAGCTCCCAATCATAGATCTATACATATTTTGATCAACATGTGGAGATTTTTCATCCTTGCTCAACTTGCAACCTGTTGTCATGGGAGTGCTAACTGGCTTACAATCCTCCATTGTGAAATTTTTCAGCATCTCTTTCACATATTTAATTTGAGAAATAAATATGCCCTTCTCCTTTTGATTAACTTTCAATCCGAGGAAATACGAAAGTTCACCAATCATTGAAATTTTAAATTCTTTCTGCATCTTATTTGCTAAATATTTACACAACTCATCTTTGCTGCTGCAAAATATGATATCATCTACGTATACAACAAGCATAATATGATGACCATTTTCTATTTTGACATACAAATTACTATTCACCATACCTTTCTTGAACCCTTACTGATTAAGATAATTGTCTAACCTTGCATACCATGCTCAGGGTGCCTGTTTTAAGCCATATAACGCTTTCTTCAACTTGCAAACCAAGTTGGGATCATCACCAAGCTGGAAACCATCTGGCTGCTCAATATAAACCTCTTCTTCAAGTTTCCCATTCAAAAATGCTGATTTCACATCCATTTGATAAACTTTGAAATTATTGTAAACTGCTAAAGCTAGAAATATTCTAATTGCCTCTAGTTTGGCCAAAGGTGCAAAGGTTTCCTCAAAGTCAATACCTTCAACTTGTGCATAGCCTTTGCATACCAATCTTGCTTTGTTCCTAATTACCTATCTGTCTTCATTTAATTTGTTCCAAAAGACCCATTTAGTATCGATTACATTTTTATTTACGGGTCTTGGTACTAAATCCCAAGTATTGTTTTTCTTAATCTGATATAATTCTCATTTATTGACTTTATCCAACTTTCATCTTTGCTTACGTCAACAACATTTTTGGGCTCAATGCTGGATAAGAAAGAGTAGTTACTTACTAATATTCTTCTTGTCTGAACACCAACTATGGGGTCTCCAATTATTTGCTCTCTAGGATGATCTTTCTGCCAGCTGCCTATTTTGAATTTCTTGTTTTCTTCCACTTTTGAATCACTGTTTGAATCCTCTGAGTCAATTTTAGGATTCTTTTTCATTTCATTTTCATTATCTCCTTCAATGATCTCTTCATAAATTGGGTAGTTCTCTTCATAGCTAATTACTCGTTCCATTCCTTCATCAACTTTAACATCGAAACTATCCATAATTTTCCTTAGCCTCTTGTTGTAGCATTTGTAAGCTTTTCTTTTTGACGAATAGCCAAGAAAAATATCTTCATCCACTCTATCTTCAAACTTACCAAGGTTTTCTTTAGTTCTTTTTATGTAACACTTGCTGCCAACAACTTTAAAGTATCTTGCTGTTGCCTTTTTACTGAACCACAACTCATAAGGAGTTTTGCTTTCATGCATCCTCAACATGTACCTATTTTGGATGTATATCACATTATGGACTGCCTCTTTCCAAAATATGTCTACTACTTTGCTCTTAGTAAACATAGTTCGTTCCATTTCCTACACTGTCCCGTTCTTTCTTTCTACCACACCATTCTGTTGAGGTGTCCTAGCTGCTGAAAACTATCTCCTAATGCCATATTTTTCACAATACTCTATGAAATCCTTTGAAATGAACTCTCCTCCTCTGTTTGACCTTAAACATTTAATCATTTTTCTTGTTTGATTCTCAACTTGGTTTTTGAAAACCTTGAACATCTCAAAAGCTTCTGATTTATGCTTCAAAAATAATACCCATGTCATCCTAGAATAGTCATCTATACACAACATGAAATATTTGTCATCGTTTATGCTTTGCATTCTCATGGGTCCACATAAATGAGTATGTACTAGTTCCAAAGATTTTCTTGTGTAGTACTCTTTTGTTTTAAATAAGACTCTAGTTTGCTTCCCCTTTTGACATGAAGCACAAATGTTATTTGATGGTTTTCCAATGGTGGGAATATCTCTCACTACTTTCTTTGAGATGATTTTTACTAGATTGTCAAAACTAATATGACCGAGCCTCTTGTGCCACAACCAATTCTCTTCTTCCTATCCAATCAAGCAAGCTCCTTCTGAAGTCTCTGAGAGGGTGTACAAGTTGCCAGATGTCCTTGATCCAGTTGCTATCAACTTCCCATTGTTTTCCTTTTTGACTTCACAACCTTGCTTATTAAAGATCACTTCATGACCTCTATCACAAATTTGAATTACGCTCAACAAGTTATGCTTCAGAACAACCACAAACAAGACTTCTTTTAATGTGATTTTTCCATCATTAATCTTAACTAAACCTCTACCAACTATCTTAGCTCCATCATTGTTTCCAATCTTTACTGAACCACATTCATATTGCTGCAACTTCTCAAAATTTTGTTTGTCACCTGTCATATGACTGGAGCATCCACTATCAAGTATCCATGGTGCGGATTTATTCTATGCTTTAAATGTTGTCTGTACGATCAAGGATTCATTTTATTCCTTAGATCGCTTTTTTTCTTTCCACTTAGGTTTGATTACAATTTTGGGCTCTTGTTTTGGATTTTCTTTTTCAGTAGCTTGTGCATGTTTTTCGAGAAATTTTCTATTTTGTCTTATTCTATTTGGCTAAAATTTTCTTTCCTAAAATTGATTTGATGCAAATGTACTTCGACAATTTCTTGCAATATATCCAAAATTATGACAGTTATAACATTCTACTGCATAATACATCAAAGGCGAAAAAACATTTCTATTGGTAAAATTCCTTGGTCCGACATTAAACTTGCAATATGAGATATTATGTCTATAACCATTGCATTTAAAATAGTAACCAAAAAAGAGATGATTGAACCTGGGTGGTGGTCTTTGCCATGTTGTCGTAGGAGCCATAAATCTTCTTCTTATTTGATGTGTGACATTGGTGAAGCCATCATTGTCAATTCTCCTTTCGTGCCTTGCATTATTGCTTTCCTTTGCATGATTCATTTTTGCTTGATCAACCTATTTCTTCTCTTCATTCTTTATGGATTATTCATTTATGGCCTTTGATCCATTTGACGATTCTCCTTCATCAAAACCCAAACCAAATTTGATGCCTGTAGTATTTTGGTTATTTATGATCTTATCTAGCTTCATAGAACTTTCTTCACATTTGTGATAACAACTAATTTTTTGATTCATCTCTTCTAGCTGCATTCTTAAACCGATAATTTCTTCTTCTAGCTTGCTGCAATAATATATTTTCATGGTTATTTGCACTTCGAGATCTTCAGAGATTTTCTTGGATTCTTCTATATGTACTTTCAAATTTGTTATGATTTCATTTGCATCCTCAAGCTTTCTTGAAATTTTCTTATTCTTTTTTCTTTCTATCTTCAATTCATCTAGAGCTACAATTAGTTCCTCTTCCAAATTCACTTCTGCGTCAATTTATTCTTCATCACATTCCTGTTATTTTTTTGGTTTTTCTTCTTTGAGTGCCATGAAAAGAGCTTCACTTGTTTCCTTTTCAGAATCCTCACTAGAGCTATCTTCTGATGAACCGACATTCTTGGAGATGAAACTTTTCTTCTTGAAGTTGTCTTTTATGAAATTTGTTTTTTTCTTCCAGTCACTTCTTTCTTCGTGTTATCCTTCATCACTTATGTTCTTCTCATTAAGTGGACATTTAGCTGCAAAATGCCCAACGCCTCCATAGTTGAAACATTTAAACGATAACTTTCCTCTATATTTTTCTTTTCCCATTTTTAGTTTTTGAACAAAGTTTGCTTCCATTTCATCTGATGTATCTTCTTCCTCGGATTCTTGTTTTACTTTCATATTTTTATGGGATTTAAAAACTTCTCTATTTGTGGTTTTAGATTTTCCTATTCTCATCTCATATGCAATCAAAGAACCATTCATATCATACATACTGAAAGAATTTAGATCTTTAGCTTCTTATATAGCTAAAACTTTAGAATCAAATCTTTAGGGAAGGGATATTAATACCTTTTTCACGATGACAAAATCTTTGATTTCCTCATCGAGTCCTCTAATCGCATTAATGACTTCATTAAATCTTAGCATATATGCCTCTATATTTTCATTGTCATTCATATTTAATACTTCGAACTAAGCTCGATGTGTTTGTAACTTGGCCTCATTGATATTAACGTCTCTTTCATGAATTCTCTTCAGTTTGTCCCATATTTCCTTTGTCGTTTTACAACCCATAATATTTACCAGTTCGTTGTCCACTAATCCACACATGATAGCATTCTTTGCTTTTGAATCATTCTCAAATAGTTTCTTACTAGCAGCATCGATTGGAGAAGTGGTTGGTATTGTGTATCCACTATCTATTGAATCCTAAATGTCGTATCCCAATGCATAAAGATATGTCTGCATCTTGAGTCTTCAAAATGCATAATTAGTTCTGTCAAACAATGGTGCTTTATTTTATGAAAAGCCTTCACCACCTACCATTGTGTCACTTCCAAGATCACCCTAGCCAGTTAATTCTGTTCATGAACCTCACTCTAATACCAATTTTTAGTCTCATAATGACATTGAGAGGGGGGGTGAATCTGTGTAGCTCTTTAAAACTTAAATATTTAACACTCAAAGCCAAAATAATGAAAACATAAAACCAAATAAAATAAGTATAACAAGAGAACATCACACACCACAAGATGTATCGAGGTTCACCAGTTTGGCTACATCCCAAAAAATTATAGTTTGGACTCCCATCCAAATCCAGCCTTTGCAAAACACCAACTTTACAATCAATTTACCAGCACCCACTGGAAGAAGCACCAACCCCTGATTTATCTACACCAACAAAAAGGAGCACCAAACCCTCTACCAAACACCCACTTGATTTTGATATTGATAATAAAATGACATATATGAATGTCTTCACTGAAACCAGAACCCTCTATGGTTTGTAATCTCAAAATCTAAAACTTTGTATTTCACCCAGTATAACATCCCTCTCTCTGCATTACTCAGAATTTGAATCTTCTCTTCTCACAAAAAAACTGATTGTTCTCTTAGCTCATTTTGCCAATTTCTAAATGCTTTCTAGGTATTGTGCAACACTTTGTCTACAAACTCCTCTCAAAATTTCAGCCAAAATGGATATCATATGAGAAAGTTATGCCAAAAATATTGAAGTGACATTTTTCACCACTCTCCAAAAATCATGGATTTTCACTCTTTATTTTTCTCCACACACACTTCTCTCTTCACAAAATAAAGTCCCCACTTTTCAATAAAATACCTTGTAACTTAAAAATCTCACACTTGCATTCTTTTTACTTTTTCAATTTTAAAAATATTTTCTTTAATGAAGCTTCTTAAAACAATATAACTTCCTCTTTTTATTTTGAGAAGGCATTTCGTCAAACACGTCACATGCAAAGAATTGAAACCTTACTCGTTCTATTACTTCGGAGCCACATGACACCTCAAACAAAAAACAAAAGATGCTCTATTTTATGCCTTGAAGGTGTAACAACACTGAAACTAAAACTCTGGTGACTTTGCAAGGTCAAAATGACCAACTAAAGGATTTTGCACAAGTGGAACAAATTGACATAAAAGTGACCTGTACCGTTTTTGCAACAATCATAACTCTCACCTCGTAACTATGTTTTCTCTAAAATTTTAAACATAGAATCTATATAATTCTGAATACATCCAGTACAAATATCACTATATAACTCCTTACGGTTTGCCTGTACCTCCTCCACAAAAACTACTACTGATACACTTTTTCCAAAAAGAGCATTTTTGTGACAGTATTGCAACACTTGTAAAATTTGTATCGTTTCTCCATTTTTGTGGAAATTTAGAATACATGTTCTTGAATATAATGACCACCTCCAGTTTGAATTTTTCTATAAAATTCTTCTCGGTTTTCTCGTAGTACTTCTAACAAAATTGCCCTTTTTTGGCCTGTACAACCACTTGCCAAATCATCCGCCAAGATACCAAAAACATCATCGATCAATCCAAACACTGTGATGACACCTCCAACACTATTCTGGGCTGTTTCATGACATGTTGACATGTTCCAAACTGATCCATCCTGTCCAACTACGCCCGTGATGACTTTTGCAAATTTTTGACAACTTCTTGACGATTTTTTTAAATTTTGCAAATTTGCATGAACAACCTGTAACAACTTCACCCGAACATCAAAAACATACTCATAAGCATTGAACATCACTGTACATACTCTAAAAAACCTTTGAAATTTTTTCCAATGCATCAACCTATCCATATGAGTGTGTTGACAACAATGACAATATTGTCGCTGCACCTTGCTTAACACCCAACATCTATTGTGGTGACTATAGTTGGTGAGAGGGAAACACTGATGGATGGGGCGATAGATGAGGCTGGTGATGAGAATATATAAGCCTCAATTAGTGAAGGAATAGTAGAGGCAAAGGAGATACCCTTGGTAAAAAAGGAAAAATAGAGCAAAAAGGAAAAAAATGGATAGATTGGAGTTTTTTATGCCTAGAGCAATTCACTTACGAAAGGGAGAGCACTGACTGTATCTTGGTATGATTTGCTATATGGAATAATTTGCTTGGATACATGAGCAATTAACTTGGTTTCAAGGGAGAGTGATTGGTTAGGATGTTGATTGATTCACTTAAAAGATTAAGCGATTTTCTCATTGAAAGGGACTTGGAAAAAAAATCATTTAGATATATTTTCTAATTTATATTAAAGCAATTTGCTCATTTACCAATGAGGAGCCCCAGTGTGGTTGGGATATGCTTGACCTTTGACTCTCGTGAGTAGAATTGGCTATGAGGAGACAATTTGCTATGGGCTACACATGGTTGTCTTTGGCTAGCTATAGTTTACTCAAAGATATAAAGTGGGGCCTTACCCTAGGTGAGGTGCACCTTGCCAACATCGAGGTGTAGGTTGCTTGAGCAGGTGATCAACCCATTAAAGGCCAATTTGGCCCAACTTGTGGTTGTCTCAGGCCTATTTAATGGAGGTGAGCACATTGCTCATAATTGTGAGAGTGATTCAATTTTTTTTACATCAATGTATCTATACAAGCATCAACCAATCTGTTTATCCTGATGCAATGCAATTTAGAGGGAAAAAATATGGATATGAAAAGGCAAGAAAAAAGAAGAGAGAAAAACAATACAAATAAAGAGGGAAATTATTGTCAAATTTTAAAGCCAATATTATATATACATACTTTATTATTTTGGTTAAGATCCTTATTGGACCAAGTGAAGGTGCTTCCCATTCATATAGATAGGCAACAATAACCCTTGCATGGAGGTGAGTCTTTTTGCATTTAGACTTGTAACTTCTATGATTTGGTAGGTTTTGCTTCATAAAGAATTGGACTTCTACTGAGAACCTAACTTTACATGATCCTCATCCCATTTGAGGATGAGATTTCCTTGTTTATATTCCACTTCCATTGTTTTTTTATTGAACCATTTCTTATAGTCTTTTATCACCAAGAGATATTATTAAATACTTTTCTCTCTCATATTTCAAGTCTAATAATGTATTTAGCCTTGCTTGTAGGGGATTGAAGTTTGTGTTGTCTAGCTCAAGTTGTTGTGATAATTGAAGGGAAAGTATATCAATATTAATGGGCAATACAACTTTATTTTCATATATCAAGTTGTAGGGTGATGATCCTATAGATGGTTTTGGTGTCACCTTTTTAGCCCATCGTGCCTTTTGTAGCTTCATGTGCCAATTACTCTATGATTCTAAAATGGTCCTTTTCAAGATCCTCATGGCATTCTTATTAGTTGGTTCAACCAATTAATTCCATCAAGGATAGTAATTAGAAGATATTTTGATCAAGAACCTATGTTCAAGGGAAAACTTCATCAAATATGTCTTTAAAATAGGTAGCATTGTCTGTCACTATAGCAGCTAGGGTTCCAAACTTGATGATGATATCTTTGAGTAGTACTACTATTTCTAAGTTGTCTACTTTGGATGGGACCACCTTGTCCCATTTGATGAAATAATCAGTGGTTGTGAGGATCCATCTATGTTTACCACTTGATAACATGTTGATATTGCCTATGAAATCAAGGCCCTACTATTGAAAAGGTTCAATCACAACAACTAGTTTTAGCGGTAGCGGGATCTCTTTTTCTTTCCTTCGACCATGAAATAAAATTTATAATTCTTGAACCATTGATAGTAGACAATAAAAAAGTAGGCCAATAATATCCAACCCTTAGGATTTTGTGGGCCATGATAGACACAAAGAAATATTCCCCTATGTCATGATATTGCTTGATTAGAGCCTCTTATTTATCTTCCTTTATACATCAAACTATTATACCATTATAACCATTTTTTGAATAAGATATTGTCTATCCATTGGTAGTATGTCAAAATATGTTTGAACTTAATTATTTCTTTGGTGATTAACCCCTTTGGAACTTGTCTTGTAGCCATGTACTTGCACATATCGCTTATCCATCCACTATCTTAGTTGCTATATATCTCCTCAATTAAGGCAATTGGTTCTTTGACCACTACTCTTGCCAATATTTTGCATAAAGCCTTACCCCTGATTAGTTTAGTAGGTTTGATTTCAATATCAAATTCTTGTATTTTGTTGATCCCTCCTATCCCAGTTTACCATGTACTATGGTGGATCAAACATCAATGTGTATCACGAAGATTGTGGTCTTGCTTTATGAGAGATAATATTTGAACTTCTTTAGAGATTTCATGAGGGTGAACAACTATTTCTTGATTAGAGTATTTCTCTCTTCATAATTATGCAGGACTTGAATCATGAAAGATATGGGGTGTTCATATTAGTAATTCTTTTGAGTCAGGACAATTGTAATGCTTTCTTCTATTCCAAATATATACATCCTTACTTATTTAGAGAAATCAAGGTTGATTAGGACAAAGTATTTTGTGATGGCCTATTTGATTTCTTGGAAAGATTTCTTCCCTTCTTCAACCTAATTTAAGGATACATCCTTCTTGAGAATCTTGGTTACTGATCTAATCATTTATGTAAAATTAGTAATGAATTTGGTGATAAACTAGATCTACCTTAAGAATGATCTAATCCCTTTTACCAAAAAAGGCAATGGTAAATCTTGAATAGCTTTGACTTTGTTAGGATCTATAGCAAGTCCCTCCTTGGTTATTACTTGGCCTAACAATTATCCCTCCTAGACCATAAAGATAGAGTTTTTTGGATTTAGGGAGATACTGAACTCATAACACCTTTGAAAAATTGTCTCTAGATGTTTGACGTGCTTACTCCTATATTTAGAAAAAATATCAAATCATCAAGGTAGATTAGAATGATATTATCTACTATCCTTGAGAAAGTTATATTCATTGCCCTCTCAAAGGTCACTTGAGCATTTGACAAACCAAAATTCATTTGTTGATAAGCAAAAGTACCTCATTTGGTGGTGAAAGTTGTTTTGTATTGGTCTTCATCTTTAACATAAATTTGATTGTATTTAGAGAGACCATCTAGTAGTGATAGCATTTGTGAGCCAACTACCTACTACAATATTTGACTAATGGTAGAAACTAGGTAATAACCTTTTAAAGGTGCTCTATTTAATTTTATGAAATTAATGCATAACTGGATACCCATTCTTTGAAGTTGACAACCTATGTAGAATGTTTAATCAGAAATATGCTATAGTCTTATAGGATTTTTAATAACTTTTTTATCATGCCATTTATTTTAGGATTAAATGGTCTCTACTTTTGGTAAAAATTCTTAGCATTTGGTTCTAGTTTGATGGTGTGTTGTATTATGTCATGGTCATAGACTTTCAGATCTTCATATGACCGAGTGATTATATCTACATACCTTCTATAAAGATATTTGAAAATATCTTGTTCTTCCAGAGTACAATCCTTCCTGAGCAATAGGTTCTTCCCTTTGCCTATCTCAATACGTTGATATACATAAGATTTTACTCTAAATATACTTTTCTTTAAGTTATCATTGGGGTTAAATAAGCTTTCAGCATAGTCAGCCCTTTAGACAACTATTTTGACCTTAGTTGTATTATACCATATTTTAAATCATCATTAGATTCATTTTTTTGCTTATTGTATTGGTCCTCCCACATAAGAAATTATATTCTTTTTTTATAGTTATTGAATACTTGCCAGTGGTTATAGTTATCTAGGATTTCAGGCCAAAAGACCACCTCTAGATCTTTAGGTTTATCCCACATGTCATCTATAGGATCAAAATGTACTATGAGACATACCAACTTATATACTTTCACATTTAGCTCCCTAGATATTGTTTTGATTTCAAAAGAGTTAAATTTTTTAAGAAGATCACAAACCTAATGCTTATAAGATTTTAGGTGTCTATTCTTGATAGTTAACTAGGAATTGACTTGGTTCACTATTAGTTTGGAGTCGTAAATTCTCAAGTCTTTAATTCCCATACTATATGCTTTTCTTAGATAAGTACATAGTACCTCATACTCAACTACATTATTCATAAATTGAACAACAACCTACATGCATAATGGGTTTGTTCTCCTTGAGGGTTGATGAACTAGATTTCAACACTTATCCCATTTTTTGTTTTGGCATTGTCAAAGTATATTTTCCATGTCTTTTTGGCTCTACAACTCATTAGGGTAGACATTTTGGGAGGAGTTTCTATTATTAGGTAGTTTCACAAATTTATTTTTTCATACTCCCACTTGGTATCCCTATCATCTTGTAGCACACCAATTATCATTTCCACTTCTAGGTCTTGATCATCTTCATGATGCTTGATATTATCAATATATTCATGGAGTTCATTCTAATTTACTGCATTATTTTCTTCAAGTTTGTGAAAGAGATAGTTGTTATATTAATTGGCTTCCCATATTTGGGTACCTTCATGTGCATGTAGTTCATTGCGAGGTGACCATCCCTTAACAATATTTAAGTCCATTCCTTAGATAACAACATCTTGAAATATGGGGGTATGTCTATGACTATCACCTCTTGAAATACTACAAATTATAAGTATTGGGATATGATAATAAATAAATCCTTAAGGACACCTAATGCATTAACCCTAATACCATCCATTTGTATAAGGTGTCTAACCATTTTGGTATAAGGAAGACCCATTTCTTTGCACACTACTTTGGGCATAACTATGACTATTGCTCCTAAATCAATGATGCAACTTTTGAGGATGTAGTTTTTGATCTTGAGTGTTAAATGGAATGGAGAAAATTTTAGGTCCTTAATCTTTGGGGCATTTCATACATTAAAAGCATTGAATCTAATATTTTATGGTTGTTCTACGAATAATTTTTGCTTCTCAGCTACTTGAGCTAGAGCAAACTCTACCTACTTATTTATAAGGTAACCATTCTCTGATTATTTTAGAGATTCTTAGAGGAGGTCCCTTTGTCTAGGTAGTGGTAAGACTTCCAATATGTTGATTTTGGCTGATGAATTCATTTCTTTAGTGATATTAAATTTCTTGATAGAGGATTATTTTCTTGTGGTAAAGCTCAAGGTCTATCTAAGATTCATCTAGCATCCTTCGTGTGTAAGAGAGGGATATTTTAACATTCTTTCAACCTCCCTTTATAATAATTTTATTTCTTTGTTAGTTTCATTAGTTGCTTTCTTTTTCCCTTCCATTACTGTTGGTTCTTTTCCTTTATCAATCCTTTGATTATTTTCTTCTTGTTTCTTTTGGGATTTTTTAAGAGGAGTTTTCATGGCCTCTCCCTAATAATTTTCTTATTCTTTTAGTTTCTCTTTTTGCATTGAGATGAGTTATTTATATGTAAAGGGAGACTTCCCCTTTTAAATATAGTTGTGCCTCTCTTCATGTCGGTTGGATTATTAATTGTTCTACATTAATTTTTCCTTTTCCTATAGTTTCTACACATTATTGGTTGGCAAATGTTATATCCTCTTCAATGGATAATTATTTGTTAGTTTTGATGATATTGAAATATGCTAGTATTGTATTAGTAGGGTTAGGTAGAATGAGTATTGACTATGCAGTCTAAGATTTTTGATACATGACAGGGGACACTTGCCTAGTGGTAACAACTTGTTGGACTTGAAATTAATAAGTGTATTACATGTTTTGTGAATAATTTATGACACTCATGTATTTAGTTGGATCATGTCTATCATTGCAGGGGAGGCACCACGTAAGTTTATCTTTTGTATTGGCATTAACCATATGGTTATGAGTATGCTTTGACCCCTAATTAGTAGCTTGAAAAGGAACTTGGTCTTTCATTAGTATGGGGTCTTCCATGGTTATCAATTCTATGATTGTTTCCACTTTATTTCATAGAATTATTTTGGTTTACCAAGGTCTTGATCACTTCCAACATTTCATTAATTGGAAGATGTTGGGTTCATTATTTAAGTTAAGTGCAATAGGTGTTAGATAATATTACATCATTTGGATCATGTAAATGTACCACCTTTGGTACATATCTAGAGTATCAAAGTAAAGTTAGTTAGTTACTTCAAGTATTATAATAAATGCATAAGTGTTTATGTGCATGTAGTCCACATGTACATGAGTCCTAGGTAGAGTAAAGGCCAAGAAATATTTCTATATAAAGACCTCATAGGTGTAGTAACCGAGTGAGAGAGAGAGAGAGAGTGATATAGTAAGTATACAGTGTGGTACAATGTAGTTCTTTCATGTACTTTCATGGAGTGTTCATGTCCTCCATTATATAGCATTGTACTATTTTCATCATTCTCATTAATGGCATATTTTTGAGTTATTTGTAGATGTTTATTTCTTTATTTTTCTACATATTATTATGCCATTATATTTATAGTTATCTTAGATTAGTTATCCTTCATCTTGTGGTTGTACTACCTCCCATAAAAATCTAATAATGGTATCATAGCACATGGTAGATCAATAGGAATCGGGAGAGCCATAAGGAAATGTGTTGCATCTTTACAAACTGGATCCATTGCTGTGCACCATTGCATGCAAACACTACCATAAGAGAGGTTGAGAGGAGAGAAGAAAATAGTAGTGCCAAATATTATGAGATTGCATTTGGCTAGAATATATCTACAAAGTTGCAAAAAAACTCGTGAATACTAGGACTTAACATTCATCCCACTAGATTGAAAAATCAATTAGTGAAGAGTCATCATCTCTAGATTTTATAGTTTCCACCATTTTAGTTTTAACATATTGTTGCAAGAAAAGAAGATTTAAAAAAGGTTAAAAATCTTCCTACAAGAGAGATAGGAATAATATCTTCTTAGAATCATTCCAGTACTTGCAATAACAAGTAGAATACTGAAGACTTCAAAGACCTAAAAAGAGGTCTCATTACTAGAGATTGTAGATCTGCAAGAGTGTAGAAGAAGAAAAGGCCATAGTAGCCTTACTATTGATTCAAGAGACTCCAAAAAGAGTCATAAATAAGATTGGAGGTTGGTTATATCCATCAAGGACTATAGATAGTAGATTGAACAAATCAACCAAACAAAGATTAAGAGACCCTTAGAAGGTCCAGTTACAAAACTTCCAATTTTGGAAGATTAGAGGTTGATGATCTCCATTAAATCCTACAGATTGTAGAAGTAAAGAGGGATCAGTAAAGGTCCTATTATAGATTCTATATTTTAGAGATTCTTGAGAAAGATCTCATTACCAACACTTCCATAGCAGAAGGTTGAAGGAAAGATTTCATTCAGAAGACCAGAGAAGCTGCAAGATTGAAGACCTTGGAGAGGTCTCAAGGAGAAAGAAGGAGAAATCTTGGAGAGCCTTATTTTTAGAATTTGAAGAAGTCCATTAAAGAATTTTCTAGAAGAACTCATTGGATAAATCTACAATAAATGAGGAGTTACTGACAAAGCAAAATCTGGGATAATTACCTCCATCCGACAATAAGCCCAAAAGGAGAAGAATTTGGAAAGGAGTGCCAAATACTTAAGGAGAATACTAAAGACCTAAAGAAATTCAAATTCTTGAGAAGAATAATAGGATTGAAGTAAAAATTTAACAAAGAGAAAGGAGTCAGACATTACTACCAAACCATAAATGTTTGAAGATTACCTTTGGAGGCTAGAAGACTCATTCGAAGATAGGGGTTTGTTGAATATATAACAAAATATTGAAAGGGTCCTTGAAGTAAAAATTAATTGTAATTTGGGGGATATCCCTACCAAATTTATGAGTTTCAAGAACAACATTTCAATGCAAAAATTGACTATGAAAGAACAATAATTAAGACAACATTACTAGCTGTAAAAATTTAGGAGTTTTAAAGGTCATCCTGAAGGCTAATAGGAGTCACCTACTACAGATTAAAGGGCAATAAGATAGAGGAGTCACTAAGCTACAAATTGATAAGTTAAGGTGCTATTTAGGATAACTAAGAATAGCTACACATTCATCTAGTAAAAGGGCAACAATAAGGTGAATCTAATCACTTGCAATCCTTCATATATAGTGATCATTAAGGTAAGCAACTTGGGTGCAAATAGGTTCATTAGTTGAACTATAATTTGGGTTATTATTCAGTTCCATTTAGGCACCTTATTAGAATTTAGAAGTTTCAAAGATAAGTTTGCATTTTATAGTATTAAAGGAGTGCAAAAAGAAGTTATTTTTAAGGTTATTATTTGCATATTAAATAGGAGTTAGATATATTTCGATAGAAAGGAAAATATCATCTACCTATTGTTTATCTAAGAATCAAGAAGACTACATCCTATAACATTGATTGTAGTGCATATTATAGATTACTTTTAAGGGTTTTTTTTAATTACTCTTAATAAAGTTGCAAAAATTATTAGTGCATTTGAGAGTTCTTTAAGAGTTTCTATTAGTGCATTAAAGGAGCAATAAGGCAAGTCTACTATTGCACTATTCTAGATTGTCTAACTTATTTACTCTTAAAGATTATTATGTGCATTGGTTGATTGAGTTAAGATATTAAACCAAAATGCACAAAGCTCAAAATATCAAAGTGTTCAGATACACTATTCAGTGCATAAAATATACAATCTATTATGGCCTAGAGAAGCCACAAAACATATTCGTATTCCTTCAAGGAATGGAGAAGAAAGACACCATTAAAATCATTGAAAGAAGCTACAAATTGAGACTTGGAGAGTCTCAAAATTAAGGTGCACTAAGGGTTTCATTAAAGGTGAAAGTTAGTACAAAAATAACTCTTTCAAAAGCATATTATTTGCTTGATTATTAGAATGGATTTATTGTTACTAAACTATCCAAGTGAAGGAGTTAGTACTGTCTAATTAGAAAGGCAACAATACATTGCTCAAAATGAATAGAGCAAGTAGCGACTGTATCCAAGAAGTAGGGAAAAAATTCAATTCATATACATTTATCCTCAAGCTATACAATGAGGAGAAGATCTATCTACACAATAAGAAGCTACTATATCAAAGGAAAAAGGACCATAAGGCATCAAGAAACTCTTGAAAATTTGGTGCAAATAAGAGCATCTTATTTACATTACATTGGTGCTTTATATCCCTCATAAAAGAGGAAGAAAATATAGTGTTTCAAGACACTACAATAACAAGTATTCTACGTATACTATTGGTGAAGCAACGAAGGCAGAAGGAGAACCAATACAGGGTTCACAAGCACCGATTTTAGGTTTCAAGAAACACCATTCCAATCACCAAAGCAAGCATCTACAAATGATGTCAACCTGTAGCCACATTGGAAGCCTTGCAAAAATTACATTTCTATTGAAAATCAAGTTATATTAGTAGTGAGAAAATCTACGTAGAAGCAAAGTGAAGACCACATAATATTACCTCAATCCAGCATCATATTACCAACTAAGAGGGGAGCCATCAAAGCATCCAAGAACAACACTATAAAATCACTAAAGGAGTGCCATAAGACCATCTATAAAGCACCTAGGACCTCCATTGAACCAAGAGCCAACATATTGATAAGAATAGCTCCTTCGAAGAAGCATTGAGAGCAAGAAACCAATTGGATTTACGTTGAATAGAAGAGCATATAGGTTAAGGAAGATATTGGAGGAAAGATTTCATGCAAACCACCACTTGTCACATATGATAGAGCATTCAGTAATGCTCACAAAGAAAATTATTAAGATAACATCTAAGTTTTAGATGTTGAAAGGTATCATTAAGAGCATCATCATCATCACTCATTGGTTGAAAAAGAAAGGAGTGTTACTCAAAGGCCAAAGCATTATAATAATGCCTCACCAGCTAGTAGTAACATGTGAATGCAAGTCTAAGGAGAGGAGAAGCTACCTAAGTGTCCAAGTCCAAGCAATTACATCGATGACCAAGCAAGTGTAAGCATAGTTCAAGCAAAGAATAGAAGCAAGTTTACAACAAAGATGCATTGAAAGCTCAAAGCCAAGGAGTCAAAGGATGTCCACTAAAAGCCTATCATAAATAAATGATTCCAACAATTATTAAATATTCAGGTGGAAAAGATAATACCAGTGTCCAGTTAAAGCTTACATAATCACTGTAAAGAGAAAGCTAAACCACTTAAATCACCACGGTTAAGGAAGAGCAAAACCACCTACATCACATTTGTCAAGGAAGAATAAACCAGTTTTATTACCGCCATCCAATGAGAGCATCCTATACTCATTGCCAGTCAAGCCACCTACATTGTAGGAAGATAAGTATATTATTTAATTATTTACTTTATAAATTTGGAGTTATAAGGTGTTAAGCATAAATTTGATTACTATTGTCAAAATAACAACCTTAGAAAGCAAAGAAGCCATCCTAACAAAAGTAGAAATTTTAGATATTTGCAAATCACCAAGTAGAAGATAAAAGGTTGACAACCTTAGTAAACAAAAAATATTAAATTTGCAAATATTATTATTATTATTTTATAATATTCCAAAAGTAGGGAGTTATAAGGCATACTACATCAAATCTTAGTATTTGTGGAATTTAGAAAATTAAAGATCAAATTATTGAAGGTAGAAGAAGGAAGTTCATTAAAGCATCATATAGAGTTGGAATTAATTAAATTTATCTCATACTCACATTAAAGGGACAAAAGGAATCCAACCTAAAGGAACTTCAAATTGATAAGTGCATAAGTTCAATAGGAGAAATAAGGTAAAATAGAAGTTGATTATTGTTACTTACAAAACATTACAAAATCAACTCAAAAGTGAACTATTATTTACTAAGCACTTTATTAAGATTATAGCTTACTCTAATCACTAGGGAGACATAAGGAATTCTACAAAACCTAAGTCTAGAAAGGTTTTATCAAATTGGTTCATATACTCAATGTACTTGAGATAGATATAGTATTCTACAACACCCTTAATTCAAATATTAGGGAGCAAAAGAATACTACATATCAAAATTTTCTAGCTTGATCATAAACTTAATTTACTAGGGAGTCATAAGGTAAACTACTACAAAGGATCTAAGAGCTAGAAGAACTATATTGGTTGACCTCAATTATGAATGAAATGTTAAGAAATACTTTTAATAATGAGTAACTATTTCATGAAGTAGAACTGTACTCCCAAAACTTAATAGATACCCTTGAAAGATACAAGAATCTATCAAATAGTGATAAATAGAGGTTCTCCTTATTTCTTATAGAGGAAAAAGAAGGTAAATTTACAACATTAATGAGTTATATTCATGAAATTCTCTTTAGAGCATGGTGGAATACATAGAAAATAGTTATATTCACATTAGAGGAATGTTTGATGATTTATCTATCATTAATTATTTTTGTACTTTCTCAACACATGAATTGAACTAGCAATACAAATCAATACTATGTGATGATAGACTAACCAATCATGAAACAAAGATTCCACTAGTACCAATGTAGAATCACAGGAGAAGAAGGAGGAAGAGAAATAAAATATATACTAGGAGAGAACATAACAATGAATATATGAACAAAAAAGAAAACACAAATATTGAACTAGATGGACATATTCAAGTTGGAAAATCAAAAGAACCTTTAGCTACAAATTTCTTTACCTTGTATGAAGACACTCACTGCTTACTAGATCATATTACAGTAAGCAGTGAAGGAGGATACAAATTCCAGTACCAGATAAAGGATCCATATTGAAGACTAAAGTCTTCAATATCCAAATAATGTAATATAGGGGGGTGTTAGAGTATATTACATCATTTGGGTCATGTAAATGTACCACCTTTGGTACATATCTAGAGTAGGAGTTTACTTCAGAGTAAAGTTAGTTACTTCAAGTATTATAATAAATGCACAAGTGTTAATGTGCAAGTTGTAAATGTGCATGTAGTCCACATGTACATGAGTCCTAGGTAGATAAAGGCCAAGCAATCTATATTTCTATATAAAGGCCTCATAGGTGTAGTAACAGAGTGAGAGAGAGAGTGATATAGTAAGTATACAGTGTGTAGTAGATGTAGTGTGGTACAATGTAGTTCTTTCATATACTTTCATGGAGTGTTCATGTCCTCCATTATATAGCATTCATTAATGACACATTTTTGAATTATTTGCATATATTCATTTCTTTATTTTCTTGCATATTATTGTGCCATTAGATTTATAGTTATCTAATATTAGTTATCCTTCATATTGTGGTTGTACTACCTCTCATAAAAATCTAACAATTGGAAGGGTTAGAAGTAATGGTTGGAATGTTTCTATAGATGATGCATTTTGGCTTGAACGGGTAATGATATATGATGAAGAAGAAGGATGAAGAACATTATTTTCTTATGGATTAGTAATTAGGGAAAATTGGGCATGACATTAGGCATTGGTGTATTTTGGGAGATTTGAATGACATAAGTCGTGGGTGGAGTAGGAGGTATCCTCCCTACCTTGATGAGTATATGTTGCAGGGGTATTTGTAGAGGGTATATTTTATGTACTAGATGGGATAGGTTGATTATAAAGTTGAAGCATAAAATGTAGATTACTAATTAGGTTATTTATGTCTATCAATATCTGATAAAGGACTTGTTGGAACCGTTTCTTGCATCCATATGATACGATTGTCACGCTACAAGAACTTATTTTAAACCAACAAGCTATTACAAGCTCTGGTCAACCTGCCTCTTTATTTTGATTAAAACATATATTGCTATAGAAAAAGTTACAGAATGGGTGAGGAAACCCCAGTGGTAATTTATGATATTACACGGATTACACACTCTAGATTAGAATTACACTAGATGTATTAAAATGACCAAGCAATGAAAATAACCATTATTATGCCTTATGTGGATTGGTGCCTAGATTCATTGGGCTATTATAGCAATTTAACAATATTTATAAAATGAAAAGAAATAAAAGGACTGGGAAGAATTGGCACTGTCACATTCATTCGAATATTGTAATAAACATAACAGTTGGCCAATGAGAGAATCACACATAACATATTAAAAAATGTAATCCATTATGTAGTAACACACTGTACTAAGACAATGAAATAATAGAAATGAGACCCAAAATTGTATTGATTTCACAAAATATTACATGTAGAGTTGGTATAGTGCCATTTAACTCTGTTTTTCAAAGAAATACATCAATACAATGAAAAAATTATGTTCAAATAATGTAACAAAACTCTTCTACTCTTCTTATTCCAATCTGGTAACAATGGAGTCTCTAAACCTCAGGCTCAGTAGAACAAGAAATAATCTCAGCTTCTTGAGCACTTTCCTATCAAAATCCTGCACAGTAAGGGGAGGAATAAGAAATGAGCAAGAAAATAGACATAGAAGGAGATACAACAACACAACTCAAAAGGGCACTCAAGTATACCTCTTAGAAAAAATGCTATCTCTAATGCTTGATGTAGATTCTGAACCTGGATGCTTCATTTTATAGCTTACGATTCTTGAATCTATTATCTTTGGACTCATCCTGGCCTTACACTTGTCACTATTTCTTTTGATCTTCTTTGTGTGCTATCCAGCTGGTTCTAAGCTGTGTGGGACTAGATATTCTATCTTGTTCACCTTTTGGTTTGAAGGAGGCTCTCTAAAATGGTGTATTGAGGGATTTAAGAAATATAAAACTAGTGAACCAATATATACATATATAGAATTTATTTTTCCTGCTCTTCCTAGTTGTCTTGATTTTGTGAATTAATATCAGACTAGGTTGCTAGAGTGAAATTTTGACGTAGAATAGAGGGGGACCCGATGTGATGGTGAAAATAAGAGATGGAGTGTGAGTGTTAAACAAGAAGAATGGCATTGATAACATGATGGATATGAGGGAGGAGGGAGCAATAGGAGTTGATTTGCTCAACGATTAGTGGAGAGATGGTGTATTGTGGAGTGGACGGTGATGATGGTTGAGAGAGAATGCCTTGAAAAAAGACCTATAATGCACTTCCATAACTATACTCCATCGGAGTGACCCCTTTGTAACTATATTCCGTCGAAGTATTGAGTAAGCAACTTTCTGCAAGTTGAAATGTCTTCTTAGTTTTGTCATGCTTCTTATGTCTTATGAACATGCAGAACAGGAGTTGGTTGCACCATTGAGGCTTTCGTATTTTGCACTTCATTGTTTTTCTTATTGATGTCTCTTTTATTGCCTTTAATGTCCCTATTTATAATTTGAGAGAATTCTTGTATGGTCCCAACTCAAACCGACTTATCTTGTCCCTCACGTAGTATAGAATCACGTTCAGTGGATATATAAAGATCTAATTTTATTCTTTCATACATGACTCGTCACCCAAATGGTCTATATCATCCTTGTTCTCGTACAGTCTGTGTGATTCTATTTGATAGTCTATTTATTTTATCCCTTGGTTACTACCTGATTTAGCCATTTCTTCTAGCCTTTTACCTGTTCTTTAATCTACCTTATAGTCGTTGTTGTTTGTTACGGATCGCTTTGTTTAGTGGTTGTTCTCATGGATGATCTACCACCTTGGTCCTGCTTAGGTGTTAGTGTAACATTATGAGGTGACCCCTTTCTCTGGTCATTGTTTGTCGGATTCATTCATGAAGGTGAACGACCATTGAAATACTTTAATCATTCGATCTTGTTGCTTTCAATTTGTCGTCGTTGATCTCTATAGTCCCTTTAAATCATGCTCATGTCTTTAAGAATCCACCAAATCATGATTACCATCAGATGAAATATACATAGTGTATCTCCGTTTGATGCTTCTGGACCTGCATAAATGTTAGTCCTACAATATAGTAAACATATGTTAATGGTAGTCATGTATATTATAGAAGATACCCAAAAGTTATTGGTTAGTCAATTTTACGCACTTATATCTTTGAAAATAATAATCATTTACTCGATATTAAATCAAGGCCTTAACCTTTGTTTAATGTTTATTTATTAAAGGTTAATCAAAGTGATTAAAAAGTTACTGACTTCTCATTAATACATAACATTTTAGAACCCAATTACCTTGTCAATAGTTCACCGTTCAATCAAATATATGATCTAGCGCGCTCGTCCGATTATTTAGACATGCATTGGAGTTTACTGAGAAGAGGGGGTCATTATCAACGTGTTTAGACCCTTCTTTAATTTTAATTAATTATTCGATAGTGAAATAAACCATGTACCTTAACCTTAAGGTGAATTAGCCATGTGCTACCATTGGATTTTGTTGGGATCCATCATCATTGTTATATTGGGTAGAGCTATGCACCTTTTATCTAGATTTTATTTTCCTTTGATGTCCTCGAATAAGTGCGACCATTGAATCTAGGCGGAGATAAGCGTGGCCATATAATTTTATGAGATTGCACTCTTCTTAATGTTTGATTGCTTTGATAAAGCACCACCATTGGATCTTCGGTGAGAAAGCATGCGATCGTTGATGTATTTTGCTTTTGTTTTTATTTAAGTGAAGCACCACCGTTGGATTTGTCCAGATCGAGCACTATCGTAAGATTCAGGTGGTTTGAACACTATCACCGATTTACTTTAGCTTATAATGTCTTCGAGGATGTGCTATTGTTGGATTTGATCAGGGCCGACACAGCCGTGGATCTTCATTGGAACTTTGACTCATAATATTTTGATGACTTCATGGTATCGCAGTCATTGGATCGGCTTGCATTTGGGTGCAGTCATTAGATTTTTTGGAGTTTCTCATCTCTTAGCCGACATAGATCCAAGACCATCTTTGAATCCTTTGGGGTAATGCACATCCGTTAGATCTTATCATGATGAAGTGCGACCATTGATATTTTGTAGCCTGTAAAATTATAAACAACATAAGGTGCATATGCCCTTAAATCTTTTATTAATCCATGATTAACGAAAAGGGGAAAATTAGTGATGTATTAAGACCCTCGCTAATGCATGATTAAATTTTGTTTTACCTCTGTGTTACCCGATACTTTTACCTTTTAATTGCTCAGACTTTTACTCGAGCATTACCGTCAGATCCTGATGGGGATTGGCGCAACCGTTGATTTCTTCCAACCTGCATGATTAGTTACCAAGGGGCACATATTTTTAATTTCATTAATATTTGATTAAGTGAAAGGGGGGTGATTAGCCAATGTGTTAATATCCTTGCTAATCATGATTAACTCTTTCAATTAAATCAAAGGTATCTAATCACTTTTCAACTGTTATTTCCTTTACCCTTAGATCGAGCATGATCGTTCGATTTACTTTAATTGAAGTGTTGCCCTTGGATTTGTTTAATTAGTATGTCTTTTTAATCAAGGGGGTGCATGCCTTTTAATTTAAACCATATGTTTGAGACTTTAGGATATGATGTTTGATTATACCATTATCATTTGACCCGATCGATTTAACCATCAGTTAGCTTATAAAAGCACATCGTCCGATTAAGGGGGATCTGGGCGCTACCTTTAGATTTGCTCAAGGTGCTCGATATTTAATTAAAGGGGGTGCGTACCCTCAAGGATTTTATTTAAATTTTCATTCAAAACATTAGGTTTTATTTCTTTTGACCATTATGCATTAAATATTTGACTTATCAAAGTGAGCGCATTCATTCGATTTCATCTCGATGAAGAGGTGCCCTTAGATTTACTAGATTTGCATGATTTTTATTTCAGAGAAGCACATAACCTTCAACTTAGTTTTATTAGATTTTATTTTATCACCTTTTGATGCCTTTGGATATAAGTCTTTTCGTCATGGCACACACCTTTGCCCTTAAATGATTTTATTAAAATTTTACTTAGGCTAGAGGTGACCTTGGGTCCGAATGCTTGAATAACACCTTTAGACACCCTAGGACTTTAGGGGTTTATTAATTTGACTTAGGCCCAAAAGTTTTGATTATTTTATAATGAGGGCTCATATTAAATTTATGGATCATAAACCTTCCTATAAAGGAATCGTAGTATTTAATAATTCGACCCTTTCAGTGGACTTTCTTCTAATCCAATCTTTATGAATTCCTTTAGGATAAAACAACGGTTATAAAAGCAAATCAACCAATGGCTAAGGTTTGGTTCAAAATTCAAACATTTAAAGTTATTTTTTCAGACGAGAATACAACAGAGGCCAACAAATTTTGCTAAATTTATTGAAGCCAAAAATTTAAAATTGGGGGTCTTAGATGTTGAGTCAATTTTAGCTCCAACATAGGCTTTGACTGGGACAACGTGCTAAAAACATAAGGTATTTGAGAATTCTAGAACCTCTCGGTTTTACTGTAAGAATTTGGACAAAAATTCAAATCATCAAGACTAATAAGAAAATTTGAAAAACAAAACACTAACTTTTTAAACTAGAAAGCTGTAATAACAACATGATATCAAAGCAATAGAGTATTAATAACTGTAATTTCTTTTATTTAATTTAAAACCAAGGGTTATAATTTTAAAATCATATGAGTTTTTTGGATATATTGTTATGTTTGTTTTAGCAAGGTCATAGGGTATGATTACACATAATTTTTCAAAGCTATTTGTTCCATCATGCTTTGGCCCATGTGTGTGTTAGTGCATTCATTTTGATTCCCAAGTCTTTCAAAACTTTGTCATGTTTGGAAAGACAATTAAGCTTAGTGTAGGATTTCACTCTTAAATATATTCACCATTTATAGGGCTCCACTTCCAGTCAAGCGTCTATAGCCTCGGTGGAGTTGCTTGTAATTCCATCCAATTTTACCCTACTGCCAGTCAAGCGTCTATAGCCCCAATAGAGGTTTTCCAAGATATCTCAAGTAGTGACACAACCTGCATTATTTTGATTTTCTTTCTCGTTTGAGAAATATTTTGATATAAGAAAATTGTGCAATGAGTATGCCTGAGTTGAGGATTAATTTTTGGCTAAAAAGGATGAGTGTAATGATTTGTAGCTCAACCACATTACCAAATATAACCTTGTTCTTTGGGCCTTGAAATATCTTTAAGTATTATTGTAGCCCAAAAATTCTCGCACTCCTTTCATCAAGGATGATGGATCCATGCCTTAGAGGGGAATGGGAGAATGAGTGGTCTACACCTCAAAAGAGAGGTACTTAATTGTACCTTCTATATGGTGATTTTTTGACGAATTATTTTGGGTTCACCAGGAAACATTTATGGCTATTTTTGGGCCTAGGTTTTGGGATTTGTTTTGATATGTTCCTTTTATTCAAATCACATATATACCTAGGTTTGGCCAATATGCAACTAAAATAACCTATATGCACTTTTAATTCCAATGCAGACAACAAAATACAGAAAACAGTATTAAAGGGACCATGCAATGCTTCAAAAGTGATTTTACAACCTTACCTGTATCCGGATGTTTGATGAAGGTTCTGAATTTTATACGCAATCTAGTTCGTACCGTAGGTCAATATTGTACTACGATTTTACAAGATCGTATTACGATCTACGAGATCGTATTTTGATCAGAGACCAACTATTTTGATCCTGATAGGAACCAATAGATTCATAAGTAGAGGATAGAAAACAAAAAATAGAGTATTCTACTGATATTTCTAAGCATTATTAGGGAATAATGTATGCTATTAAGTAAATATAATAACATAAATTGATGGAATAATGCTTCAAATCCTATATAATATGTAAATTAAATGGGATTAGGTGAACACCAAAAATACAAATGAATAGATCTAAAATTGTATATGATGAATATTGCTAAATGAAATGAGAATCAACTAAGCACATATCCAGAAATGCAAACCATAGCTCAAGGTTACCCCCAAGCAAATTGTAGGTGATATCGTAGAATTCTGAGCAAGATCGTACATCGAACCTACAATATCATACCACGATCATGTATTCGATCTATGACAACGTCCATCGATCTGCAACAATACTCCCCGATCCTACAAGCAACAAGGAAAAACCAGAACCAGAAATGCGAAATTGAGCGAAAGTATTCTAATTTTTCCAGGGGGAGTTTAAAGGAGGGAAGCTTGATTAAATAGGCAGGGAGGAGTAACCAGAATAGGGAGTGAATATTTGGTTTAGAATTTGCTTCCAAGATGGGCAGGATTGAATGAATCCAATCCTAATTTTTGCGCACGGTTACGCAAACAGGGATAAAAAACATTGGGCTAAATTGGTCATTTTTCTAAGTTTGATTTTCTATTTTTGGGCATGATCATATTACGATCTACAATATCGTATTACGATCATAAATATCGGATGACAAAAATCGTGCTATGATTTCGCTGATCGTCGATCGATATTGCTGATCATAGTATGATTTCTATGGCTAAGCATGAATTTCGAGGTAATAAATGCAACAATTATTGTTTTTCAATATTTTGTCTTTTTTATGCAAATGGGTCAATTTTAAGGTGCTACATTTTTCCCCCTCTTTAGCATAATTTTGGAAGAAAATGCGTTAAAGAAAAGTGTGGCACGTTTTACGAGAAAGCAAAAATTTATTGCAATTTTTGTTGATGATTTTAAGTTTTAATGTAAGTTATTTTAAGATATGATATTTATGGTGCCCCCTTCGAGTTTTTGTGCCCATTGAACATTTTAGGTGGAAAAACTCGAAAAGTAAGAGTAAATAAGAAAGAAAAGGTAAAATTTTAATTCATTTTCTTCTTTACTGTTTACTATCTAGGGCTTTGGAGAAAAATATGGCGGGAGCTACCCATCGCATCGATTTGGTCTGGGATGGAGAGGGAGCACTCCGGGTATGAATTTCGTGTTTATTTAGCTTAGATTTTGCATGTTTTTAGTTAAATTTTTTATTGAATTTAGATTTTTAGGGCACGGCTGCCATCGCGTAGCCCTAATTGTGAAATCGTAATGATTTTCCAAAATCATAACAATTTTGCAGTATCGTATCATATGATATTAGAGAAATCAATACGATTTTGTCAATATCATATCAATTTGAGTGATATTGTATGATACGATATCACAAAATCAATACGATATCACAAAATTGATATGATATTGCCTATTATTGATATGATTTTGCTTCTGTTTGATTTGATGAAATATTTTTAAATCTGATTACTAATATTTTGTTATTTTGTGTTTTATTTTGATAGTTGGAGGAACTAAAGAATAGGGAATGGAGGCATGCTACTCTCCAAGATGATTTGGATGTATTGACAAACCTAGAGTTGACCTGCTTACAAACAGTGGGTCTAAAACACATGGCATAGATGCCACAGGTTGTGATAGATATGAGGTTGCTAAGAAATTTAGTAGAGAGATGGTATCCGGAGTCATCTTGTTTCCATTTACCTATAGGAGAGATGACTCCTACCTTGGAGGATGTGTGGCAGATTTTGAGGTTACCTTTGAGAAGTGCACGTATAGTTGCGTCTGGAAACCAAGGCCAGGTGATGAGGAGGTTGATAGGAGATCCCAACTTTCTATTGAGGAAGGGTGGGGTTCCTATTGGGAGACTCAAAGGGACTGAGGGAGTCTCGCGTTTGACTGTGCTATTGAGTGGCATTGTGGGGGGCTTGATTTTATGTCATCCAAGTGGGATGCAGTTACCATGGACATTGGTAGAGGTAGTTTACGATATGAGGTATTAGAGTATCTATTTTTCTTGGGGTCCCTTCCTCCTATGTATATTGTACCAATTTTTGCATAGGGTAGTCTACAAGGGTGGGAAGGGATTGATATTGACTTATTTTCTTTGGGTGTGGTGCTAGGAGCACATAGCTATCTAGTGGCCTACAGGGCTTCCTCTAGTTTGAGCAGTAGATGGTGAGTTAGATGTAGAGGATGATAGGCCCAGGGTGTTATATTGGCCTTTACAGGGAGTACATGGGAGATGGGTTACTCTTAGTGGAGTGAGGCGACTCCTGGATGAGTTACTACCAGATGATATTATGTGGAGGTCTTGGAGAGGGCTACCAGGATGGGGGGAGGATGCATTTGAGTTGGCCCATGTCAAGCGGACCATTTGGGTACATATGCATGAGGGAGAGGTAGAGTTGCACCGTGTTGATTGGGTGCAATGCCAATTTGGGCTTAGACAAGATATTCCTCCTCATAGGAATATTACTTTTGCTCAATCTACTCGAGATCCTACTACTTTTAGTGGGGCTCCCAATATGACTAAGTTTTTGGATCCTGAGCCTGATGATGCTCCAATAGAGACAATGACTGGGGATAATGATGGGTTTACTAAAAAATATTGATAGTGGTATGTTAGGATCCATCCTACTTGGTTGACACCACATAGGAGCACAATGCTACAAGAAGTTGATTGGTTTTTTAGACAATATCATGAAGCTAGTCAGTAGGAGCACTCGATTATATAGGCTTCTTTAAGGAGACCAGGTCCTTGCACTCGAGGTGGACACATATCTCAGAGGTGACGAATCCACTAGGATAGACATGAGAGGAGAGTACCACCCCAGTAGGAGGGAGGATCATCTACTCATCAAGAGGAGAGACATTACTTGCCTAGGAAGGGTAAGAGGGTATTGGAGTAGGAGGAGAGTAGTGAGATGGCTGCTCTATGAGCTGAGGTTACTAGGCTATAGGGGGATAATTCCCTCCAAAATACTATGATATAGTCTCTGGAGGGATACCTAGCATAGGCTAGAGCTCAGGATGTGAGTCTACACAGTAGGATTCAGACTCTAGAAGGGGGAGCTAGTAGAGGCTAGAGCTTAGGAGGGACAAGGAGGTGGGGTTGTGATACCGAATCAAATAGGTCGATCCAAGCGAAGTCGGATAGGAGATGAGCTTCTACGAGCGGTGCAGCAGATGACCTTTTATCAGACCTTATATTTTATATTAGTACCTATAGAGCAGAGAGAGCCTTTTCCTATAGATATTACAACACCGATTCATGGTGGGTCATCATCCGCTCTACATCTAGGGTGACTTCCTCTAGGATTGCTACGGAGACACATGAGATGTGACCACCACCTCCACCCCTTGGTAGAGATAATGATGCACAGAGCTCTAGGGCTTCTAGGGAGTGAGCCTAGATATTTGTATATTTGTATGATATATTTGACTGAGTATGACAATTTTTGAGGATTGTGGCATATCAGTCTAACTTTATTTTGTATATGGATTTTCGAGATATACATATATATATATATGGATATTTTGTCTCTTATGTGACTTCATGAATTTTTTTACTACTTTTACATTTTATTTTTTTTTGGATGATGAGATGTTATTAATCATGCTTGAATAAAATAAATGAATCAAGTAAAATGATTTGATTTTTGAAGATGTGTTTTTTTTGAAAATGTGTTTTTGAGTGATGATAAATTTTGATAGATTTAGCAATAGACCTCGAAGGATGTTGTGATGTTATGTGATTTTTGGTGGAGTTCTAGACTCACTAAGTCACGAAGCTAATCCTGTTTGTGAGGAATATTTTGATATTGCTAAAAAATGGTCGTATGCTTAAGAATAATCTTAAGGCTTTTATGATGAAAAGAAAATGTTTGATGTTGTTTTGGGACAAGATATTTGATAGATGTTGTGAAAATGTATGAATTTAAGCATGAAAAATTTGAAAGATGATTTACGCTAAGCATATAATTCCTAAGTGTGAAATTATATGAAATAATTACTTAGGAATTATACCATCATCGCAAAAATCAAAATGAAATGCAGGATGATATGAAATTATGTGTTCTTTGTAAAACACAAAGTAATGTAAGATAAATCATTGTGTCACATGTTCCTAAAAATATTATGTAATTTTTATGAAAATATATGGACTAATTTTGGGCATGAAAAATTAGAAAGATGACTTGCGCTAGGCATAAAATTCTGAAGTGTGAAATTTGAAGAGAAATAGTTACTTAGGAACTATACCATCATCGCGAAAATCAAAATGAAATGCATGATGATTATGTTTGATTTTACAATATTATTTGAGATAAATTATTGTGCTATGATGATAAAATAATTTGTAAGAACTAATGCAAAGGATTGAAATTAATTATCTAACAAAATTCCAAAGAAATATTTTAACTTATTTCAAAGACAAATTAAAATTTATCTAGAACCATTGTGTGAAATGGTGAATTCATTATTTATTTTTATTGTTATGATGATACAAAATCTCTCAAGTAACAAGTGTGTGTGCTTTAGTGAGGTTAATTTACCAATTTTGAGTGAGTTAATGATAAAGCAAACTTAAATGAACCAATGTGTGTGCAAGTGAAATGTTCATTTGACCATGATTTTGTGCATGCATTGGTACTGAACTACTATGTAAATCAAATTACCAAAAGCTAGCTAATCCAAATGCGGACATTGGTCTGTACAAAATAAGGTCACTAATGTGACAGACATATCGCCATGTGAAAGGAATTACCCAATGTCAAGCAAGTTGGGCACAAATCACCTATTATGGGGTTTACCTCATGATTTTCGAATAACTGAGAAATTCTAGGGATTCAAGTTCAATACCCCCTTATTTTCTTCAAATTTTTGGAATAGGGATTTCTTGTCCATTTTTGAACAAGGGGATTTTATTGCTTTGTAATGGAACATTTTTCTTGATTTTTCTCTTTTTCTTTTTCTTTTCTTTCTTTCTTTTATTTTTATTTCCTTTTGGGATACTTGCTCATATTAGACGTAGAGCAAGGGATTTCATTCGTGTAGGGAGGAGCTTGTCCTTTTGCCAATTTCTCAGTATTCTAGACCATGCACATGATAGGATAGCAAGGGAAACTTTTTGCTTAAGGTATTAAGACTTACTATGTAGTATCACTTTCGAATTTGCAACAAATCATTTTAAGATGTGAAAGTGTGTTCTTGGTTCAAGAAGTAGCAAGATCATTCTCAAAACTCAAAATTATTTAATGAAGTCATAGTGTTTTTTTTTGGTACAAGAGAGATTTATAATCAAAATAACAAAATCAAAATTTATTAAATATGTGAATTTTAGTGCGTGATTCAAGATAACTTGTGAATTTATCTAAAATAAACTAAAATATAATTTGCAATATTAGCAGATTATAAATGCAGAGATAATAATCTAATAATGCTTTGGAAATATTTTTATGTAGATTTTCAGATTTTGTAATTTTTTTGGTTGTTTTTGATAATATATTGAAATGCATGAGAAAATTATTTACAACTATGTACAGTGATGAGATTTTTTATTTTATGCATAATATATTTTCAGATGCATAATATTCATGGGTTCCTTGAGATATTTTCCATCCAAGGTAGCCAATCTATATGCACTTGATCCAAATTTAGCAGTGATGATAAATGGTCCAAGCCAATTTGGTTGGAATTTTCCTTTAAGATATTTTCTTGCATTAGTATTTTTTTGATTTTCTTTTAAGACTAGATCACCAATTTCAAAAGATCTATTATGAAATTTCTTTGAATATGCTCTTTTAAGTTTGTCTTGATAGGCATGAAGGTGATCTAAAGCATGAATGTGTTTTTCGTCTAGAAGTTCCAGCTGACTCAACTTGCCAGTGCAATATTCATCTCCTACTTTGACATATTGAAGTAGAAGAGCTAAATTCAAATGGAAAAATTGATTCGGCACCATAAACCAAAACAAAAGGTGAAGCACCAGTGGGAGTATGAACACTAGTTTGATAAGCCCACAAAGTGGGATATAATTGTATATGCCAGTCACAACCTATTTTATTAACTAATATTTTTAGGATTTTGATCAATGTTTTATTAGATGCTTCAGCTTGGCCATTTCCTTGTGGATAATAAGGAGTAGACCATCTATGTTGTATTTTATATTTTTGACATAATTTCTTAACATATTTATTCTTAAAACATGTACCATTGTTAGAGATGATATTAGATGGAATTCCAAATCTACAAATAATTTGATTGAAAATAAATTTAGAAACTTGAATTCCTATGCAAGAAGCTAAAGGTATAGCTTCTACCCATTTTGTGAAATATTTTGTTGCTTTTATTATGAATTTGTGACCATCAGAAGAAACATGATTGATTTTACCAATAATATCTAAACCCCATTTAGAGAAGGGCCAAGGAGAGGCTATGGCTTGGAGTTCCTGAGCAGGAGCATGGACAAGGTCAGCATGTCTTTGACACTTGTCACAATGATGCACATAATCATTGGCATATTTTTCCATGGAAGGCCAAAAATATCCCATTCTAAGGAGCTTTTTAGCAATGGCACTTCCACTAAAGTGTCCCCCATAGGATCCATCATGGGCTTCACTTAAATATTTTTTAGACTCTTCTAGGTTAAGACATATAACAATATACCCTCAAAAGATCTTCTATATAAAGTGTTACCAAAAATTACGAAGCATGTGGCTCGCTTGCATAATAACCTACGTTGGTTTCTATCTTGTCCTTTGGGGAAGGTCCCATTCTGTAAAAAGTTAAATATATCTATATACCAAGGATCTAGGGTAATATCATTGATTAAGAACACATCTAATGGTTCTAAGAAACACTTAGAAGAAGTAGGTTCTTGGATTTTATGAATAATGATAGTAGCATATTCATCATCTAACTCCAAAGGCAACAAAGATGCAATCGCAACCATAGCATTGGCAGCATGGTTACTACTTCTAGGGATAGCTTCTAAAGTTACATTTTCAAACAATGATATGAGTTTAAGCACATATTCTTTATAAGGGCAAATTTTTTCATCTTGTGTCTAGTAAAATTCATTTATTTGATTTATCACGAGATGAGAATCTCCAAAAACTAACAAGATTTTAATTTTTAAAGCTAAAGCGGCTCGTAATCCAAGGATTAGAGCCTCATATTCTATAGTATTATTAGTACAAGCAAATTGTAATTTAAAATATAAAGGGATAAGGTGCTTTTGAGGAGATATTAATATAATACCTGCACTTGCACAACTCATACATCTAGCTCCATCAAAAAATAAATTTCAAGTTTCAGAATGATCTTCTTCTAAATTAATGCACTCATTAGGAAATTCAATATTCATAGGATGAGTAGACTCTAAAGATGCAACAACTAACTGATCTGCTATAAATTGGCCTTTTATGGATTTTTGGCCGATAAATGTGAGTTCAAACTCACTAAGAGCCATAACCCACGTAGTTGTGTGCCCTGATAAATAAGGTCTACTCATCAAGTATCTTAATGGATCAGATTTAGCAATGACAATTTCTTGTAATTATTCCAAGGTTAACTTGGCTAATTCTTCTTGAGGGGTTATAGCATCCAGATGGGATATATGTGGTATAGAGCCATCAAAATAAAATCCATTATGTAAGATTTATTCAACAGAAATGTCATGGAAGATATCTCCTTCCAATTGTTCATCTGGTTTAGTAATCATTTCTGGATAAGCTATGGATATCATATTACAAGAAAACATCCTACCTGTAGGTTTAAGGTATTCTTGTTGATCTAGGTACTCTTGATATGGATTAAATGATCATCATCCTCAAATGGGAATGGTTGAAACTACCTAGGAAAAAGGCCTATTCTACATCTGGAAGACCATTCCTCTATCTCTAAGGGTTCTTTTATACCATTTTGGAAATGTCCTAAACCTTTACATTTATATCCTAGGTTAAGCATCATAGGTTTTGATTTTTCATATTTATCAAAAAAATAACACCTAGCAAATCCATCATGATCAATTATGATAGTCATGGGTCTTATTCTACCCCAATAATATCCCTTATAAATAAATGCACAACTCCCAACATGATATATGCTTCCCATAGGTTGTGGCAAGACTAATGTCTGAGGAGATGATGGTAATTGATTTAAGGCAAGAGAATATTGCATGGATATTTTTTCTTCTTTTGATTTTGTGAGAATTATGGATAAATCGGGTAAATATTCATCTATAAGAGAATATAAAGTAGAAGGAATATTTTCTATAGTTTTAGATGCTATAAATATAAATTGTGTAGATGTAGATGGAAGATACGTTGATGTAGATGAAGAAGATGTAGGTTCAGAAGGTGTGGATGTAGAACTAGATGGAGGTGTAGGAAGTGTAGAAGATGGAGGTGTTAAGGATGTAGGTGGTAAATATGGGAATATAATTAATGGAGGTGAATATGATGATGGTTGAGGTGATATTTTTGTACGTTTATAAGATGTAACTAAATTAGGGTGAGTGGTAGACAAAGCGGAGTAAAATTTAATCTCAATCGGTTCTACCAAAGCACACATGTCAAATGGTCTAGGATCATCGTGAATGGTAACTAATTGATTTTTAAATTCAAATTTAACACATTGGTGCAAGGTGGAAGGTACAAATCTCATTGTGTTGATCCAAGGATGACCTAAGAGTATGTTGTATGATGTAGGGCAATGTACAACAAACATAGTCGTATCCAAAATTCTTGGACCAACCTGCAATGGAATTGATATAACTCCACATGTTTCTTGCATCTCATAATTAAAAGCTTTTATGATAATATCAGTTCTCTTCATTTCATCACTTCTAAATCCAAATATTTGGTAGAAATCAAAATTACAAATATTTAGAACCATTATCAATTATAACTCGTTTGACTGCTACATATCCAATCAATGCTGTAATATATAAGGGATTGTCTTTATGCATACTATGAAGAGAAATATCTCTGTCTCAAAAATTAATACAATCTATTTCACGAGGTATAAAAGTATTTATAATAGCCTCAGGTTCTATATCTTGTGGTACTATAATTTTACTCAATTTATGCATCAATTCTTCTCTATGTATAGAAGAAGTCCTTAAAAGATCCAAGAGAGAAATCCTTGCTGTAATGTTAGCAAGCTGCGCATTAATATCATAAGGAGGTTTTGGTTGTATACTTGATGTATTATTCCATTTTTTAGGAGCTTTTAATATGAATGGAGCTGATTTATCATTTTGATTTTGATCATGTTTGAGAATTATGTGTTTGTTTTCTAGTAATAGCTCCAATGGTACCTACAACATTATTATGTCCAAAATGGATGGAACGAGGTCTAGCATTCACTGCTTGCTCATTAAGGATAAATTTTTGGGAAGAAGGTCATGTTGTGGCCCTCCTAGGAAATGGTTCTTCAGGGACCATCAAGTCTATGACAAGAAGAATAGCCTCTGATTCATCTTCAGAGCTATTCGATTTGTTGGATGTAATATCCAAATCACTTTTTGTCTCACTCTTTGTATCATATGGATATGATATTTGAATGTTATGCATGGGTCTACTTGTGACTACAGATACTGTAGTTTCAAATGATGTTTCTGAATGTTGATTAGGTATAAAACCACTAATAGTTCCAACATATCTAGTTAGAGGAGGAATGTTATGATGTTCCACTTGATTTACTGCTTCTTTACCATGCTTAGGTAAAGCATGTTGGAAAATATCCAAGGTCTGATTTGCATTATGAGTTTGATTTTGTTGTGTATTATTCTGAGAATTATTTTGAACATTATGTTTTTGTGGAAAAATTTCCACCAATATTTTGTTATTATCAATCAAATCTTGTATCATATGTTTCAATAGCTTACAAGAATTGGTTGAGTGTCCATAAACTCTATGGAAATTGTAATGCAAATCAGCTCTAAATCCAACTGTGGTTGTATCTGGTTGATGTATGTTGGGCAACTGAATTAAACCTCATTCCAACAGTTGGGGTAAAATTGGGGTTAAAGGTCGATTTAACTTTGTAATCTCTCGTAGAGGTTTATTTGGAATTTTCAATACAAATTTGTTCATGGCTTCTATAGTGTTAACAAGTGCGGTATTTATACTATCAGTGAATCCATCACCTACCACTTGTTTATTCTTATATGGATTTTTAGAAGACTTATCTTCATATTTCTTCTTAAACTGACCTCTTCTAATGATATCATCTTCAAATCTTCTTGCTAAATCTATAGCTTGATAAAAAATGGTTATTGTAGCTGTAGAAAGTTCATAAGATAATTGCTCTTGTAAATTACCGATAAAAATGTCCAAGATCTCACGATGAGGTAATGCAAAATACAATTTTCCCAAAAATTGTCTCCACTTAGTCAAGAATTCAGTGAATCTCTCATCTTTGCCCTGTTTCAAGTTATATAAATCCTTAATGGTCATGTGCCTCTCTATGTAAGCATTAAATTGATGGACACACATTTCTACTGTCTCTTCAAATTTTCTCAAAGAATTTGTAGGCAACTAATAGCACCACTCTAATGCCATACCTCCGAGAATTTTTGAGAAAATATTTAGCAACAACAAGTCATCATATGAGATATCATGACAAGCTATCCTAAACATACGAAGATGCTCAATAGGATCTTTAGTTCCTTTATATATCGGGAGAACAGGCATAGGGAAGTGTTTAGGGTATGGTTGGGCAACCACCATAGGATCCAAGGATTGGCTACACATCTCTTGATAATTGTATGAGGGATGGTAGGAATATATCTGGTCTAGGCGAGAAGCTAACTGTTTAACCATAGCTTCAAGACCATGTGGTTGTCCAACAAGTTGATTCTGTTGCATCATATTATTAGGTCTTTGAAGATAAGATTGTGTTACATAAGGATTTCCAATTGAAACACTATTATGTAAATTGCTTGTAGGAATGGTGTTATAATATGGAACTATGTTATGTTGAACCTTTTGTTGATTCTTGTTAGGATTTGGTATTTTCCTAACCTTTTATGGTATAGAAGTCTTTTGATTTGTAGTAGAAGTTTATAATTTTTGTTGAGAATTTAGATTTGTTGTAAGTGCTGATTGATTGATGTTTTGAGTTGGAGTTTGATTAGCATTTTGAGACAGGCCAAATTGACTATGTTTTATGTATGGCATCTATCTTCCAGCAAATCAGAGAGTATCTTCTAAAATAACCTTCGTAGAGTAACCTCCAAGGGGAAGTTGACCTTCTATTGCTATTACTTGATTGATGACTTCTATGTTATTCTTTATGAATTCAGTAAATATTATGTGGATTTAAATATGAGATTACCTTCTTCATTCGTTTGAGGTTTAATATTGTATTTTAATTCTTCTTTTGTATTTATATCTTCCTCATCTGATTCTAAAGTTACATAATTTTCAACAATTGGTCTATAAGGATCATCCTGGGTGGGCTCTTCCTGAGGTGGTTATTGCATAAACTTATCTTCTATTTGTTTACCATTACTTAAAATTTTAGAGATTAGGTTTTCACAAATATATATGTTATATATATATATATATGCGTTAAAATTTTAGGGGTATATATTTTATATGTACTTAATTAATATGATATTGTTTTTGGGTTTTTGTAGTTTTAAATTGCAGAGAATGAAGAAAAATAGAATAGAAAATATTATAGTGTCGATATTATATCTTAATTTTCTTGAAAAAGTTCATGAATATCATTAATAGGCTTCAACTCTCCATGTGTCATATAGTGTTTTTCTTCAAATTGGAAATTTGTTTTCAATAACTTTATGAAGTGAGCTATGGTGATACAGTCAACTTCGTAATCAGGCATACAAAAGTATAGCTCATGACAATATTCATGATAGAGCACAACTCTGGGAAATATATTAAATCTTCTTTTATATTCCAAGACAACTTCTTGATCCTCTATGTGAGACAAGAATTTGTGTACTACAATTGCATTCTTAAGATAGTCTTCAAAAGAATATAGGTTTGGGGAAATAATGACTCTCTTATCTGCTAGCCATCTCTCACAAGCTCTTCTAATGTCATTATAAAAGGATAATCTATCAGGATCCAAGATTCTAGATAGATCAACCCTTATGATTTGTTTAAGTTCAGATTTTTTGGCTTCTATGATATCTAATCTTCTATCAAGTTCGTTCCAATGTTCTTGAGATGTTAAGTTAGGACTACCAACTATTGAAGAGATTTCTTGGATTGACAATAAAGTACTAAAATTAATTAGAATGACTCTTATTCTGTTATAATCTACCATATATTATATGATTTGAATCATGTTTTTGATTTGATTTTGTTTTGTTTTGTTTTTTTTGACTATTTTAAAATCAGAAGAAATGCTTATGTTTCACGTCGAGTTCACCAAAGAAATGTAGCCCAAAAATTCTCGCACTCCTTTCTTCAAGGCTGATGGATCCGCACATTAGAGGAGAATGGGAGAATGAGTGCTCTACACCTCAAAAGAGAGGTACTTAATTATACCTTCTATATGGTGATTTTTTGACGAATTATTTTGGGTTCACCAGGAAACATTTATGGTTGTTTCTAGGCCTAGGTTTTGGGATTTGTTTTGATATGCTCCTTTTATTCAAATCACATATATACCTAGGTTCGAAAAATATGCAACTAAACTAACCTATATGCACTTTTAATTCCAATGCAGACAACAAAATATAGAAAACAGTATTGAAGGGACCATGCAATGCTTCAAAAGTGATTTTACAACCTTACCTATATTCGGATGTTTGATGAAGGTTATGAATTTTGTACATAGTCTAGTTTGTATACTGCAGGTCAACATTGTACTATGATTTTGCAAGATTGTATTACAATATGTGAGATTGTATTTCGATCAAAGACCAATTGTTCTGATCCTGACAGGAGCCAATAGATTCACAGGTGAAGGATAGAAAACAAAAAAAATAGTATTCTACTAGTATTTCTAAGCATGATTAGGGAATAATATATGCTATTAATTAAATATAATAACATAAATTTATGGAATAATGCTTCAAATCCCATATAATATGTAAATCAAATGAGATTTGCAAATGAATAGATCTAACATTCTATATGATGAATATTGCCAAATGAAATGAGAATCATCTAAGAACATATCCAAAAATGCAAACCATAGCTCAAGGTTACCCCCAAGTAGATTGCAGGTGATATCATAGCATTCTAAATGAGATCGTACACCAAACCTATAATATCGTACCATGATCATGTCTTCGATCTATGACAACGTCCATCGATCTGCAATAATACTCTTTGATCTTGTAAGCAACAATGAGGAAAACCAAAACCAGAAATGCGAATTTGAGCGAGAGTATTCTAATTTTTCCAAGGGGACTTTAAAGGAGGGAAGCTTGATTATATAGGCAAAGAGGAGTAACCAAAATAGAGAGTGAATATTTGGTTTAGAATTTGCTTCCAAGCTGGGCAGGATTCAATGAATCCAATCCCGATTTTTGCACGTGGTTATGCAGACAGGGATAAAAAATGTTGGGCTAAATTGGTCATTTTTCTAAGTTTGATTTTTTTTTCTAGGTATGATCATATTACGATCTACAATATCGTATGAAATTGTAAATATCAGATGACAGAAATCGTGCTACAATTTTTATCATCATTGATTGATATTACTGATCATAGTATGATTTTCACGGCTAGGCACAAATTTTGAAGTAATAAATGCAACAATTGTTGTTTTTCAACATTTTGTCTTTTTTATGCAAATGGGTCAATTTTAAGGTGCTACAATTATTTGTAATGTGAGGCCTCGACATGGTGTCCCAATCAACTATGATTTTACTCTGTTTTATCTCATGTCATATGACCATTGCATGAACATTCATATTTTGAAAAATTGTAAACATCATCAAAGTCTAAAATAAATATCCTTTATTCTTATTTGTTTTTGGAGGAATCAACAGTAAGGAATACTCATCATACTAAGAATACCATGTGAAACAACAAAACTCAGAACAATACAAACAAAATAAAAATGCTTAACTAGTAAACAAAACAACGAAAAACATCATCTGTTTTTGTGGTTTTTGACTTTCTATTTTTTTTATATATATTTTATTATTATTTTTATCAATAGGGCAGTTCCTCTTTCTTGACCCCACCACAAGGATTGTACATCTTGAGGTGTTGGCCATTAATAGGGATAACCATTGGTTCTCCTTGCAAGGTCTGCAACTTGTAAGTATTTTGACCAACAACATGGGCTATCTGGTATGGACCAATCCATTTAGGCTTCAACTTTTCCTTTTCACCATGCTTATCATTTTTATGGTCCCAATAGATGACTATATCTCCTTGAGATAAAGGAGTATCTTTAGCTTTCTTATTAAACAATTTTACATTTTTTTGAGTTTGTTCCATCATCCTATTAAGGGTTTCTCTTCTTTGTTCTTCTAACAAGACAATTTGGTCTAGCCTTATTTGTAAGGGATTGGGGTCCTCATGATATTGGAATAAGAGGAATAAAGCTAATTTATCTACCCTAGGAGGTAACAAAACTCTTTCCCGATACACCATTTCATAGGGGGTTCTTCTTGTGTTTCTTTTGATAGATAACTTATCAGTCCAAAGAGTAAATTTTAGTTCACTGTCCCATCCTCTTTTGTTCTTACCCACTGATATTTTTATTCTAGTTCTTATAATATTATTTGATGACTCAACAAGACCATTCCCTTGGGGGTAATAATTAGTAGAATGTGAAAGTTCTATTCCATATTTTGCACAGAAGTCTACCATATCATATGAAACAAAATATTATCCATTATCTGTTACCATTTTTGAGGGACTCTAAATCTGGTTAGCATGCTTTCTTCCAAGAATTTGATAATGGTGATGGTTGTGTAGGTTCTTAGAGGAACGACTTCTACCCACTTTGTGAAGTAATCTGTTGCAATTATGATCCACTTGTGCTAGCCTGATGAGTTAGGATTGATCTCTCCAATTAGGTCAATACCCCATTGGGTGAATGGTGCTTCAATGATCACTGATTTGAGGGTCATGGCTGCTAGCTACTTTTTTCCTGCAAAAACCTGGTAGTTATGATAGTTCCTAACATATTTATATACATCCTTAAAAAGGAAAGGCCAATAATATCCTGTTCTCATAATTTTATTAGTTGTGGCTTTTGGAGCAAAATGTCCTCCACAAAAACCATCATGGAATTCATTAATTATTTTTGGGACTTCATTTTCATACAAACAGACTAATAACACTCCATCAAGGTGTTTCCAATAAAGCACACCATCCTACACATGGTATTTCTGAGCTTAAAGTTTCATTGACCTCATTCTATTTGTTGACATATCTCTAGGAAAAGATAGAGTTTGTAAGTATACCATAATTTCATCATACCATTTGCATTTGGAATTATTAATTCTCCTGTTATCATGTATTTCATCTACTGTGATGATATTATTAGAGTCTTCTCCTTTATATTCCAGATACCTTGCTAAGCCTTACCCTCTCACAATTTTGACTATTTTAAATTATGCATCATACTGTAATAGTTTTACCATCTATCTTGTAGGTATTCCTAGTGGTTCAGATTGGGTGAAGATATATTTTATTGTTATGAAAGGGATACAACAGTAAACTTTGTTTGAACCGAATATACCTTTGAAATGTTCTAAATATTGGATGACTGCATAAGCATATTTTTCTAGCAAGGTATATTTTAGATGTGCTCCTTTCAGACCTGAAATCATGAATGCTATTGGATTTTCATTATATTTTTATGAATGAACTACAATAATGGAGTATTCAAATGCATATGAGTAAATGTTAAAGTCTTTAGAATAATCAAGGAAGCTTAGGGTTGGAGTAGTAGAAATGGTTTCTTTTATCTTATTGAATGCTTCCATGTTTTCTATTGTCCATTTTATTTCTCCAATATTTTTAACCATGTCATTTATGGGTTTGGTCATCTTTGCAAAATTTGGAACAAATATTCTGACAAAATTTATCTTTTCGAAGAATGACCCGACTCCTTTTAAGTTTTTTTGGGGGGGAATGTTGGAGATAGCTTCTATTCTTTCTGGGTCAATACTTATCCCCTTTTTTAAAACTATGTGACCTAATAATTTTCTTTGTGTAGTCTCGAATATGCACTTCTTGGGATTTAGGGAAATTCTAAATTATTTTCATCGAGCAAAGACTGCTACAAGATGTTCTAAGTGATATTTTAGATTTTTGGAAAAAACTATTATATCATCTAGATATACCACCACTATTTTGAACATTAATCCTTTGAAAGCAAAGTCCATTGCTCTCTGAAAGGTAGCTCCTGCATTCATCAATCCAAAAGGTATTCTTAGATATTCAAAAGTTCCCCATGGCGTGGTGAATGTTGTCTTGTGTCTGTCTTCTGGATTAATCTGAATTTGGTTGTATCCAAAAAATCCATCTAATAGGGACATCCTTGATGACCCAACTACTAATTGCAACAGTTGTTCCATATTGGGCAAAGGGTAATTATCTTTCAGGGAGCTTTTGTTCAAGTTCCTAAAATCTACATAGAGCTTGATATCCTCAATTTTCTTTCTGACAGGTGCTATATTGGATATCCAGGAAGAAAATATTACCTTTCTTATTATTTTGGAATCCAGTAATTTATTTACCTCCTTTTACATTATTGGGTGTAGGGTAGGATTATATTTCCTCTGTTTTTGTCTAAATGGCTTGGAATCTTCTTTTAGGGGTATTATGTGTGTCATTACATCTGTTTTGAAAGTTTAAAGATCTTCATAAGTCTAGGCAAAATGTTCCTTTTTTTTCTTTAAGAAACTGATATATCCAATTTTTTCTTTTGCTAATAGAGTTGTGTCTACTTTTACTATTTTGGGCTCTCTCATTGTACCAATATTAACATCTTCAGCTATTGTCTCTTCGAAGGGAGATTTAAATGTTTTATCAAAATCATCAAATATTTTCTAGAGAAACTAATCCTTTTGGTATTCTATTTGTTTTTAGTTGGAATGGTTCACCTATTTGATCTTTTATGTTTTCTTCATCTTTTTCATCACATATTATATCTGTATATTGATTTTATAAAGTCATTAACTCTTTTATGTCCACATCATCTTAAAAAACCTGTAGGTAAAATATGTTATCTACCATAGAGGGCTTATAAAATGAAATGGTTAAGAACTTATACATATAATATTTAGTTATTTCTGGATGGTCTAGGCTTGATGCATTTACAACTAAAATATCTGCAACATATTTCTGTTCTCTAGGAATAAATGAGATATTGAAAGCTAATTTTTTTTAATTTCTTCCAACACTACATTTTTATACTGTTTCAACCTAGGATGCTTAGTTTGATATTTATCTTTGATTTGCTGTATAATTAGTTCTGCATCCCCTATTACAGTCAAGTAGTTAATGCCTAATTCTGTTGCTTTTATCAATCCTAGCAATAAAGCTTTATATTCAACTACATTATTTGTGCAAGGAAATTTTAGTCTATAAGGAATGCCAAGATAGTTTCCTTTTATATCAATCATATTAACTCTTGCATGTGCTCCAAATTGGGATTTAGCTCCATCAAAAGTCATGGTCCATATTTCCTGAGTTAACACTCTATCTAATTCTGCAACAACTATTTTCATAACTTCTAGATCCACATTCTTAGCCTCTAGTACTTCAACTAGGAATGGGTTATTTCATATTGAATAAACTTCCATTCGTTTTTATTCCACATAATTCACTAAGTTTATCATGGTTTCATCTATTTTAATTAATTCTACAAAATATATGTTAAATGGTTCTCTTCGTAAGGTTACATTTTCTTTATATTGGGATGGTATCATAAGACCAATCAAATTGGATTGATCCCCTAGTTGTTCTGCCCAATGTCTGCTTAGCAATAGTGAGAATAACGGATCAACATCCACTATTGCAACATCCATAACTATACCATTTTTAGGGTATTGGTCTAGGAAAACTAATAATCCAATTATCACTCCCACATAAGAAATTTGTCTGCTATCAATTACTGAAACAGGGGTAGAGTTTCTTGTACAAATTAACCCAATTTGGTCAACTATCATTTTGGGCATGATATTATGTGAAGCTCCACTATTGAGCATACAATTATGAATCACATACCTTTCTCCTTCATCTGAATTATACCTTAATGATACATAGAAGGGTCTAACAAAGGATGGTGATCTTGTATCATGTTGATTTTTTCTAGCAGCATGGCAAGTTGGATCTTCTTTTTGTTCAACTAGTCCAAATGCTTTGTAGACTTGTTCTCTGTACTGCTGAAATTTCATAAGTTCTCCAAATGTGATGTTAAATTTTTGTTTACTAAGTTCTGACCCAGCATCAAATTCTATATTTTTTATATCTAGTGGTCTGTTGCTTTATTATTTGGAAGTTTCCTCTTCTAATTCTATTATTTCAAGGATAGTATTTTTGGAGGTTCTATTAGCTTTCTCTTTACTGATATTTTTATTTGTGAAAGTCTATTTTCTTGTTTTACTTGTAGAAGTTTTTCCATTCTGTCAGGGACAATTTTTTTTCTTAAATTAAAAGTATTGGTAGCTTCTAATTCTTCCACTTCCTTAGTAGTGGTGGTTAATTTCCCTTGCTTCATTTTGTCATATCTTGACTGTTGGCAATTTGAGTTATTTTGTGTTGTCATTGATGTCACATGGATCACATTGAGTTTTGGTGGCAAAAGCACTTCATAAATAATCATTTATGATATTTTGGAGAGCATGGATATTTACAGGGTTTTGTGGCACAAGAGGCATATAATATTTAATTTTTTAAATATTATATTAATGGTTTTTATTAAAACCAATGGCAAGGGTTTTTTATTAAAACCAATGGAAAGGGTTTTCATTAAAACCATTGGAAAGGGTTTTTCATTAAAACCACTATGCTAAGACTTCTCCAAATTATGATGGATGAAAAGGTTTTCCAATAAAACCTAGGTGCAAAAAGTTTCATGACGAAATTCAAAAGAATGAAGGAGATATCCCAATTCAAAGTTAAGAGGTGAATTATTAAATTTTTATTTAATAATTCTAAGGTCTAAGGTTGTATTACATTATCCGTTGACGTGCAAAGGTTGGGGAGATTAATAAATATTCATCGACGTCATTCGAAGGATGGAGGTGCATATAAATAAAAGGTGAAAAACCTTTGTTTATTGAAGACTAGACATAGCGCATGAGAGAGAGTCGTCGAAAGGGGAGCAACGAAGAAAGAAGGATAAATAACTTTTGATTTGAGAGCAAGGTCAAGTAAACAACGTGGGAAAGTGATGTCACGTAGGAGCCTATAGCACAGTTGGTAGCGCATGAACTTTGCACAAGGTAGGTTCGTTGTTCGAATCCCGCCAGGGGCAAAGTGTTTTGCTAAGGAAGGCAACTTAAGTTTTTCAGATTTGAGCACAGGTGAAGTTGGGTGTTTGGGATTAAATCCAATGCCCACATTGGTAAGCACCTCACAATGCTAGGTGAGAGGAACAGAGTTTGACTCCCGTGAAGGTGTGAAGGCGCATTGATTTTTGGCAAGGCATTTGACGATTTCAAGTGTTTGTGAAGTGCATGAAAGTTTTGGCAAAGCATTAACGATTTTCAAAGGTTGTGAAGGCTACAAATTTTGTAAAAAGGTATTTATCTCTAGCGCATGGTAATATTTGATATTGCCAAAGTTTTGGTGCATTGAAAATCATTTCTATTATAACTAGGGAGTCATAAGGTATTTAGTGAAAATAAATGATTGTTGTATGTGCTTAGGGAGTTATAAGGTGTGAAGTTAAATATTTGTGATTGTTGTATGTGGAGTTATAAGGTGTGGAATTAAAAATAAAAGCATAGGTGCTTGTTGTATGTGTTAATGAAATTAGGGAGTCATAAGGTTGAAAAGTGTTGAACTTGTTATATGTCCTAGTGCATGATTTAATTATGAAATTAAACTAGGAACTTGAGACCTAGTTAATTGCTACCTTGAGTTAGAAGACATGCACATGAGTTAGGGTTTGAAGTTGAAGACAAATTGCTTGATTATGTGCCTTGGCTATTGAGAGGAAGTGGATGGATTAGAAAATCAATTTTATGGATAAAATTGATGCTTGAGTTCCATGATTGCTTTAGTGGAGTTCATTGAGAGTATTGCCATTATTGAGGAGGTTTTTGCTATTGCTTTGAGGAGATTATTGTTGGTTACTTGTTAAGTCCATTGCCACTATTTGAGACCATTGAGGAGATCATTTGCTAGTCACTTGTGGATACATTTGTCTTTCATTTGAGGAGATCATTGTTGGCTATTTGAGAGCTCTTTGCTTGAGGGAGTTGTGCTTGTTTCTTGAGAGCTTATTGACATTGCATGAGGAAGATATTATTGAGAACCTATTGCTATCACTTGTGGAGATTGTCCTTGGTTGGTTGAAGTCCTCATTGTTATTGCTTGGAGAGGTTTCCATTAGAGAGCTCATTTGTCATCCATTTGAGAGTACATTGTTGAGCATTGTTGTCATCCATTTGAGAGTACATTGTTGAGCATTGTTGTCATCCATTTGAGAGATCATTTGTCATACATTGTTGAGATCATTGTGGATCATTGTTGTCATCCATTGAAGAGTACATTGCCATTCATTGTTGAGCACATTGTTGAGTATTGTCATCATTCATTTGTTATCCATTGTTGAGTTCATCATTGAGCCTTGCCTTCATTGATTTGTGGTTGAGATTTGAGTGCTACTTGAGAGTCATTGGTTGAGCCTTTGGGAAGGCTTTTGGGACAGAATTTTTGGACAGATTTGAGACAACTTTTGTGCATGATTGGTTGAGCCTTTGGGAAGGCTTTTGGGATAGAATTTATGGACATATTTGAGACAACTTTTGTGCATGATTGGTTGAGCCTTTGAGAAGGCTTTTGGGACAGATTTGTGGATAGATTTGGGACAACATTTGAGCAGGATTGTTTGAGCCTTTTGTGAAGGCTTTGAGAACATATTTGGGACAACATTTGAGCAGGATTGTTTGAGCCTTGTGAGAAGGCATTGAGGTAGATTTGTGAGCAGTGAAAGAGATAGGACATAAATAGAAAACACATCAACACCAATTGCCTAGCTGAGCAGATCAATGGATAGCCTAGCTGAGCAGATTAGTGGATAGCCTAGCTGAGCAGATCAGTGGATAGCCTAGCTGAGCAGATCAATGGATAGCCTAGCTGAGCAGATCAATGGATAGCCTAGCTGAGCAGATCAGTGGAGAGCCTAGTTGAGCAGATCAGTGGAGCCCACCTGAGCAGATCAAGATAGCCTAGCTTTGAGCAGATCAAAGTAATCATTTGTATTGGGATAAGGATCCCTATTTCTTTGTGAAATATTATAAGGAGATTATCTTGTGGACTACCCCACATTGGGGGAACCACGTTAAATCTTGTGTCTCAATTGTGTGTGATGATTTGTGCACTTGCTTACTATTGCTATCTATGTTATTAATGCACACTACTATATTTGGTTATTGCAATTGAGGACACTAATTGATATTGGTTTGGAAAGAAAGTAAAAAGTGGGTGCTATACTGTTCACCCCCTCTCAGTATAAGCTTGTGTTCTTCAATTGGTATCAGAGCGGGTTCCTTCGAAAAGGCTAACAACTTGAGGGCAGATTCTACAAGAACACAGATGGCTTCACAGAATGGATCATCTACAAGTAAGGCTCCACTGTTTGATGGTAACAATTATGCTTTTTGGAGCATGAGAATGAAGAACTATTTGATATCACAAGGATATGAGGTATGGCAGATGGTTGCAAAAGAGTATAAGGTTGAAGGTGATCCCGAGATAGATAAGACTATCAAGAAATTGGTTGAGATCAATGCAAAGGCAATGAATTGTATTCTGAGTGGGCTTCGTGAGATAGATTTTGCAAAGGTCATGGTATGTAATTCAGCTAATGAAATGTGGACCAAGTTGTGGAATACCTATGAAGGAGATTCCAAGGTAAAGTTGGCAAAACTACAAACTCATAGAAAAAGATTCGAAGAATTGAAAATGGAAGATTCTGAAGATATTGCAAAGTTTTTACTTCGAGTTGATGAGATTGCTAACACCATGAGAGGCCTAGGATTTGAGATGAAAGAATCAGATGTTACTCAAAAGGTTTTGAGATCACTTCCCATGAAGTATGATGCAAAGGTTTCAGCGATAGAAGAAACAATGAATATCGACAAGCTAACAATGGAAGAACTACAAGGAACTCTCACAGATTATGAGATGAGGATAGATAAGCATCAAGCTCCAAAGAAAGAAATTGCATTCAAAGCTTTAGAGAAAAAGAAAGGGAAATATCCAGAGATAGATAGAGATTCAGATAATGATGAGGAAGCTAACTTCATCAAAAGGAAAAAGGACTCAAGGAATTACAGGGATATGAAGAAAGTCAAATGCTACAAGTGTGGTGATTATGGTCACTATGCAAACAAGTGTCCACATGAAGAAAATAGTGATGATGAAAAATAGGGTCACAGAAGAAAAGAAGAAGGAAAGCATAAGCATGACAAAGATGATAGGTACAAGCAAAGCAAGCATGAGAAGAAGAAAAGTTTTCATAAGACAAAGAAAACTTTCTACATTGAAGAAGCAAATGATAGCTCAGATCACAATGATAGAGACAAGTCAGATGATGAAAAGGAAGAACATCTATTCTTAGGAATAGAAGGTGAAAGAGAACAATGCTTTGTGTGTGGTCAAAGAGATCATAGATCAAGATATTGCAATGGCTTCAATGATAGTGAAGATGAAATGACACATCAAGGAAACAGGCATGGTCAAAGAATTCATGAGAGTTTGTTTGCTATAGAAGATGATAATGATCTCAGTGATAGTAAAGATGAAGAAGTCTCACTTTTGGTAAAATAAAAAGAAGAGGATGAGCCAAGAAAACAAAAATCAGAAGTCAAAAGGCTAAAAGAAGAAATCAAGAATCTTGAAAACAAGATTCGAACAGATGTCAAAATCAGAGAAGAACTACTTCAGACAATCAGTGATCTAAGAGATGAGCTTCAAGATGCAAAAAGGATAGAGGAAAGGATGAATGAAGAACTAAGGGTAATGATGGCAAGACATGACACATTAGATGAAAAGGTTCAAAAAGGAGTGGAAACATATTTTAAGGTTGTATCTCATTTCCAAGAAAAGTCACACTCAAAAGGAAAGGAAGTTCTAAAATATGAAAGCACTATTCGAGAAGTCCAACCCATGCTCCAATATCTGGTTTTTGGGGGGGGGAGAAATAGGAAGAAGTTAAGGAAGAAGATTTGGATACCACAAAGAAGGATCAAGGATACAATGCACAAGTCAAAGATGATCACAAGGATAAAGGTCAAGAAAGGTATGAGGAACCAAGGCATGAACAAAGGGCTTTTCAAGGACATTGTTTTTCTTGTAATGGATTTGGACACAGGGCTATACATTGTAGGGTCTATGGATCAAAGAAGTTTGATTTTTCTAGAAGGAACTTCAAAGGAAGAAGGTATGGTTTTCAGGGACATTGCTTCTTATGCAACAAGATTGGTCATAGAGCTTCTCAGTGCAAAGGAAATGAGAAATATGGTTTTGATTATAGAGTTGCACAATTTAGAGGTCATGGTCAAAATGATTATGGAAACAGAGCTTCACAATACAAGGTTCAGGAAAGGAATGGATATGGAAATGATTTCAAGAAAGAATTCAGGATATGGGCACCATCCAAAGGCTACAATATCAAGTGTTTTAATTGCAATAACTTTGGACATATTGCAAGATGGTGTAGGACTCAATTCCAAATAGGTTCAAGGCAAGAAGGTCAAGCAGTTTCAAGGCAAGAAGGTCAAACAGGTTCAAGACAAGAAGATCAAGTAACTCATCAAGAAAAGGATATCAGAAAGATGTGGAAGGAAGTTGACAAAGGAAAGGAACAATGTAATATGGGAGTAAATGTACTCCCACCCCAAAATTAATCACCTCAAGAGAGAAGGTGGTAGGGGGGCTAAGCTTAAGAGTCATATATTTTAGCCCCATAGGTGTCCCTTTTGCCATTGATGTCAAAGGGGGAGAGATTTGAGTAAGGGGGAGAGCATTGAGTTAGGGGGAGCAGCCTCCAAAGAGAGTATTGCTCAAAGAGAACATTGAGATAGGGGGAGCAGCCTCCATAGAGAGTATTGAGTCAGGGGAGCAGCTTTGATTTTCAGAAATGGCTTTTGAAGTGATTGTGGTGATTTGCATTAGAGGTGTTGCCATCAATGACAAAGGGGGAGATTGTTGGCAATTTGAGTTATTTTGTGTTGTCATTGATGTCACATGGATCACATTGAGTTTTGGTGGCAAAAGCACTTCATAAATAATCATTTATGATATTTTGGAGAGCAAGGATATATACAGGGTTTTGTGGCACAAGAGGCATATAATATTTAATTTTTTAAATATTATATTAATGGTTTTTATTAAAACCAATGGTAAAGGTTTTTATTAAAACCAATGGAAAGGGTTTTCATTAAAACCATTGGAAAGGGTTTTTCATTAAAACCACTATGCTAAGACTTCTCCAAATTATGATGGATGAAAAGGTTTTCCAATAAAACCTAGGTGCAAAAAGTTTCATGATGAAATTCAAAAGAATGAAGGAGATATCCCAATTCAAAGTTAAGAGGTGAATTATTAAATTTTTATTTAATAATTCTAAGGTCTAAAGTTGTATTATATTATCCACTGACGTGCAAAGGTTGGGGAGATTAATAAATATTCGTCGACGTCATTCGAAGGATGGAGGTGCATATAAATAAAAGGTTAAAACCTTTGTTTATTGAAGACTAGAGATAGCGCATGAGAGAGAGTCGTCGAAAGGGGAGCAGCGAAGAAAGAAGGATAAATAACTTTTGATTTGAGAGCAAGGTCAAGTAAACAGTGTGGGAAAGTGACATCACACAGGAGCCTATAGCGCAGTTGGTAGCGCACGAACTTTGCACAAGGCAGGTTCGTTGTTCGAATCCCGCCAGGGGCAAAGTATTTTGCTAAGGAAGGCAACTTAAGTTTTTCAGATTTGAGCACAGGTGAAGTTGGGTGTTTGGGATTAAATCCCAATGTGGGCTGATGCCCATGTGGTAAGTGCCTCACAACGCTAGGTGAGAGGAACAGAGTTTGACTCCCATGAAGGTGTGAAGGCGCATTGATTTTTGCAAGTGCATTGCATTTCGAAGGTGTGAAGGCTCATTGATTTTTGGCAAAGCATTAACGATTTTCGAAGGTGGTGAAGGCGCATTAATTTTGGCAAAGGCATTAACGATTTCGAAGGTTGTGAAGGCTACAAATTTTATAAAAAGGTATTTATCTCTAGCGCATGGTAATATTTGATATTGCCAAAGTTTTGGTGCATTGAAAATCATTTCTATTATAACTAGGGAGTCATAAGGTATTTAGTGAAAATAAATGATTGTTGTATGTGCTTAGGGAGTTATAAGGTGTGAAGTTAAATATTTGTGATTGTTGTATGTGGAGTTATAAGGTGTGGAATTAAAAATAAAAGCATAGGTGCTTGTTGTATGTGTTAATGAAATTAGGGAGTCATAAGGTTGAAAAGTGTTGAACTTGTTATATGTCCTAGTGCATGATTTAATTATGAAATTAAACTAGGAACTTGAGACCTAGTTAATTGCTACCTTGAGTTAGAAGACATGCACATGAGTTAGGGTTTGAAGTTGAAGACAAATTGCTTGATTATGTGCCTTGGCTATTGAGAGGAAGTGGATGGATTAGAAAATCAATTTTATGGATAAAATTGATGCTTGAGTTCCATGATTGCTTTAGTGGAGTTCATTGAGAGTATTGCCATTATTGAGGAGGTTTTTGCTATTGCTTTGAGGAGATTATTGTTGGTTACTTGTTAAGTCCATTGCCACTATTTGAGACCATTGAGGAGATCATTTGCTAGTCACTTGTGGATACATTTGTCTTTCATTTGAGGAGATCATTGTTGGCTATTTGAGAGCTCTTTGCTTGAGGGAGTTGTGCTTGTTTCTTGAGAGCTTATTGACATTGCATGAGGAAGATATTATTGAGAACCTATTGCTATCACTTGTGGAGATTGTCCTTGGTTGGTTGAAGTCCTCATTGTTATTTCTTGGAGAGGTTTTCATTAGAGAGCTCATTTGTCATACATTTGAGAGTACATTGTTGAGCATTGTTGTTATCCATTTGAGAGTACATTATTGAGCATTGTTGTCATCCATTTGAGAGATCATTTGTCATACATTGTTGAGATCATTGTGGATCATTGTTGTCATCCATTGAAGAGTACATTGCCATTCATTTTTGAGCACATTGTTGAGTATTGTCATCATTCATTTGTTATCCATTGTTGAGTTCATCATTGAGCCTTGCCTTCATTGATTTGTGGTTGAGATTTGAGTGCTACTTGAGAGTCATTGGTTGAGCCTTTGGGAAGGCTTTTGGGACAAAATTTCTGGATAGATTTGAGACAACTTTTGTGCATGATTGGTTGAGCCTTTGGGAAGGCTTTTGGGACAAATTTCTGGACAGATTTGAGATAACTTTTGTGCATGATTGGTTGAGCCTTTGAGAAGGCTTTTGGGATAGAATTTTGGACAGATTTGAGACAACTTTTGTGCATGATTGTTTGAGCCTTTGAGAAGGCTTTTGAATTACATATTTGAGATAGCATTTGTGCAGGATTGTTTGAGCCTTTTGTGAAGGCTTTGAGAATAGATTTGGGACAACATTTGAGCAGGATTGTTTGAGCCTTGTGAGAAGGCATTGAGGCAGATTTATGAGCAGTGAAAGAGATAGGACAGAAATAGAAAACACATCAACACCAGTTGCCTAGCTGAGCAGATCAATGGATAGCCTAGCTGAGCAGATCAGTGGATAGCCTAGCTGAGCAGATCAATGGATAGCCTAGCTGAGCAGATCAATGGATAGCCTAGCTGAGAAGATTAGTGGATAGCCTAGATGAGCAGATCAATGGAGAGCCTAGTTGAGCAGATCAATGGAGCCCACCTGAGCAGATCAGGACAGCCTAGCTTTGAGCAGATCAAAGTAATCATTTGTATTGGGATAAGGATCCCTATTTCTTTGTGAAATATTATAAGGAGATTATCTTGTGGACTACCCCACATTGGGGGAACCACGTTAAATCTTGTGTCTCAATTGTGTGTGATGATTTGTGCACTTGCTTACTATTGCTATCTATGTTATTAATGCACATTGCTATATTTGGTTATTGCAATTGAGGACACTAATTGATATTGGTTTGGAAAGAAAGTAAAAAGTGGGCGCTATACTGTTCACCCCCCTCTCAGTATAAGCTTGTGTTCTTATTTGACTCGTGGTTTTTATAATTTTTAGTACCTTCAATTACTAATATTTGGTGATGATGATTTGAAGCATACTTGTCCATATTCTCTTCAAAAAATATTTCTCTGGACTCATATTCTAGAGACCAATAGACATTGATCCTTATATCTTATTTCAAATCATCATGTAAATCCACATTGTGCAATTCACTTAGGTAAATATCACATCCATCTAGGTTATGAGGTGCATCACAGGTAGAGAAAAAATAGGGAAATTCTTCTAATATGTTGGCATATGGTATAGGGTTAGGAACACTAGTCTGATCTTTTTCAGACTCTCTATTTTTCCAATTATTGTTTTCATTGTTTCTATTCCTATTTCCTTCCTTAGATCCATTGTTGTTCCCCCAATTTCTATTGAAGTTTTTCTTGAAGGGAGGGCGATTATATATATGTGGTCACTTTGTTGTGATGTCTCACCATTATTATCATTATTTATTTCAATTCTTGCTAACCTGTTGTTCATGGTATTAAACATCTCAGCTGTTTGATTAGTCAATTTTTTCATTGGATCTACTTCAGTTCTTATTTGTATATCAAATGCTACCATTTTGGGCTTTCTTTCAGGTAGATTGGCTTCCAAAGAGTAAGGTTTCATCTTACCATTTTCAAGCATGTTTTTTCAATATCTATTACCTTTTCCATACAACCATCAATTGTGGTGGCTTGTTCTTGTCTTAACTCATAGTTAAAATCTCCTTTAAAAGCATTTTTGTAGAAAAAAATGGACTAAATATCACTAGGTCTAAGGTTGGCAAGGATTTTATTTCTGGTTTTTTATAACCTTCTATTAAAGTCACTGACAACCTCATTTTATTTTTCTTCATAGTGGCCAACTTAGTTAACAAATATTTTTCATTTTTTCTTTCTTTGAATTTCTTTACGAAAACATCTTTCATTTTAGTAAAATATGGGATATCATTATCTAGGAGAGAATTGAACCATTCTATAGCATATTTTTCTAAAGTTTGTAAGAATAGTCTTAGGACTACGTCTTCGTGTTCAACTTCTAGGCATCCATTGCATACATAAAACTTTTGATATGGTCTTCTCTAGTTACTGCATTATTTCCTATAAACTTGGGAAGATATTTGTGGGCTTTATTAGGTAGGGAATTTAAATTTACAGGAAAGGCAAAAGGCCTGTACCTATTGGTTCTCCACAAATGAATATTAGTATGATTTTACTGAACCATTGTTACTATAGGTGTAATGGAATTTAGATTCACAACAACAATGCCTAAAAGGATTTGGGTTTGGGTATTTTGAATATAATCTAAAAGATTATTTACCACAGTATTACTGTTAGTTGGACAATGAGAATAATCACATGTATCTTCTACAACAAAATTTAAATTTTCATCTACAGGGATACCAACAACAATAGTATTCTGATATTTATTTTTATTTACATACCTTTTACCACTAAAGTAAGATCTATTCTTGTTAACCGTACCCTTAAGAATGGATATTTTTCACTGTGGGTAAATACCTCTAGATTTTTGAATTTTGAGAATAGATTCTTACCGCTTCTCCTGGTGTGTGCTAGCACATTCTGCTCCTTTCTTGATTTTTGATTTCTAGGTTTGTCCAAACAGAGTTGCCAACATGGGGGTGTAGAAAGAATGAAATGTATGATCAAGATTGCTTGATATTTAACTCTCAGCCTCACAGGGAATGGTTCTTGGAGGAATTTCAAGAAAATCAAGAAACAAAAAAAACTTCAAAATACAATTGAAAACTATGGGCAAAATAAAATAAAGAACACAAAAAGTCATGAAAATCAAGATGTAGGTTCTTTATTCCAATTGGCCACTCATTGATTAAAATAATAATCGTTGTTAAAATAAGTTTAAGAATTTAAAAAATCTTCCTCAACAACGATGCCAAAAAACTATTGGCATCAGTTTTACGGGCCAGTTTAAAATGCCAATAAAATATGTCATGAAATCTAGGTCTAAACTCATGACAAATCTATCCTTGGCAACGACGCAAAAAAATTGTTGGAACTATTTCTTGCATCCATAGGATACAATTGTCACGCTATAAGAAATAATTTTAAACCAATGAGCTATTATAGGCTCTGGTCAACCTTCCTCTTTATTTTGATTAAAACATATATTGCTATAGAAAAAGTTACAGAATGGGTAAGGAAACCCCAATGGTAATTTATGATATTACACGGATTACACACTCTAGATTAGAATTACACTAGATGTATTAAAATGACCAAACAATGAAAATAACCATTATTATACCTTATGTGGATCGGTGCCTAGATTCATTGGGCTATTATAGCAATTTAACAACATTTGTAAAATGAAAAGAAAGAAAAGGACTAAGAAGAATTGACACTGTCACATTCATTTGAATATCATAATAAACATAACAGTTGGCCAATGAGAGAATTGTACATAACACATTCAAATAATGTAATCCATTATGTAGCAACACACAATACTGAGATAATGAAATAATAGAAATGAGACCCAAAATTGTATTGATTTCACAGAATATTACATGTAAAATTTGTAAAGTGCCATTTAACTCTATTTTTCAAAGAAATACATCAATACAATGAAGAAATTCTGTTCAAATAATATAACAAAACTCTTCTACTCTTCTTGTTCCAATTTGGTAACAGTAGAGTCTCTGAACCTCAGGCTCAATAGGACTGGAAATAATCTCAGCTTCTTGAGCGCTTTCCTATCAAAATCTTGCATAGTAAGGGGAGGAATGAGAAATGAGCAAGAAAATAGACACAGAAGGAGATACAACAACACAACTCAAAAGGGCACTCAAGTATACCTCTTAGCAAAAATGCTATCTCTAATGCTTGATGTAGATTCTAAACTTGGATGCTTCCTTTTATAGCTTACGATTCTTGAATCTGTTATCTTTGGCCTGATCCTGGCCTTACACTTATCCTATTTCTTTTGATCTTCTTTGTGTGCTATCTAGTTGGTTTGGAAGTTTGTGGGGCTAGATCTCCTGTCTTGTTCACCTTTTGGCTTGAAGGAGGCTCTCTAAAATTGTGTATTGAGGGAATTGAGAAATATAAAACTGGTGAACCAATACATACATACATACATACATACACACACACATATATATATATATATATAGATTTTTTTTTCTTGCTCTTCCTAGTCATCTTGATTTTGCAAATTAATATTAGACTAGGTTGCTAGAGTGAAATTTTGATGTGGAATAGAGGGGGACCCAACATGAAAATGAAGAGAAGAGATGGAGTGAGAGAGAGGAGGGAGTAATGAGAGTTGATTTTCTTAGTTATTGGTGGAGAAATGGTGTATTGTAGAGTGGATGGTGATGATGGTTGAGAGAATGCCTTGAAAAATGAGGGTAGTGATAGGTAGGAGGATAGGCATAATGGAAAACAAGAGCTGGAAGCACCTATAATGCACTTCCATAACTATACTCTATCGGAGTGACTCCTCTGTAACTATATTCCATCGAAGCGTTGAGTAAGCAGCTTTCTACAAGCAAAAACATTTTCTTAGTTTTGTCGTGCTTCTTATGTCTTCTGAACATGCATAACAGGAGTTGGTTGCACCATTGAGGATTTCATATTTTGTATTTCATTATTTTTCTTATTGATATCTATTTTTCTCTCCTTTAATGTCCCTATTTATAATTTGAGATAATTCTCATATGGTCCCAACTCAAATCGGCTTATCTTGTCCCTCACATAGTACACGATCACATTTAGTGGATATATAAAGATCTGATTGTATTCTTTCGTACAAGACTCGTCACTCGAATAGTATGTATCATCCTTGTTCTCGTATAGTCTGTGTGATTTTATTTGATAGTCTATTTATTTTATCCTCTGGTTACTACCTAATTTAACCATTTCTTCTAGCCTTTTACCTGTTATTTAATCTACCCTGTAGTCATTGCTATTTTTTATGGATCACTCTGTTCAGTGGTTGTTACCATGGATGATCTACCACCTTGGTCATGCTCAGGTGTTAGCGTAACGTTATGAGGTGACCCCTTTATCTGGTCATTGTTTGTCGGATTCATTCATGGAGGTGCATGCCCATTGAAATCCTTTAATCGTTTGATCTTGTTGCTTTCAATTTGTCGTTGTTGATCTCTATAGTCCCTTTAAATCATGCTCATGTCTTTAAGGATCCACCAACTCATGATTATCGTTGGATGAAATATGCATTGTGTACCTCCATTTGATACTTTTGGACCTGCATAAATGTTAGTCCTACAATATAGTAAACATATGTCAACGGTGGTCATGTATATTATAGAAGATACCCAAAAGTTATTGGTTAGTCAATTTTACGTACTTACATATTTACAAATAATAATCATTTACTCGATATTAAATCAAGGCCTTAACTTTCATTTAATATTTATTTATTAAAGGTTAATCAAAGTGATTAAAAAGTTACTAACCTCTCATTAATACATAACCTTTTATAACCCAATTACCTTGTCAATAGCTCACCGTTCGATCAAATATATGATCTAGCGTGCTTGTCCGATTATTTAGACATGCACCAAAGTTTACTGAGGAGAGGGGGTCATTATCAATGTGTTTAGACCCTTATTTAATTTTAATTAATTATCCAACAATGAAATAAACCATGTCCCTTAACCTTCAAGTGAATTAGCCATGCACTACCATTGGATTTGGTCGAGATCCATCACCATCGTTAGATTGGGTAGAGCTACGCACCTTTTATCTAAATTTTATTTTCCTTTTATAACCTCAAATAAGCATGGTCATCCGATTTGATGAGATTACACTGTTCTTAATGTTTGATTGCTTTGATAAAGCACCACAGTTGGATCTTTGATGAGAACACACACAACCATTGATGTATTTTGCTTTTATTTTTTCTTTAAGCGAAGCATCACCATTGGCTCTATCCAGATCGAGCGCTATAGTCGAATTCAGGTGGTTTGAATGCTGCCATAAATTTAATTTGGCTTCTAATGTCTTTGAGGATGCACTACCATTGGATTTGATCAGGGTTGACATAGTCGTGGATCTTCTTCGAACCTTTGACTCATCAGATTTTGATGACTTGCATCGACTTGCATTTGGGTGTAGCCATTAGATTTTTTTGAGTTGCTCATCTCTTAGTCGACATGGATCCAAGACCATCTTTGAATCCTTTGGGGTAATGAGCATCCGTTAGATCTTATCGTGATGAAGCATGACTGTCAATCTTCTATAGCCTACAAAATTATAAACAACATAAGGCACATATACCCAAAATTATAAACAACATAAGACACATATACGCTTTAATATTTTATTAATCCATGATTAAAGAAAAGGGGACAAATTAACGATGTATTAAGATCCTTGCTAATGCATGATTAAATTTTGTTTTACCTCTATGTTACCTGATACTTTTATCGTTTAATAACTTGAACTTTGACTCGAGCACTGCCGTCAGATCCTGATGGAGATTGGTGCAATCGTTGATTTCTTCCAACCTGCATGATTAGTTATCGAGGGGAGCATATTTTTAATTTCATTAATCCTTGATTAAGAAAAAGGGAGGTGATTAGCCAATGTGTTAATACCCTTGCTAATCATGATTAACTCTTTCAATTAAATCGAAGGTATCTAATCACTTTTCAATTGTTATTTCCTTTACCCTTAGATTGAGCGTGATCATCCGATTCACTTTAATTGAAGCTCTACCCTTGTATTTGTTTAATTAGTATGTATTTTTAATCAAGGGGGTGTATGCATTTTAATTTAAACTATATGTTTGAGAATTTAGGATATGACGTTTGATTATACCATTATCATTTGATTCGGTCGATTTAAACATCAGTTAGCTTATAAAAGCGCATCCGTATGATTAAGGGGGATATGGGCGCTACCTTTAGATCTGCTCAAGGTGCTTGATATTTAATTAAATGGGGCACGTACCCTCTCAGATTTTATTTAAATTTTTGTTCAAAACCTTAGGTTTTATTTCTTTTGACCACGGTGCATTAAATATTCTGACTTATCAAAGTGAGCGCATCCATTCAATTTCATCTCGATGAAGCGTTGCCCTTAGATTTACTAGATTTGCATGATTTTTATTTTAGAGAAGCACATAACCTTCAACTTAGTTTTATTAGATTTTATTTTATCCCCTTTTGATGCCTTTGGATATAAGTCTTTTCATCATGGCACACACCTTTGCCCTTAAATGATTTTATTAAAATTTTACTTAGGCTAGAGGTGACCTCGGGTCCGAATGCTTGAATAACACCTTTAGACACCCTAGGACTTTAGGGGTTTATTCATTTGACTTAGACCCAAAATTTGTGATTATTTTATAATTAGGGCTCATATTAAATTTGTGGATCATAAACCTTCCTATAAAAGAATCAGAGTATTTAATGATTCAACCCTTTCAGTGGATGTTCTTCTAATATGACCTTTATGGATTCCTTTAGGATAAAACAACGATTATAAAAGCAAATCAACCAATGGCTAAGGTTTGGTTCAAAAGTCAAACATTTAAAGTTAATTTTTTAGATGAGAATACAATAGAGGCCATTAAATTTTGCTAAATTTATTGAAGCAAAAAATTTAAAATTGTAGGTCTCAAATGTTGAGTCAATTTTAGCTCCAACAAGACTATTATGAGTTATTATGAGCACTTGGTTATTCCAAGTTGGGTTTACTAAGACGATATATTAACTCATCTATTGTCTTAGGTGGTCTATTTGAGGTGGCACAAAACCTTGGTTAAGTTGGTCATCCATGGGAATTTTTCCATTTGATAAGACTAGATTGGACATTGGAATCTCCTCAAAGTCATCCTTTTGATGTACCCATGAAATAGTTTATTCTTTTATTTTATCTTTATGTTATTTCAATGATATTTTCTTACTTTTTGAGCTCTAGATCATGTAATCATATACTTGTACCTATAAAAATAGAATCCAAGGGTTAAATTATGAAAAATCAGAGTCAAAATATGAGGAAAACAAAAAAATTATAGAATTTACCTATTTTGAGTAATTTGCTTGCAAATTGGAGTGATTCAATCACAATTTCAAGTGCTTCCAAGATCTAAATTTTTAGTAAACTATCAATTTGAGTGATTTGCTTGCAAATGGGAGCAATTCACTTGCTTTATATTTATTTTTGCTAAGAAAAAATGAGTGATTTGCTCAGAAATACAAGTGAATCACTTGCTTATTGAGTGATTAGCCTTTTTGGTTGGACTTAGAAAATTTTTGTAGAGGAAATAAGTTGTCCTGGGGGATCATTTTGAGTGAATTTCTTGTTGGGATATAACTGGTTATATTTCACCATTTATTGAGTGGATTACTTGTTGTTTCTAACTTGCATAGAATTGACTCAAAAAGCTACCTTACGTGTTTTTACCCATGGCATATGCACATATGGGGTTAGATTCAAGTTTGTTTGGTTTTCATTTGAAGTCATCTTTGCAAAATATTTAGTTTTCTAAAGTTATATTTGAAGTCACCATCCATAAAGTACCTACAATATATAAGCACAAAATTTGAAAAAATGAGTAAAATCTTAAGCAAAACTTGGTTCAGACCTCAGGTGAACCACTTAAATTTTTAGCCTTTTCAAAAGTGTAGGTAAAATGAGTTGTTCACTTACTAATTCAAACAACTCACTTGCTTTGTTGAGTGAATCACTTGATTTTGCAAAAATCAAAATTTTTCTCAAAGGTTTGTACAAATCGCTTGCTTTTATGAGTGAATCACTTCTTATGTATGGCTTAATGGATATTTTTATATGATTTTGAGCCAATCACTTTATATATAATGGGTTCATTTTTGGACATAAAATTTAAGAAAATACATGAAAATGGGGTTTATCACACTAGACATGCCAAAAATTATGTTGATTTAGGGAACTTGACTAGTTTCTATTTTAGTTGTTGCACCCCTAAATATGAGTTTAAACAAGGTTGGAAGGGTTTTCCATAGGTTTATCCATATCTCCAAATTGAGGTTGGGTCCCTGCTATCCTTGTTTTAGATCTAATGTAAACTAATCTATTTGCAAGAAAAAAAAATGCACACATGAAAGTAAATGTGGAAATTAAAGTGCAAAAAGTAAATATACAAAGTTTAGAGTGTAAGGGAGGAAATCAAGTATGACTATTACACCATAGCAAGGATGAAATATGATCAATCAAAACATGAGAACTCAAATAATATCAATATCCATCCATTCGTTTGATTATAAAATTTATAAGTGAATGATAATATGGGATAGAAAGGCAATACCCAACCACCATGCACTTGATAAACCATGAAGTAATGCCTCTAATGGGATGCAAAGTACTTGCCAATTTCTTAAAACCAAGCACAATATGGGTTTCACAAAGTGTAGCTCCAAATTATCATGGTTACAATGAGGGCTCTAGGTCCCTATTTATAGCAAAGGTTTACCCTTGAGTTACCTATAGTGAAAAAAAATTACTCCTATTAAAAGTAAATATTTGGAGAAAATTTAGCAAAATATTGCACCTCCAAATGTTACATATCTCTAATAGGCTTAGAAGGCTCCAAAAATGCTTAGTGCATCATAAAATGATAAAAATATCACTTTTCAAAAAATTTTCCTTGAAATTTGTGTGAATTTTCACTTTGGTGCCTTGACTAACCAATTTGTTCATCGTGACAAGCTATTTGCTTGCTATGTCTAGTGAATCACTCCTTGAGCAAATTGACACATTTTTTGAGTGAATCACTCCTTTGAGCCAATTGATAATTTTCCCAAGTGAATCACATCTTTGTTCAAACTTAGTAAAGTTTAAGATTTTGAAGGATTTTATATCATCAAATATTAAGCTACTATTTCTTGCTTCAATATATATAAAATTTGCAAAAAGGTAGTGCCAAAGTACCATAATTCATTTTAGTGATATTTGAATGATGAAGGTATCCATTTACACCTCTTTAAATTCTCACCATCTTGTTAAAAACCTCTTCCAAATAAGATAGAAATCCCAAGGTCTCATATTTCTCTAATTTAGTGAATATGGCTTCTATCTAGCCTTTCTTAAATCCCTTTTAAACTTCTTATTCTTGTATGCATATATTTTGAACTTTATAAATAACTTGTTTTTTCTTTCATGTGTTTATAGATGATCCTCAACTCCCTATAGGTTAATAAAGTTAGCACAACCTATTTTCATGAAGGACAATGATATGGATATGTAGAAATATCACTTTTTATCTAAAACATGTTTATTTGAAAACCTCCTCCTTAACGAGTAGTCAATTTTTTTACAATTAAAATATTTAGAAAGAGTAAACACAGTTCCTCTAATTTTATAGTAATATTATATTTGAAATATATAGATCTAAGAAATTTTTTAATATATCCTTAACATATTACTAATAATTAACAATAAATCATTTTTTTTGTTTAATTTTTTTAATAAAACCATTAACAATGCATAGAGGGAAATATTATCTGCCGACAACTTTTTTGGTTACTGGTTGAGGACAATCTCAGTCTTTAAGTATCAACCTTTTTTTTCAATTGGTTGTATGAGATTTAATCGAGCCCCACCCATATTACAACATCACCACATGGTGGTATTACAAGAAAACTTGGATATTATCCATGTATCACTTGGCAATATTCAAGCCTAAGTATCCTCCTTGAATATTGAGGAATATAACAAGTTGAGCTAATGCCATTTGATAAATTTTAGATAAAGCACAACTTTTTGAAAGAGGACCCAATATCCTTGTAATAGGGTTTGAACTTGGATCTCCTGGATGAAAACCCAAAGACATACCACTATGATATCCCTCACGGGATATTAAGTATCAAACTTTTATTTCATTATTTGTTTCATGTCTTATTTTGTTCTATCATCATTAATGATGGTCAACAAGATGTGGAGTGACAAGATTGATAGATATATAATCATACTTTAAATTTATGTTTAGACAATCACATCTTTTTGCTACTTTAAAACTTAAAGTCAACAAAATTTTGGTATACACACTTTTTGCTTAACTATTACTTATTTTTAAGTTTAATTCAATATGCATGTCTTTAGTTATCAAATAGCATTAGCTCAACTGGTTATGTTCCTAAGCTTTCAAGGAGGAGATCTAGGTTCAAATTGTGCCAAGTAATATGTGCATAGTTTCCAAACTATTGTAATACCACTATGTGGTCATGATGTGATATAGGTGGGGCTCGTTTCAATCCCAAATAACCAATTGAAAAAAAAATAATTAACTCAATGTTCAACTATTATTCTCAATTTAATCAAACTTTGATTTACATGCTTAATTATTCCATGTGGTTTTAAACTTGTGTATGATTGTTGATATGTTCATTTTTTGATAACCATTTGAACTTAATTGTATGCCAAGCACAATAAGAATAGAATATAGTAATGTAGTTGGTAATATTGTCTTTGTCTACTTCCATAGGCTATTTGGTCTTATGAATGTAAGAATCACTCTATTCTATTTTTTTCTTATTTTAGAATTAAAATTTCTTTTGCTAGAGAACAAGGGAAAGCTAACAAAAAAAAGTGAATAGTCCCTAAAAATCTAAAAAATTAAAATAAAAAAGGATATGAACATTTATTTATTAAGTAACAATGTCAATTGAAAAAAAATCCTGTTATCATTTATTTTATTTCTTTTTAGATGGTAAAGCTAACTTATTTGTGGTGATATTGTTTATCATAATTCCTAATAGGTCTATGTTCATATAATATGCATTAATATCATTACTATTATCATATGAAAGGATAGATTTGATTTTGATTTTACACATTTGCATGATATTTCATTCTATTATTATTTGGATCACTCTTAGAATTACCATTGCAGGCCATCTTTTTTGGCTTGTTATAGCTAGACTTTGTTTGAAAAAGGTCAAGATTCAACAATAAATTACTTATACGAATTTATCATTGCCTAACTCTTTGGATTCACTTTTGTAAAAAAATGATAGTTTTATTTCTTTTAGTGTTATATTGCTATTAGTAATACTTATGGATAAAAAATAGCTTGATATTTGTATTTACAATTAATAACAATGACTTCAAGTTATAATAGTAATAATACTTGTTTGTCACTTTATTGCATTGAATGCTATTTTTCATCTTCTTCATTCTTGTCATAGTTTTTCTTATGCTTGTCCTTATATCAAAATCTTAGATAAGGTTAGGTCACCTTCATTTGTATTTGTTTAGGTTGCTTAGCTTGGTATGCTTTGCTCCATATAGTTTAATGTTTATGATTTGCTTTGAAACTTTAAGATAGCATATAAATATGTGTTCATTGCTTTTTCATATACTTGGTATGCTAAAGAACTAACAATTATCAAATTTTCAACTCATTAATAAAATTGGCATGCTTTCATAACCCATTAAGGTATAAATATAAAACCTCAAGGATTTCATTTCCCTTTAGTTGTGTTACATTTGTAATATTTACATGTTTTTTCCACTCGTTATTTTCATAAGTAAGATGTTTATATTTTTTGCTCAAATTGCTCTATGAAAATATTTTTCACCATTGGAGAAATAGAAAGTTCATTGTCACCCCTCCCTTTTCTCGTGAATGGTGTTATATAAATTGAAAGATTCTACCTCAAATTCAATTCCTTCACGATGAATTTTATTTGTCAGGGACTTTTAAGCTGCTAATATTTTATGAAATAATATTTATTCCTTATGTTAAATTGATGATTTATCCTATATTTTTAAAAACTCAAAATAATAAAATTTGACTCTTCTCATCATTTTGTTGGATTTTTCTATTTCTAGCAATACACTTTAAAGCCTTATATATTTTTTTCTATAACTCTAATTTTTAAAATTAGTTATATGAGATTGAGGGACACCATCCTAAATCATTGTCACACTATCATGATATTTCATCAAACACATAGTGATATTAGAACTAAAAAATTTGTTATTTTCTTTTATATAGACATGTCAAATATTTATTTAAAAACCATAGAAAAAGAAATCTAGAATTTAATGCATTTGAACATGAAAATATCAATTAATCTAATCTTAAAAAATTGTTAAAAAATATAATAATAATTATCATCATTTAAATAAGGTGCGTTAGGAATGTAGACTGTTGCGATAAAATTTGAATTGATGTGATACATGTATATATACAACCGTCAAGAGAGGTCTTCGGTTATAATTTAATAATAATTACTTATAACCACCTCTGGACTAACATATGATTACATCATAATATTTTAATATTCATAACATTCCCTCTTATTACATTTATGCTCAATCAATGTACATACAAGTTTCTAAAATTTTCAAACATAACACATGCAATAGACTTTGTCAAAATGTTTGCATGTTGCTATTCAATTGGACAAAATTAAAATTGTAGGTTATGTTCTTAAACATTTTAAAAAATGAAGCAACACTGAAATTCAATGTATTTTGTGCACTCATAAAAAAATGGATTGCAAAAAAGTTTGATAACACCTTAGATATCACAACTTAGTATTATTGTTTGCTTTTGTGGAATTCCCATCCTATCAAGATACAGTATAACCACATATCCACATAGACAACTCTTGCAATACAATATCTAGCCTTAGCATAAGATCGAGCAAAAACATGTTGCTTCTTACTTCCCTAAGAGATCAAATTAGATCCCAAAAAAGTACTTATCTAGATGTAGATCTCTTATCATTAAATGATCCGACATAATATACATCTATGAAACCTATGAAGAAAAATTGGGTATTCTTCTTATACTTTAGACTAAAAAATTGGGTATTCTTCTTATACTTTAGACTATACTCATTTGTACCACAAATATACCTGAGTGCCCACTTTATTGCTTTCCAATTATACACCTTTGGTTATTTCATGAACAATGAAAGAGAGCTAACAACATAACACATGTTTGGTTTGGTTTATGTCAAATAAATGAGACTTCCAATCAACTGATAATAGACAGTTTTATTCACCTATGAGGATGTATTGTTTGCGATAATTACAAACCTCTCTCCATTAGAGTGACCATGGGTTTATAATCCATCATATAAAACTTCTCAAACAATGTCTTGATATACTTCATATTTGACATGCACACATGGTTCTTAGTTTGTCACACTTCAAGCCAAGATAATAATGCATTAGTCTAAGATAGATCATGTTGAACAATCACTTCAATTTTCTCTTGATATCTTCAATTAGCTTTACTAAACCCCCGATGATGATAAAGTTATCAACATACACTATTATGATCATGACATATCTTCCTTTCCTTTGAAGTAAAAGGTTTGGATCATTAGGATTACAACAAAATCCATGTTACAAAAGATGTTCATTAATCTTTACATACTAGGATTTGGGATCTACTTCAGCACATAGAGAGATTTAATGAGGCTTCATACCTTCATCTCCTTATTAGGTATGATGAATCCCTTTAAATGCATCATGTAGAATTATTTAATAAGATCACCATTAAGAAATGCACTCTTCACATCCATTTGATACAACTTCCACCTAAATTACCTACCCATTGCAAAAACCATCCAAATGGTCTTAATATTTGTTGTTGGTATAAAAGTATCATCATAATTGATTTATTTTCTTATTCATATCCCTTTATAATAAGCTTAATTTGCATTTACCAATACTCTCATTAGCTTTGTATTTGGTCTTAAATACCCATTTGCAAATGATGGGTTTCTTTCTAGGTGGAAGATCAACAACTTGCCATATTTTGTTCTTCATTAGTGCTTGATATTTTATGTTCGTGGTATTATTTCATTATTTTTATTTAAATGCTTTGTGAATAATTGAAGGTTAATAGGCTTACACAACCATGCTCATAAGGGCTAGTTTTTCTTTATTTCAAACTTTACTCAAAGTTTTTGACCTTGTACTAGATGTGTCTGGGACACCATCTAAGTTTACATCATGAACTATGTTGAGATACCACTTATTTTTATGGGTGGTAATAAAAATGGATAGTCTTGAGTCATTAATTATTGTAGGATCATCTCCATCATCTTTATCCAACTCTATACTGGCCCTCCTTGGTAGGAATTTTTCTTGATGCTTGATTTATGTATTGATGTGTGGATATCAAATGCATAATCTTATTTTTATGTTATCAATATGTGATGATAGTTATACTTTATGCTTTGATTATACTATTTTGAAATATGGTACTATTGATGGAATTTGTGGTTGCAAGACCAAGTACTCTCATGGTGGATTGGTATGGGACAACCACCAGATTTGAGAGTAAAAAGAGAAATTATGGATGACATTCTCATCAATAGCTCAAGGGTAAAAGAAAACCCTTCATATAGGTGCATTGCATATATGTATGTTTGATTGAATGCACCATTGGGAAAGGAGGTTGCTACTAAGTAAAAGAGCCATCCTTAGTAGGTAGGTGATAGAGTTGCAACTATCATAAAACCTCCTACTTAAGGAAAATATTGGTTACATATTTTGTTGTTTTTATTTTGAAGCATGAAATTGTTTTGTTATTGGTTAATCAAATAAAGTATTAATAATAAGGTTAGTATTGTTAATACTTGGGAATATGTGATATCAATGTTAATGGTTAATATTAATATTCAATATTTAATTAAGTTAATTAGGTGAGTAATTAATTTAATTATTATATTATTGCACTCATGTTAGTAATTAACACTAACATTAAGAAGTGATAATAGTATTAAATAAGGTTTTAGAGGAATGATTGATTGTTAATACTAGCTTCAAAAGTATTAATAGAATGATATTTTATTTCACTAAGTTACCTTATAATAAAATGGTTAATAATTATTAAGGTATGCACTTTTATAAGCTGGAATTAGTTTGAGAAAATGCTCAAGAATCAAGCATTTAAGCTCTAAATTATGGTGGAACATGGTGAAGTATCCACCTAGATGGATGTGTGCTACATCAATACCATTCAAGGTGGTAATATTTTCATAATGTTAGGAGGAATTCATTATGAAGGGATTGCATGTTAGCGGCCTAAAAGGAGTTTTGGGGAGTGAAAGGAAGCGAAAGGAGTTTGGAAAAAAGAAATAAACTTAGTTCCTAAGAGCACTACGACAATGTAAGCCACTTCTAGTTATATGCTTAATAGGTAATCTAATCTGATTTGAGGAATTCCTTGTTGTTTACATATCTGGATAATGGGTTTGGTGAGATGTTTTGCTATTGTTTTGTTTCTTACTTTTTGGTAGCACTTGTAAGTGGTTAGTTGCTCCTAAGTTTAATCTTAAAGTGTGCTTAGGAGAGCATTAACCTTGTTATGGTAGCCATATCCTTACTAGCAGTTAGTTTAGCTTCATGCTATTTTGGTTTTTTAATGCATTCTATGTTTTAGAAGCTTAGATCCTTTCAATAAAGGATTTAGAACTTTAATCTCCTTTTCTAAGAACTATTGCACTAATATTCATTGGATGTTTTGAGATGAATTAATGGAATATTACCTATGGTATTTTTGATGCTTGAACTTAGTTAAGGAGGGTGTTGTTTTGGTTTGACTATTCTCCTTACATCTTTTGGTTTATTGCTCATATTTGAGTGTTGGATTGCTTTTATCTATATTAAGCTTGGTCTCAATTTTTTTAATATTATGTGAGATATTTTTAGGAGTGTGTTTAAGTGTTAATCATTATTGCATTATTGTTCGTGTATTTAATTAATTCTTATGTGGTGAGGGCATGAGTTTTTGTTTGGTGTGTTTCTCTAATGTTATTTTAAAGTTGGAAGCTCCATGTTGATGTAGAATGATATGGCTTGAGCATCGGTATTACATTGTCCTTTGTCCTTGGTTATTTTTTTTAGCTTTGTGATTTCTTATCTATTGGATGCTTACGTGCGACTTCTTGGTTATAGTGTGTTGTTGTAAGTGATTTTTATTAGGAGTCAAAGGAAGAGAACCATTATTTACTTTTTAAGTTTAGCATGGATTTAAATGAATATTAGCTTTAGCAAGTATGTGATATTTTAATTATTTATGGAGTATTGTGAAGGATTTATTATTTATGAATTTAAGGGCATTGCTTTATGTGAAAGATAGCTTATATATAAGAAATAGAGTATATATTGCTATGTTTGGTGCATTGAGTTTTTAATTATGAGAAAAAAAGTTATAGTAGAATTACATGTATGTTGATATGGATGAGGCTTGGGTAGCCAAGGAATCCATATATGGGAAAATTATGGGATTCTAATAATATATTTGCATGAAATTGCTTGAATAGTGTATTATTGTATACTTTAAAAATTACATGTAGGCTTGTTATGGATAAGGCTAGAGTAGCCAAGGAATCCATACCTGGAAGAAGTATGGGATTCTTCCAATGTATTTGCATGTAATTTATTTATAGTGCATTGTTAATTGCTTTAATTGCATAGTGTATGTTAGGCTTGCATATGCATATCTAGAGTTGTCCTGATCCCTAAAATCTACTTTCAATATTTGTTGGAGAAGATCCAACTAGTGGAAGATCTCAAGGAAAGAAGAGACTAGAGTTTATTTATGCTCTTTAAGGATTGAAATGTACAAATTTTGGGATGAGGATTATTATGAGTATTAATATGTTGAAGAAATAAATGTTGTAAAGAATGAAAGATGTTATGTTGTTATTATTTTATGTAAAGTTCTTGGAATGAATGAATATGAGTAAATGAAAAGAATTGTGTTACATGGATTATGTTATAATTTTGTAGATGTTGTTATATTTCTTCATTGTAAATAAGGAAATGCTAAATGCTAGTATTGTGATTTAAAAGTATTTAGTCTTTAACAAGTGTTATGATGCATTTGATTATGTTTAAATATAACACTTTATTTCCTTTGAGAGAGATGTTCATATTATTTAAAAGTTTAGACTCTTGGGGTTTATGGGCATGAATCTAGAGCCATATTAGAAACCCTTGAGTCAAGAGGTATCCAATCCTAGGAGGAGTTGTGGTGATGTAATAACCAAGTATTTATGAATCTTGGGAGGAGTTGTGGTGATGCAATAACCAGGTATTTATGAATATGGGAGGATTTGTGGTGATGCAATAACTAGATAATTATGAATTCCCTTTGCTTGGTTACCAAGTGTAGGTTTTTAGTCATATTGTGGGCTTGTGTATTCTAGGGGGTTGTCCTCACGGTTAGTGGTGGCACCTTGAACGGTGAGGATTGGGTGACCATGCTCATTGTCATGTGAGTGGTAATGGCCTTAGTTATCCCATAGAGGTGTGGTAACTAAGCACTAAGGCATTATGCCATAATAATCCTACATAGACAGACTTATATAGGGTTAGGAAAAAGGCATCCTCCTTTAAGTGTTATGGGTCTTAAAGGATAATCCCTACATTATGGTCAAGTTGTCATATATCGGTGAGGGTATAGGAAAAGTAGGGGGACCATTGATGGTGTATTTTCTAAATGATGAGATTTAGAAAAGTGAACCCTAGAAGTATGGGATGTTGGCCACTCCTGTCCACTTGAGTGTCATTTATAGTGACAATGAACTCAAAATATGGTTATGCCTTATAATGCTAAAAAATATTGGGACTTCTTTGTGAGTTATTCCTTGTGAAAATGGAAAAAAAATATCTCTCTCCCTTGGGTTGAGTTGGTGGGTTGTTATAGTTGGTATTAGAGCCTAGGTCGTAGGACTAGAAGCTTCCATGGAGAGAACCTAGATTGAGCCTTGAATTGATGTGCTAATTTGGGAGGCTTACTCTTCTAGGGACATTAATTTGATTTGGGATAAGGTGGGTATTGCATGTCATCTTGATTGGTCAGACCAAGGTATAAAAATCCTAGAGAGTATAGTTTCTTATTGGGAATGGCACCTTGTGGTGAGGAAAGTGTGACCATGATCATTATCAGGTGAGTGATAATGGTCATACCTAAGATGGCACCTTGCGGGTAGGTAAGTGTGACCATGATCATTATTAGGTGAGTGATAATGGTCTAAGTTAGTTTATGGGGGTGATGAAACTAACTAAAGTTAGAAGTACAATTTTGGAAAAATTATAATTTATCCAACTCATTTTTGTGGATAGGATATGGTACCCATCTTGAGAGGAGGATCATCCAAGAAGGGGGTCATCTATGTAGGAGGAAGCTACAACTCATCCCTAAAATAAATCTGGAAGAACAATGGACTCCAAGAAGAAATCTAGAAAACTATTGGACTCCAATAAGAAGTCTGGAAGAACAATGGACTCCAACAAGAAATCTAGAAGAATAATGGACTCCAACAAGAAAATTAGTGGACTCTAGTGAGAAGGTGGAAAATATTTCTTCCATAGTTAATTTGCTTCAAGAGTAGATGGAGCAACAACAAAAAATATTGGAAACATTGGTTAATAGAGAGACCAGTAATAGGGATTCAGAGGGTAGATATGAAGAGAATCTTGCTAGAGGAATCCATGAGGGTAAAGCTTAGATTGAGGTTGAGCTTGCAAAAGGACATTAAGAATGTTAAGGTATCTAAATTTAATGGAAGAGAAGGGGGTGATGTAGTAGATTCTTGGCTAAATGAGTTGGAAACTTTCTTTTCCATGAAGAATTACTCACCCAAAACCCAAATAGTTTGGGAAACCCTTCATCTTCAAGATGCAACCTTAGAATGGTGGAACACATTCAAGGTAGGCAGAGGAATCCAAGCAGTGGATCTTAAATGGGATAATTTTGTAAGGGAATTTAAGAAGATATTCCTATCAGATTAGTTTTATGTAGATAAGTTTGAGGAGTTCTCTATGCTCCAATAGGGTACATTGACTATGGAGGTATATTATCAAATATTCGTTAAACTCTTGAAATATATTCCTGAGTATGAGATCAATGAACAATTGAAGGTGCATAAGTTCATCTTGGGGGTGGATCCTAAGATTCAAACAATGATTAATTTTCTCAAGCCTAAAACCCTTCAAAAATCATATGATTTGGCTCGATAAGAAGAGACCAATCAACAAACCAAGAAGACCTTCTTCAACTATGGAGGGTTGATAGAAGGAGAGATATAGGAACTAAAAAAGAGAGAGTGTTGGTTTTATGAAATGGGATAAAGAGCAAAGGAAACACAAAGTTAAAAAATAAGAACAATGGGAACAAAGGGAATGATAATAATTTAAAGAAGAGGGATAATTCAAAACCTTGACTTCAAAAGCAAAATTATTTAGCTCAGAAAGAGGATACAGGAGATAAAAGGTAGGAAAGGTATCACATACCCAAAACAAGTTGTTTCATTTATAGGGGTCCTCGTTATACAAATAAGTGTCCCCAATGACCAAAATAAAGTAATAGAGCCAATAAGCAACCTCACATTATCTATGCAGCCATAGGAATTTAAAACCTGGATGGTCAATAAACTCCCATGTTGTAAAATGGTAAGTTTCTCAATAGAAATGTTGAGGTTTTAATTGATTTTGGAGCTATAGATAGTTTTATTTTCACTAATATTATTGGGATATGTTGTAAAAAAATAGATTTTGACATAAGGATGGAAATTTGAGTATGGGTCTAGATAGACTTAGTGGATCAATTTTTGTCTATGGTTGAGATCACCTTACCCAGTGGATCCATTATTTGGAACTTATATGTAGCACTATTACATGCCTTTGACATTATATTAGGGAAGTATTGGTTAAAACCTCATGGAGCCCTAATCAATTTCCAAGAAAGGTGGATGGATTATATTAATAAGGATAAGAAAATATTAAGGGTTCAAAGTAGGCAAGGATCTTTTTGACCATATTTATTGTCAGCTATGCAACTTAAGAAGGCAATAAAGAGAGGTGGAATGTTGTATGTAGTTAAGATAAATGGAAAGAAGGGTGATAATGGAGATGCATAAATATTTAAGAAACATCCAATTCTGCATGAATTTAGGGATGTATTTTTTGAATATCTACTAGGCCTTCCACCTTAGAATGAATTTGATTTCACCATTGAATTAATGCCTGGAGTTGAACCTATTGCAAGGATACCTTACATAATGAATCCTATTGAGTTACAATATTTAAAGGTGCAACTTCAATATTTATTGGAGAAATGTTTAATTAAACCTAGTGTGTCACCTTGGGGTGCTCTACTATTATTTGTGAAGAAGAAGGATGGTTCCTTAAGATTATGCATTGACTACAAAATGTTGAATAAAGTAACCATCAAGAATATGTATCCTTTGCTAATGATTGATGATATTTTTGATCAACTAGAGGCTACCACTATCTTCTCAAATATTGATTTGAGATCAAGATATCATTAGTTAAGGATTCGTAAGGAGGATACTCACAAAAAAACCTTTAAGACTAGATATGAACACTATTATTTCACAATGCTTCCATTTGGGTTGGCAATGTGCCAACAACGTTTATGAATTTGATGAACAATGTGTTTAGGAAATATTATGATCGATTTTTTTTATATTTTTGGATGATATCTTGATATATTCCTACACCAAAGAAGAACACAACCAACATTTGAGGTTAGTGTTAGAGGCATTGAGGAAGAACCAACTTTATGGAAAGTTGTCAAAATGTGTATGCCTCGCAAGTTTAGTATTTGGGGCATATTATATCTATAGAGGGGATTGTTGTTGATCCCAAGAAAATTGAAGCCATTTTGAGTTGTCCTGCACCCACTAATATGTTCAAAGTTAGAAGATTCATGGGAATAACTGGGTATTATAGGCATTTTGTGAAACACTATTCAAAATTGCCTACTCTATTACCAACCTTCAAAGAAAAAGAAAAGAGTTCAAATGGATGGATAAGTGTGAGGCCACCTTTGAAACTCTGAAAAATAAGCTGACTACAACACCAATTCTCAAGATACCAGATCCTTATGGGAATTTTACAATATGTATAGATGCTTTCTTAGAAGTTTTGGGAGGGGTGTTATCCCAAAATGAAGCTACAATAGCATATGAGTCCAGGAAACTCAAGAAGCATGAGCTTAATTATGCTACACATGACCTAGAATTAGCAACGGTTGTGCATGCTCTTAAGTTCTAGAGGCACTATTTGTTGGGAAATATAATGATCCAAAAAATCAAGCTACAAGAAAATACTCAAACAATATATATATATATATATATATATATATATATATATATATATATATATATATATATATATATATATTAAACTAAGGAGAGGGATTCATAAAACCCTAACCAATCTAATATTTACCTAATTTTTAATTCTCCTAATTTTTCTCGAAGAGCTACATCTCACAAAATACCCTCACACAAGTCCATCTATGTAGGTGTATCATGTGTTACCATAAATAAGCCTATCTATCTCATCATCCTTGATGAGCTAGACTTATCACCTTCAACCAGTTGAAGGTATACACACATCACCATACCATACACAAGCTATTTTGTGTAGGTATGCTACAAGTATTGCAAGTTAAGCTATCCATCTCATCTTCATGACGAGCTATCTTAACTCAGAAGTAGACTTCCCACAAACTTAGTTTCCATTATCCTTAAGGGGTATTAATCCCTTATGTCTTCCTATGTTCACTTTAAGGGGTATCAATATCTTAGGTCACCCTCTAAGTTCACCCTAGAACTTATTACTTATTTTTTTGATTAGCAAGAAAACAAGAAAAATTCTAGATAGAATGAATTACTGAAGTTGAGAGCAAAAGATATATTTTGTGAACCCTTTGTTTTAATATTGTATAATGTTTATATTTTTATAGAAAAACAAGACTTCTTAAAGAATTTCAGTAGGACAACCAACACCTTGAGTTGGGAATTGCATAATGTGAAATATTGGTTTGCTTGAATTAGATTAGTGTAATAGTGAGCTTAGTCTTCTTTGATAAACTACTTTATCCTAATAGGACAAAAAAGGAAGATGGAAGTTTATTAAATACTACTATACCTTATTGTCTTTAAGTCTCGTATGAAATAGGTTTAGTTTACTTAAAGATAAAGTAAGTTAGGGATTTTCTTGTTAATGTTGTAAGTTTTTTTTCAAGAATGTTAGTGTACTAAGAGATTATCTTAAATGAAATATATAAATCCAAATTATTGGATGTGTTTATTTAGTTGTGGAATTATTTTTAGTAGAAGTAGAAAAACTCCTACTACCAAACCATTAACCAAAACTCTTGTAGAAGTTATCATGAAGGGATGACTCAAAGAAAACACCCAATTACGTTGAGGTGTGGAATGCACACAACTAATATCAAGAGCAATTACAGTTTTGATAGAATAGGTTGGCACTTGTGACTCGATCAAAACCTATTATGGGGAGCGGTATGGGATGCTACTTCTAGATTGTTGCTCGAATGGTACTGTGATAAGTCCTATGTTTATTTGAATTAGATGGGAAAACCACGTTATTTGGTATGAGATAAATTAATGTGAGTCATAGTTAGCATGAGGGATGAAGTCCAAGGTTAGATTATTGACATGGCACTTATTGACTCGGTGTAGGGGACAATCAGTTAGTCATGGAGGCATATTTATATATGCAATTTCCTTTCATATATGTAATAGAACAAGTTGATTTGGTAGTTGAAGGTTCAGTAGGAATAGGAGTGGGGAAGCATGTATTCACCCTTTAGGTGTTATGGGCCCTAAAGGATAACCCCTATTATAGATCTACACTCATGGTCAAAACAAGAGGAATGATACTAGGAATGATAGATCCATAGAATTGCATCTTTACAAGATTTGGCCAATCTTGACCATTTGGGTGGTTGTCTGTAGTAGTATTGAACTCAAGATTGGTGTAATATGCTTATACTAAATAAATCTTATGAAATTAATTTATTGGGTGAATAAAATTTTGCTATGAACATGAAAGCATACTTTAAAAAAAATTTTTGTTTGAAAAAAAAATGCCCCTTGAAAAATTTGATATATTTGTGGTACAAACAGGTTAGTAGACTTGGGTTGTTACATATGGTATCAGAGCAGAAGTGATTCTAAGTTGTAGACTATGATTGTGAAATTTGTTGAGTGTAATGCAAAACTAATAATTACCTCTTTCACCCATAGGTATAATGGCATGGATTTTGTGACGTGGATCTTCAAGAAATTTTATGGGAGATATGGAGGAAGAAACCACCGAAGGACCTACTAGGAGACCAAGGTCTAGTTTAAGATGAGAAAACACTCAACATGAAAGAAGGATGAAAAAATTGAATGAACCTCCTCCAAATGAACCTGTTAGAGAGGAGGAAGACCTTGAAAAAGTTGTACAATTATTACAAAGTCACATGGAACATCAAAGGGAAGAGATGGCCCAATAGAAAACCCATATAGCCTAGCAACAAGAATTCATTGTCCAACAATAGCATGTCATAGAAGACCTAGGGGAAGAGAAATTGGATTAGATAGGGTAGAGGAAGTACCTAGAGAACCTGAGGAATCTAGTGTTGGAAGGACTAGGGTGAGTATATAATTGGATAGGAACCTGAAAAAGATTGTGATATCTAAATTTAATGGAAAGGGTGATGGTGACTCACCAAAAAATTGATTAAGTGAACTAGAGTCATACTTCTCTCTAGTAGTTTTATCCTCTGAATCTAAGACTGCTTTGGTAGTTATGAACATGACTAAAATAGCCCTATATTGGTGGAAATCTTATTAGAAATGGCATAAAATAGAAGTAGGATACCTCATATGGTAGGCATTTGCTAAATAATTATGGGATAGATTCTTGATCAAGCAATATTACATAGAGAAATTTGGGGAATTATCTATTTTTCATTAGGAAAGCATGATAGTTTGTGATTATCACTAAAATTTCATTTAGTTATTGAGATATACATCTCAATATGAAAGCAATGAGGAAATGAAGACTTAGAAATTCATTCTAGGATTACATACTAGAATTATGATGGTGGTAAATATGCACAGCCCTGCAAATATTTTTACAACTTTTGATTTGAAAAGAAAAGAGGAATCCAAAAAGGAAACTAGAAGGACATATTTTAATCATAAAAAACTATCTGAAAAGGAGAAATATAAACTCAAGAAGTGAAAAAGTTTTGGGTTTATGAGATGGGAAAATGAGAAAAATAATAAAACCAAAGGAGGTGATCAAAATAGGCAAGAAAACAAAAATAAACCTAACTACCAGGGTGGTAAGTTCAAGAAGAGTGGTAAAGAGTTTTCCAAAAGATAGGACCAAAAATCAATAGGTGAGGAAAAGGTTGTGGAAACTGTACCTCTGGAAAAAAATGAGAATAATAATAGAGGAAATAGAGATCCACCAAATGGATGTTATATTTGCCAAGGAACTCATTATGCCAAAAAATACCCCCATAGGGTTGATTGTCGTCGGAAAGACCTAAAATAAACCACTCACTGGATATTTACAGCCACAGGTAGTTTTGAAATTGATGGTCAAATTACTCCTTTCTTAATAAATGAAAATATTTTTAATAAAGATGTGCAAATTTTGATAGATAATGGTTCAAATGATAGCTTTATCTCTACTAAATTAGTGAGGGACTTACATGTTAGACCTGGGTTTTTAGCCAATGGTTGGAAGATAGAGTATGGGTCAGGGTAAACCTACAAGTTAAGCAATGCCTGTTTGACCCTCACATCATTTTACCACAAGGAAAAACTAATCGACATATGTGTGTGGCACCTTTCAATGTGTTTGATATCATTCTCAAAGTTGACTGGTTGAAGGCGCATAAGGCTCTTCTAAAATTTGAATAGAGATGGGTAAAATTAATGGATGAGTCTAATCAAACGGTTAGGACTTTATGTGGTCGAAGAGAAGTTAAACAACATTTATTGCCTGCGATGCAGATAAATAAAGTTATCAGGAGGAATGGAACGATCTTCATGGTCAAGATGAATAAGCAAGAGGAAAATAAGAAAAAAATCAACCTCTTCCAAAAGCATCATGTGTTGGGAGAATACAAGGATGTTTTCAAAGGACCTTCTAGGGTTACCTCCTTAGAGGGAATTTTATTTTTTCTATTGAATTGTTACTTGGAGTTGCGCCTATTGCACATGCACCTTATAGAATGACTTCTATTGAGCTACAAGATCTCAAAATGCAACTGGAAAAATGGCTAATCAAGCCAAGTGTATCACCCTGGGGATCTCCTATCTTATTTATTAAGAAGGATGGTACCTTGAGGATGTGCATATATTATTGGATGCTAAACAAGGTGAATGTCAAATATAGGTACACATTACCTAGAATCGATGATATGTTTGAGTAATTTAAAGGAGTGACCATCTTCTCAAAGATTTATTTAAGGTCTGGTTATCATCAATTGATAATACGAGAAGAAGATAATTCTAAAATAATATTTAGAACAAGGTATGGATATATCAAATTTACTATCCTACCATCTAGGTTGACCAATGCCCTAGTCGCATTCATGAATCTCATGAATAGTATTTTTAGAGAGCAGTTGGACCGGTTCGTGCTCGTATTTTTGTATGATATACTAATCTATTCCAAGAATAAGGAGGAACATGATCAACATATGAGAGTTGTACTTGAGATTCTTAGAAAGAATCAATTATATGGAAAATTATCAAAGTGTGAGTTTTACACTTTACAAGTATAGTATTTGGGACATATTATCTCTGTTGAGGGGATTGTAGTAGATCCCAAGAAAATAGAAGTAATCAGTGATTGGCCAACACCTACTAATGTATCATTATGATATGTTAAGTCAAATTAGTGAGTTTCAAGGAAAATATGAATTTTGTCAATCTTGTAGTGTCTAGAATGAGCAATAATCTCGAAAGGATACAAATTTTGTGTTCAAATATGATCTATTATTTTATAAAAATAGATTAGTGGTGCCAAGCATAGGTGGATTGAGAGAAACAATTCTGATGGAGGCACAAAATGCTCCTTATTTTGTGTACCCTAGAGGGGTAAAAATGCATGAGCATTTGAGAAAAACTTACTATTGTCCAGGAATGAAAAATGATATCACCAACTATGTGGTCAAATATTTAGAATGCCAAAGAGTGAAAGCAAAACATCTATATCCACCTGGAAAGTTGTACCCACATGAGATACCTACACAGAAATAGCAAGTGGTATCAATAGAATTTATAGTGGGATTGCATAAAACAAGGTTCAGGTATGATGCTATCTTGGTAGTTATGGACAAGTTAACCAAGGTTGCATATTTTATACTAGGCAATTTGTAGGATGATGCAACTGCAGTAGCAAGTAAATTTGCTAGGGAAGTGGTAAGGTTGCATGGATTTCTAGAAGTGATAATATCTGATAAATATTCTCACTTTACCTCTAAATTTTGGTAAGCATTGCATCAAGCATTGGAAACCAAACTGAATATTAGTACTGCATATTACCCTAGGCAAGCTGATAGGGTGAATCAGGTACAAGAGGATATGCTAAGAATGTATTGCATGAATCAACATACAAAGTGGGAAGACTATTTATACCTAGTATAATTTGCATACAATAATGGTTATCATGCATCACTAGGTATGGCACCTTTTGAAGCCCTATACGGGAGTATATGTACAATTACCTTATATTGGGATAATCTAGAAGATCAGGTAGTGATCAGATCAAAAATGATAAAATAAATGGAAGAACAACTAAAAAGAATTCAAAAAAAGTTGAAAGAGGCCATAGACTGCCAGAAGAGCTATGCGGACCTCAAAAGGTCATCGAGGGAATATTCTATGGGAGACAGGGTATTCTTAAGGGTGAAACCAACTAAAAATTCCATAAAATTTTCCAAACTTGACTCTAGATATGTGGGCCCATTTAAAATTGTGGCTAAAATAATCCTTGTTGCTTTTAGACTTGCTCTACCACCAAACCTATCCAAAAATTCACAATATCTTCCATGTGTCCCTCTTTAGAAAATATATTTTTGATCCTACTCACATTTTGGATGTGTCCAAATTGCAGATGATTGATCAAATAAGGATTGAAGTATGACCTATTCACATACTTGGTTTTAGAACTGAGAATTCGAGGAAACGAAGCATAGAGTGGTGTCGGGTCCAATGGGACCACCACTCAAATAGAAATGCCACATGGGAGGATGTGGTAGTTATGTGACAACAATTTCCTTACCTGTTTGAGTAGATATAGATTTTGCAAAATATTTCATATGATTTGATGATATATGTATATATGCAAATGGATAAGAGACTGGATATTGAGTAGAGTAGTTTATGATTGCTTTGAGTTACTGAGTAGCTTAGCTGTGAATATGCTTTATAATTTTGAGTAGAGCACCTTGTTTATCTGATGATGTATGTGCATGGTATATATGGTTGAAGTAATGTGAAGCATCATGTGAAAAGATATGTAATTAAGATTACCTTGCTGATGGATTATGTATATGTGTATTTACATGATGTGTGGAAAATGAATGACATTTGCTTCTTTGTTATATATGTTGAATACATAAATGAATATGTTTTAAACTTATTTATCTAGCATGAAACACAAGGACTGTGTTTGACTCTAGCGAGGGAGGATGTAATGACCCCCTGATATGGCCATTGATAGCAAATTAGTTAATGGTGCTTAACTTACCTTTTTCTTTAGAATGTGGTACTGCTAATGGTTCTTTGGATGCAGGATCAGGAACATTCCATTGATAGACAAGAAAAGTCATTAGAAAAATGTAAGAGGGGATGTGATGATTCAGCTTGTGAACACATGGAAGTTCACATCGAGATATTTCATGTAGGACTACATTAGGCATATGTCTTGTTTAAATGTTTGCATATTGGTTGCATTGGCTTATTGATATATTTTATTTTCTTTTGTGGCAATGAAGATGCTATGTCATGGGAGCCACCTTTTATTAAAGTTGTGATGAATTGAAAACATATTGTGAAGGTTACATTGGAAAAGATAAATATTATGTTGGAGGGGTATGTTATCAAAATAATAAGAGAAAAGAGAGGAAATGGATTGGGAAATTAGAATATATAGAATATATTTTATGTTTTCTATGGTGATTGCTTAGTGGGAAAGGAATAATATAGAATTAAACCAAAAATTTCTTCTTATATCTATAACGTCTTGCAATGATGGCGCTTGATGAGCACCATAAATGCTCATTTTATATACACTATTAAGGGGCATTATCACTGATTTAATTAGCATGTGAGATGTATTTTTATATAACTGATGTATATAATTGATAGAAAATCTAGTATTATGCTTGATTGGTGTTTTTAGTGGAAACTGTGTATAAATGCAGGTGTTGGTACTAATTCAGTGTTTTCCAGTCTACGTACACTTGGACCTGGCATACTTCTACTTTCAAAGACTAAGGCATGAGAGTAGGCACCTTCCTGATGGAGAAGGCACCCAAAAGAAGTAGGTGCCTTCCTGATAAAGAAGATGCCCAATAGAAGTAGGTGCCTTCCTTATGAAGAAGGCGCCCAACAGAAGTAGGAACATTCCTTATAAAGAAGGCACCCAACAGAAGTAGGTGCCTTCCTTATGAAGAAGGCACCCAACAGAAGTAGGCGCCTTCCTTATGAATAAGGCACCCAACAAAAGTAGGCACCTTCCTCATGAAGAAGGTGCCTCCATGCCTCCATACTTTGCAAGATTTACCAAGTCAGCTTTGACCGGTTGACCAATGGGCTAAGGAGGAGGTTGCACGTGAAGACAAAAAGGAGATATTCTATTCTTAAAATAGAATGAACACTTTTATTATTTGATTGGATGGATACCTTCGTATTATGAGCATTATTATTTCACGCTCATGGATGAACCAAGAGCAACGATTTTTCCAGCGATCAATGTGGGAGATATTTTATTTTATGTAATATTATTAAAATAGAATAAATCATCCATTATTTTTTGATTGGGCAGTTCAATTTGTAAGATGAAGCATTCCTTCTCACGCTCATGAACCAATCAATGTAGTGATTTACTGGAAAATGATATGCGTAATAGGCAACAGGATGAACCATATCCATTAGTCGCTAAGAAGGACAACCACCCAAATAGATTTGTTGTTGCAAAACATATTATGTTATGATAAAATATAACACGCCTGATTTATCCTGCAAGAGGGTAAAATTAGTGCATGACTGTTTTAATTAATACATGATTGTTATAATTGAACGACTGCAATATTCATTGCATATCTATCATGAATCGCAAGTCTAAAATAGACTTGCCTAAATTTGTAACAAAGGAAGGTTGTGCATTGTATAAATGCACAGGTCTTCCCTGAGAGAAGGGGATTAATTTTTTGGAGAAATTATTCTATTTTATTTCTTTTCAAATTTATTAAGAGTGCAATTCCTCTTCTTTGAGCAAGCTCTACGCAGCTAGTTGTGCGGACTATTTGCAAGAGCTTGGGCCCACTCCCTGCAATAGTCCTCCCTTGTTTATTTCTATATTTGTTTTTTGTAGATTAGTTTATTGCTTTAGTTCTTGCTTTATTTAATCTAGGTGTGTGTTTCTTTTCCACGTATTTAATTTCCTGTACATTCTTTTTCAGCATTTCATTTCCAGTATTTAATTAATTAGTTTATTTATTCCGCACTTAGTTTATTTAGTTTGGCTGAAATGAAAATGCACAAACATACCCCACCAAACTAAATAAGGTACAATAGGATTTATTCCCCAACACTGTAGGCATATATTGTGCGTGACACTTAAGTTTACGAACTTACTAGATTGATAATTTATGGAAGAGAAATGAATGTTTTCCTGAACATAATTTCTGCTCACCATTTTGGCGTTGTTGTCGGGGAGTGTCTAAATTATAGTGTTCTGATTTACAAGTTAGATAAGAAGCCCATTCAAAAATACCTGTAGATATTTTTCCTGAGAAGTGTAAGTCCACCAAGGGTCTTTTTATAAGGCCAAAAATAGTTGTCGACACAGTCAGAGCCAAATCCCATAGATAATTGTTTGCATTTTCTATCTTCTCAGGTAAAACGTGGGAATGAATCCGATGTACCAAATTAAGTGTAGAAGTAAGAAAAATGTGTTGTTGGAAAATTTAGAAAAATCTGGCAATGAAGGATTTCTATTATGTTTTCAATGGTTTCAAGAAAGCAAAGAAATAGCACAACCCAGGTCTGATTGAAAATTTTTAGGGATGTGTTTTTATACAAAAACCATTGAAAAAATTGTGCCTCTAGAAGCTTGGTTTTAAATTAATTTTTTTTACAGGCTTGAAATTTTTGCAACGTATTGGTAAATGTTTTTTAATGATGAAATTAATAGCAGAAAAAATGACAAAGCAAAATTTAAAGAACATCTTATTTTGGAGTATGCTCTTCACTTGCGCTTAAGGTGACCTAGTGAATAAAAAACTAGCATGCATTTTTTTAAATACTGCTATACCAATTTTTCTCTAAATTGTCGACCCACAGATAGTCATTTCCAACCTGCACACTTTGCCATTATGTTGAAAAAATTTGGTTTTGAGGTCAAAGGGAGAAATTGCTCTTCTCATGCTACAACACATCAAACTAGCTGATAATGAAATTGATAATTTTTTAGAAGACTAGTTCAGATGTAGGCATGGGGGAGACCCCACCTTCATTATTTCCACCAACAACACAATGAAAATTGTTTACAATGTTCATAAAAAAGAAAAAAATATCTTTTGTTAAAAAAGGTTCCAAGTTAAAATGCAGATAAAAAAAATAGAAGCTTTATTTTTGTTACTTGTTGGAAGAAGTATCCTCTTTCCCTAGGACCAGGTTGGTCCAGAAGAGAAATGAGAAATATCCAATCAGCATGGTTATGCATAAGGGATAGTATCGAAAAAGTATTTATCAAATCAGGGTGAATCAACATGAAAAATGTATAAATTATGGGGCAAATTTTTAAATTTTTGAAGAAATTTTTTCAAAACATGGCAATTTTTTTTTCAACTATAAGTATCAACAAAATTATCAAAAGGCAAATAGCAGAAGGCGACTGGTAGAAGGTGACTGACACAAGGCGACTAACACAAGGCGAATGGTAGAAGGCGACTGGAAAAATGCGACTGACACAAGGCGACTGGCAGAAGGCGACTGACATAAGGTGACTGGCAGAAGGCGACTAGCATAAGGTGACTGACACAAGGCAACTAATAGAAGGCGAATGGTAGAATGTGACTGGTAGAAGGTGACTGACACAAGGCAACTGGTAGAAGATGACTAGAAAAAAGGTGACTGGCAGAAGGTGCATAAAACAAGGGGACTACCATAAGGTGACTGGTAGAAGGCGCCTAGCAGAAGGCGACTGGTAGAAGGTGACTAACACAAGGTGTCTGGCAGAAGGCGACTGGTAGAAGGTGATTGGTAGAAGGTGACTTGCACATGGAAACTGACAAATGGTGAGTGGCACATGATGACTGGTAGATGGCAAGTGGTAAAGGGCGAGTGGCACTAGGCAACTAGTAGAAGGTGAGTGGCACATGGTGATTGACAGATGGCGAGTGGCACAAGGCGACTGATAGATGGTGAGTGGCACAAGGTGACTGGCAGATGGTGAGTGGAAAAAGGTGACCACCATAACTATAAATAAGATGGTGCCATGTGTCCTCCCTTTTGCCATGTTTCGTTCATGCGTTAACTCTTGCCATGCAAAAAATCTATAAATTCATTTGTAGGGTCATTTGTAGGGTCATTTACAGCTTTTCCCAGAGCAACTTTAAAACCTTTTTCTAGTATTTTTAGGGTGTTTTCCATAGTGGTTTTAGAGTGTTTCCAAGCAATTTTAGTGCATTTTGGCAATATTTTTAGAGCGTTTTGGTAGAATTTTGGCATCATTTTTATAAGGTTTTTCCAATGTTTTCCTGCTTTTCAGATATGACTAGTTGTTCCTTCCCTCTTCCATCCAAAGTTCATTTCAAGTACACCTTCTACCCCAATATTAAGAGCATTTTCAACACTCCTGATAGAGATTCCTAGTGGATTTACACCACTGGACTTGCTGGTGTGTTAAAGATGCCTTAGTTGGACATTAACATTCAGTTGATGCAACAAATCATTTCTTGTTACAACCATGATGTGTGCACTGTTTCGATCCGCATGGATAACAGTGAAATTTTTTTTTTCGGTTAAACCCTCCGATGTGTAGTGACTTGATGAGCAAGGTGCAACCAAAGTATTGTCATTGTTGTCAACACAATCAGGTTGATCAGTTGATGCAATGGATTGGAGTTGATTGATGAGCAAGGTGATGGATAGGAGTTGATTGATGAGCAAGGTGATGGATAGGAGTTGATTGATGAGCAAGGTGCAACCAAAGTATTGTCATTGTTGTCAACACAGACAGAGAATCGGTTGATGCAATGGACAGGAGTGCAGAAGTCATTAGATAGAGCAGGTGATGAAGTGAACAAGAGTTCAAAGATCATACAGAGCATGTACAGTGAATTTCCAAGAAGACAAAAGTGGCCCAGATTCAAAGGATCAAAGAAAAAGACAAGTAAAAAAACTGTCACGATATCGTGACATGTTTTCTGTCACGATTTCATGACATAATGGAGGAGAGAGAAAAAGCTGGAAAAGTTGTCACGATTTCACGACATAACGGAGGAGAGAGAAAAAGCTGGAAAAGCTATTGCGATTTCGTGACATATCGAAGGAGAGAGAAAAAGTTGGAAAAGCCGTCACGATTTCGTGACATGTAGAGAAGCTGGAAAAGAAACTGTCGTGATATCGTGACATGCTGAGAAGCTGGAAAAGAAATTGTCGCGATATCACGACATGTTAGAAGAGAGAGAAAATGCTAGCAAAACTGTCACAATTTTGTGACATGTTGGAAGCAAAGAAGGCAAGTAAGAAAACTATCACGATTTTGCGACATGTTTGGAGAGAAGGCGTAGACAAAGAAAACTGTCGCGATTTCATGACATGTTCGGAGAAAAGGCACAAGCAAAGAAAACTGTTGTGATTTCGTGACATGTTCGGGGAGAAGGAGCTCACAAAGAAAAGTGTCGCGATTTCACGACATTCTGCTAGAGAGGCAGTACGGATGAAAATGTGTCACGATTTCATGACATGTTTGAGAGAAAGATCTTGCAAGGAAAAGTGTCACGATTTTGTGACAATTTGCAAGAGGAAGCACTAAGGAGTAAAAGTGTCACGATTTCGTGACATATTGCAGAAGAGAGAAGGCAAGATAAAAAGTGTCACGATTTTGCGACATATTGCAAGAGGAAGAGCTCAAGAGAAAAAGTGTTGCGATATCGCGACATGTCGAGTTTTTGCGACCCGATGAGAAGAAAAGTGCTACGGAGGAAAAATGTGGTGATATCACGACATGTCACATTTTTGCGACTAAGAGAGAAGAGAGAATGTACGAAGATAGAAATGTCGAGATTTCGCGACAACAGCAGAGAGGAAGACTCCGAAGGATGAAGTGTCGTGATTTCACGACAGAAGCAAAATGAAAGAGCATAGAAGCAGAAGCGTCGCAATTTCATGATAAATTCAATGAGGAAGAGCTCAAAGGTGAAAGCGTCGTGATTTTGCAACATGTTTCATTTTCGTTGGTGCATGCAAAGAAGAATGTATGGATGCGAAAGATGTCATGATTTCGCGACATGTTCCATTTTTGCTGGTGCATGCAAAGAAGAATGTACGGATGCGAAAGATGTCACAATTTCGTGACATGTCAGGTTTTCGCTGGTGCTTGCAGAGAAGAGTGTACAGAAGCGAAAGATGTCACGATTTTGTGACATGTCATGGTTTCGCTAGTGCAAGCAGAGAAAAGTGCAAGGAAGAGAAAGATGTCGCACTTTCATGACATGTCATGTTTTCGCTGGTGCTTGCAAAGAAGGGTGTATGGAAGAGAAAGATGTCATGATTTTGCGACATGTCATGGTTTCGCTAGTGCAAGCAGAGAAAAGTGTAAGGAAGCAAAAGTGTCGTGATTTCGTGACATGTTCTATTTTCGTGGGCAAGAGACAGAGAAGAGGTCAAGGCAGCAAAAGTGTTGCGATTTCGTGACATGTTCCATTTTTGCAGGCAAGATATGGAGAAGAGTTCAAGGCAGCAAAAGTTTCGCGATATCACGACATGTAGTGTTTTCATGGGTGCAAGCCAAAGTAAAGTTAACTGAAGGAAAATGACAGTTACAGATGAAGTTGCATAGGAAAATCATGCAGCTAAGTTAAGAAGAGTTAACTGAAGTCATGCAACAGACACAGGGGCCATTACTAAGTAAAATCATGCAACAAAAATAAGAACCGTTATAGGTGGAGTTACAGAGAGAAATCATGCAGCCAAAACAAGTAAGAGTAAACTAAAGTCATTACTATAGTTACAAAAATGCTACAGCATGATAGGCAGACTGAATCTACAATGGCGGACAGAATCTAACATACACCAGAAGAAAATATTATTATAATATGAGTGCAATGGTATGCGTGCCATCGTGGGTCTGTAGTGCTGCAAAAAGAGCGTAGAAAGCATGGGCTGTAATATAATATAATAGGTTGCTATAAAACATGCAAAAGCTGAGAAAGAGCGACAGTTAAAGGGGCAGTTACGATAACAGTAAATGGGAGTCAGAACTGCAGTTACAAGAGTGTCAGTGAAGTCAGAGTGGCAGTTACAGGGTCCATTACGGAGTAAATTTGGCGAGATGTGGCTATACTAAGAATCTCGATTAAAGAGACAAATCTATTAATAGGCTGCATGTGAGATTATGGTAGTTATAGAAGACTTAGGGTTTCAAGATGAAAATATTATTATAAAAGGGCAGTTGTGTGCAAAAGTGAATGTAGCTGAGAATAGAAAAGTGTGCCGCCATAAAGAGGGAAGGTGTCACAGACAAAAGAATAAATGTGCTAAGAAAAGTAGGTTGTAAGTGTGTGCTGTAAGAGAGCGTTGAGCTCTATGCGAGAAGAAAGAACAGTGTGTTGCTCAGTAGGAAAGAGTGCTGCTGTATAGAGGGATAGTGCTGTGGGCTGTTAAAAAGCTGAAGAATGCTATAAGAAGTACAGAGCTATGAGAGCTGCAAGAGCAAGCCATATGAAAGGGCTGTAAGTGTGCAGTAGATAGAGCTATAAAAGAGTGTATGATTTATGGACAGGAAGTTGAGATTAAGAGTAAGAAATATAATATATTGAGTCTCTAACAATTCTCCTTATGCTTCCATGAGATTGATTTGAGTTAAGATAGACCAGTGAGGGTCTTGTAACACAGAAGGAATTTTATTTCAATCAAGATTTAAAATAGAAATCCAAGTTGGTGCTTGGAATCAGGGGTTGGTGCTCCTTCCAGTTGATGCTGGTAAATTGATTGTAAAGTTGGTGCTTTGCAATGGCTGGATTTGGATGGGAGTCTAAGCAGTCTAATTTGAGGAGTAGCCAAAACTGGTGAACCTCGTTACATCTTGTGTTATGTGATGCTCTCTTGTGGTACTTGTTGTTTCTGGTTTTAAGCTTTCATTGTTTTAGCTTTAAGAGTTAAAGTTTTAAGTTTTAAATAGCTGCACTGATTCACCCCCCCCTCTCAGTGCCATTGTAATACTAACACAACTAATAGGGCTACCATTTTTGGATGGTGTATTGGTGAACAACCAGTACGCCTTAAACGACAATGATAAATCCACCCTAGGAAACCTTTACGCTATTCATCCTGACAATATGAAAGGTATAATTTGAAAATTTATTTTTTATTTAACATTAAATATTGTTCTGCGATAGTTTCATTTCTCTAAAAATGTTCTCCTTGTTTTATTTTTTGTTTTCTAATAATGTTCTCTTTTTTTAGTCAATTCTTCTAAGTCCAAAAGGGGCTTAAAAATTTTGAATGTTGGAGATAAATTTCTATATGCTTGCATTGAATTTTTTCAGGCAAGGCTTATTCTGCAGGGGCGACCTACAGAAATGCATTTTTGGGTGCTTTCTTTATTGCTTCGTTGTATTGATGGCGGTAAATTTGACTGGTGCATGCACATTTCCAACCACCTAAAGCACGACCTTTTGAGTGCCCAAAAAATTCAAGCATCTGCTTACACAGTGACTACCAACAATTTTATTCTTTGTTTATTTTAGGAAGCTTATTTCAACCTTCAACAGAGTAGTCCTCCTACTACATTGCACCCTAGTTTGTTGTTTATTGGCATGTCTGATGGTGAGATATAGGTAAAAATATTTGTTGAAATATCTTTATTTTCTTTTTTTAATTTTATCTTTTTATTCTCTAATTTTGTTTTGAAAATAGAAAAGAGCGTCTCAGTCTTCAAGTAAGAGGGATGCCACATTTAGGATTATGGAAGTATCTACTGATTCTGACATGCAATCGTAGTCATCACCAATGACTCCCAACAAACGTGTGAGGTCTGATGATGGTTGGATTCAGCATACACCTACGACACATTTTACTGGAGAAATAGTTACAGTCGACGTAGAAGAGGTTACCTCCAACCCACAAGGTAACCTTACTTTGCATTGTTCAAAAATACTTTTTTAAATGATTTATTTTTTTGACTTAAAAATATGTTTTTTTAATGTGTTTTACGTATTTTTCAAACAAAGGGCAAATGGTTGAAACATCAATGGTTGTAGAGTTTGAGTCAAGTATGTATATTTTGAATAAATATTTTTTAATGCTATTGTTATTTACAAATGATTTATTTTATGTTCTTGTGTGAAATTTAATAGAGGGACCTCGTAGATTCAAAAGGCTGAAAAAAAGGATGGCTCCACCATTTGACCCTCCATGACCATAGCCATAACCACAGCCACAGCCAAAGCAACAGCCATCACCACAACCACAGCCATAGCCACCGCCACAACCACAGCCACAGCCACAGCCACAGCAGGTTCAGGTCCACCCAAAGCAAGTTCAGGTCCATCCACTTCAGGTTCCACCTACAAGGAACCAATCACACATGCGTGGTAAAACGTTCCTCACACCGCCACCTCACAATGCAAGAAGTGCTACAAAGACACAAAATGTGTCATCATCTAATATTTATGTTATATGGATATTAATCTTAGAGAATTTTTCAAATGTTGAGAGTGCATCTCAAATGCCCTCGAGAACTCTTGATTATGACTTTCTTTATTAGGGTATGAGTCCTAAAAATTTCCCTTTAAAGTCAAGTGATATTCTTGAGGATGAAGAGGGCATTGATGGAGAAGAAGATGATGTCAATATAGATGCCACCAAAGTTTCCCCCTCTGCCGCACAGCAAGTCGTCACCCGTATTGTTACAGAAGATGATATCCTAAACGTTTATGAAAATGTGTTATTAGTCGATGCATGTAAAGCTATATTTCATAATACTCTTCTTTCGGATATTAATAAATTAAAGGAATGGGAATATCGGTCCAAGTATTTGATTAAAGCCATCAATGGCCGATATAAGAATTTTTCAAAAAGAAAAGAGTTGTTTCTCAAGATGGAGAATGAGCCCCAAAAGCTCGATGTCTTGCTACATAAAGCTGAATCTGGTACTATGGAGGTCGAGTCTACATACAGAGATGAAATTCTTGTCGTTGTTATGAATCGTTTGGTCCTCAATGTAGAAGCTCAAGCATATTTCAATGAATGGGCACTTGATCAGAACAAAGTAGCAGTTGCAGGAACATCACGACTTACAACTGATGTAAGTTCTACATCTAACTAAAAAATATATTTTTTTGTTAAATATGTTTTGTTTATAAATATTAACCTTTTTTTATTTCTGTTTTGTAGTCTAATTTCCAGCACCTAAAGCAACAAGTCAGTGCCATGAAAGTTTTGATCAAGACTGCCAAAATTAACATTAATAATGCTATTGAATTGAAGAAGAGGTTACAAAAGATAGTTAGAGAAAATAATTACCTAAATAAGGTTATCAAAGATGGGGGATTGGATGTTGAGGCTAAACTGAAAGAAAAGGAGAAGAGAGTGCCTTGTTATCGGGGATCAACACTACAGCAGAAAGTTTGGTTAGGGTTGGGGCATTAAAAGAAAAGGATATTGAGGTAGATGTGGGTGGACCTTCAGGAAACATTGAAAAACAATAGATCTTTGTTGTGTTGGGTTTCAAGTGAAACAAAAACTCATTATATCTTTATATTTTTATAAATATTTAAGACTGCTATTTTTTTGAAAATTGAAATCAATGTTAGAGGTAATTTCTAAAAAATTCATATTATAATTTTGAATTTTTGTTTTTAATTATTGTTATGTTTTAATTTTAAGAGAAATAAATAATGTTTGATATATTTTGTTTGATATGTTTGATATCCTTTTTGAGAATTGAAATCAATGAATGAGACTATTGTCAAAAAATATTTTATCTATTGGAAATTTTGTTTTCAATGTTGTTATATTAAGATTATATGTGTTGATGTATTAAGTAATTTGAAGTGGAAGAAATAATTTTTGATATGTTTTGTAAATTACAAATGAATGGTATCATTTTTTAGAATTGAAACAATGAATGAGACTATTTCTGAAAAATATGTTATCTATTTGCAATTTTGTTTTGAATGTTGCTATGTTATGATTATGTGTTGATGCATTAAGTAATTTTAAGTGGAAGAAATACTGTTTGATATGTTTTGTAAATTGTAAATGAATGGTATCATTTTTGAGAATTGAAACAATGAATGAGACTATTTTCAAAAAATGTGTTATCTATTGGAAATTTTGTTTTGAATATTGTTATGTTAGGATTATATGTGTTGATGTATTAAGTAATTTGAACTGAAAGAAATAATGTTTGATATATATTGTAAATTGTAAATGAATGGTATCCTTTTTGAGAATTGAAACAATGAATTACTATTTCTGAAAAATATGTTATCTATTGGAAATTTTAAGTGGAAGAAATAATGTTTGATATGTATTGTAAATAACGAATGAATGGTATCTTCTTTAAATATTGAATTGAATGAAAGAGAGTATATTTTTATTATTTATGATGATGTAAAAGTTTGTTGTTCTTAATTTGAAGTGGAAGAAATAATGTTTGATATGTGTTATATTTTTAAAACTTTGTTTTAAATGTTGTTATGTTTTGATTGTTTGTGTTGATATATTAAGTAATATTGAATTATGTGAATGCAGTAAGATGTTCTTTTATGTTATATGAATTAATTTGAAATGTCAGAAAATACAACATAGGCAATTACTTTCACGAATAACAAATATTACAAGAAAAATAATGTAACATGTGAAATCAAATCAAATGATAGCATCCTTTCATTCAGATATGTGAAATCAAATCAAATAATAACATGTGAACTCAAATACATCATTTCATTCTGATATGTGAAATCAAATCAAATGATAATATGTGAAATCAAATCAAAACAAATGATAACATTTTATTCTGATATGTGAAATCAAAACAAATGATAGCATCCTTTCATTCTGATATGTGAAATCAAATCAAATGATAGCATCCTTTCATTCAGATATGTGAAATCAAATCAAATAATAACATGTGAACTCAAATTAAATCAAATAAAAACATCCTTTCATTCTGATATGTGAAATAAAATCAAATGAATGCATCCTTGCATCATAATGCTGGAAGCTGGAACAAACTCTTTTCAGATTGTACAAAATGTTCTGCACTCATTCCCAAAAATTTTGTTGTCACAATCTGACCAGTGTTACCATCATCCTCATCATTATCAATATTCATTACACCTCTTCTCTCTGCCAAAGAACTCCAATGTGACAATGCTATTTCGTAAGGAAACTCCTCCACCTCATAGGCCGACACATATACTCTCAAGCAATTCTTCAAATTTTTGTCCAACCTATTTCAAACTTTAGATTTTATATATGAAAGTGCACTGAACACCCTTTCATCTTCCATGGATCCCAAAATCATCGTTTGACATAATTCGTATAAATGAAAACATTCACTCATAGTATGTTTTAAGACAGTACTTGATTGTAATATTCTCCACAAACATGAAATAGAACCTACTTCATGACGGTTAGAGAGCTGTGAAACTTGAGCTGATATTTTTGTTCCAAAACAGTTGGATTATTTTGTCAAAAGATCTTTGTTCATAATGCCATTGATTTCAATGCCATTGACTACAACACTTTGACTAAAATGGCCAGCAAGTCTGCCCATGTATTTGAGGAACAAATAATTTATAATCTGGTATTCATTACAAGGATCCCAAAACATTGGATTTACCACACCCATAGCCTCTAGCAATTCCTATCTTTGAAAATGGTCTCTGATTTCTTTTATCAATGATTCTGTTATTTGTTTTAGTTTAAGTTTTGTATCCTCCACAACCACATGAAATCTATTTTAGGTTATGGGTATTTTCTCAACTTCATTTGTAGCTATATCCAATCACACACCATAAAAATATAAAGGTATTTCATTTCTACGGATATTAATACATAGATGATCATTAATATTGAACTTCAAAAAGCTTTGAGGACTATTCACACTTGTTAATGCTCTCCAACTCTCAAACAAGGGATCCATAAAATTTTGACCAGATGCATACATCATATCAATATGCATGCAAATTTGTATTCTCACCCTGATGAAATCCATAATATAAATCAATATTTCTTGTGCAATTTTGATCAAAGTATTCATTTTTTCCAACATTGGAAGAATTCCACACAATGTGAGAAGAGTTTCAAAGTCACTCATTTGAAAAAGTAAATCTTTAGCCTTATCAACCGCCCTACAATTTGCATACATAAACCCTATCAAGGATTGATATTCTTTGAAAACTCTTAATGCTGGTAGATACATCGAAATCCACCTAGTATCCACATCTTTCAACAATTTTTTACCTTCGGTAACTCCTAGTGCAAACTGTTGAAACTCTAAAAATATTTTTGGACTACGTGAAAAATATTCATGAATTTCATGGACAAGCTCTTCCACTCTGGAAACATTTGTAAATGTATCCACAATTTTGTATGCAAGATTCATTCTATAAGCCATGTAATGAATAGAGATCAAATATGGGGTAACCGATGTTTGTAGTCTAACACAAAGACCATTCCTGCGCCCTTACATTGTAGTAGCACCATCAGATCCTACGTATATATATATATATATATATATATATATATATATATATATATATATATATATTTTTTGAATTTACATGGTGGAATCGGTAGCCATCACGAATCTGGGCAGGCTATCCAGCTTTTATGGATGCCATAGTATTCTGGTGCTATCCACCCCAGAAGTCGCCACATAGATCTTCATGCAGTTTACCCCTATAACCACCATTCCACAATCATTTTAAACCTTTTACACCACTGAAAGCACCAGGAAATGGACAAGAGTTCAGTCCGACGAGGCCCGAGATTTGAACCTTGGACCTCCACCCCCTTATGGGATTTGGATGAACCAGTTGGTCTACACCTCGGACCTAGCTCCTACACATATTAACTTAGTGGCTATTTCAATTTCATTCATTCCTACTTCTTATTTTAAACTAGTTACAACAACATTGTAAATGTTTTCTACATTACAATTTTCCACCATTTTGCATATTCCTAGTAAATGAGGTTGCCTTGAATGATTTTCCAATGTGTAAACATGAATGCAAATCCAAGATGTATTGTCAACTGCAGTCACCTCATCAACTGAAAGTGAAATGAATTTTGCCTTTTTTACTTTCTCTCTGAGGTCATTATACTCAACCAATGACAAATATTTTGCCACTTCCCAACCACTTCTATTTGACCAATGAGCGTTGTGTAAGTTCTGCACATTAACTAGTCAAAATAGAGATTTATAATCTATGAAATCAGACATAGGTCTACCCTTATTAAGAATAGAAAATACAACAACAAACTACAAACTTTTTGAAGCTAAAGTTAACTTATTCATTTTTTGAAATTGGGCTTGAATCGTTGCACCTTTATCAACCAATGTTTGCTTTTGTTTCATTTCTTTATCATATTCTTTCACATATCTCATATGTGCGCACTATGATGCATCCTTCCAGCTATAAGTTTTTTGTGTTGCTCAATCACCTTATTTTGTTTTGATATAAACCTTTCCACAATGTTTTTCTATTGTATCTTTCTTAAGTTGCAATCTATGCTCCTTTCCGTGTTTCCAACTACAAATTACACATCTTAATTCTGTTATATCATCACTACTATTCTCTGGCAGCACTGGCTCAATAAATGGAAATTCTGATATCCAATCAGGCTGAAATGATCTGTTAATTATCCACCTAGATAACATTGCACATTTTTTTTTTTAGATGAAGATTCTCCGAAAGTAGGGACTGCATAAGAACTATTAGTTTCTTTTCCACTTGGCATGTTAGATTCAGTAATCTCTTCATGTTGTTGTTCTATTTGATTGAGATTATCTTCATGTGTGGACTGTTGATTATCGTGGAAATGTGAAAGTGGAGGAATACCAAGGTTAACAATGTTTTCTGTAGAGATAATTCTAGTGTCAATAGTAGATTCATTATCACTATGGTATTTAAAAGCATACTAGTGTTTTCTAAAGATAAAAGTGAACAAAGCCATCAACCAAAAAACACACTTCTTTATGAATTGAGGACATTATATTTAAAATTAACAAAGTAAAAAAATTAACTGGTGAGTAAAGGTGTTCATACCTTTAGTTTGTGCAGATGTTGATGGCAGACTGGGTTTTGAAATATTAGGAAAGTATTTGAGGATACTCCTTTTATTGGAAGACTCTCCTCCCTTCTTTCCACTACCTATAGTTGATATTTTTACCTGTATGAACAAAAGAATAACATGAAAAAAGAACATCATTTTTAAATATGAAAATAACAGGTATAAAAGAGAACTACTGCTAGAGACAATAGAATCTATGATTGTCCCATGAATATTATTTGTAGGCAAAATAAACCTCCTTATTGAGTGTTCATTAATAAAATAAAAAATGAAATTTAATGGTAAAAGAAGCATACGGATAAATTGAGTCACCTTCTGCCAGTTGCCTTCTATCGGTCATCTTCTACCAGTCACCTTCTTCCAGTTGCCTTCTGACAGTCGCCTACTGTCAGTGACCTTCTATCAGTCACATTCTACTAGTCGCTTTCTATCAGTCACCTTTTATCAGTCACCTTTTGCCAGTCGCCCTTCTCCCAGTCACCTTATGTCAGTCACCTTCTATCAATCACCTTCAGTCAGTCGCCTTCAGTAAGTCACCTTCTACCAGTCGCCTTCTACCAGTCACCTTCTGCTAGTCACTTTCTATTAGTCACCTTCTGTAAATCACCTTCTATCAGTCGCCTTCTGCCAGTCGCCTTCTTCCAGTCACCTTCTTCGGTCACCTTCTACCAGTTGCCTTCTATCAGTTGCCTTTTGCTAGTCGCCTTCTGTCAGTCACCTTCTGCCAGTCACCTTCTGTCAGTCACCTTCTATCAGTCACCTTCTCTCAATCACCTTTTGCCAGTCATGGACTTTGGTTTTGTCAATACTCTGCTTTGTATCGCTCGCTATCCAAAAAAAATGTTGTAATTGTATGAGAGTCATTGTCAGGGTTAGCTATATATAATGGGGTACAAGGGGCAATTTGGACGGGATATTTCTTATTTTAAATAAATTTAGGGCAAAAATTGGGTGGGAAACCTTATGACAATGGGGTGAATTTACCCTAAAAAAAATTAGATCCCAAAATTTTTGGGTGAACAGGTCGATCTCTATGGTCCCAAAAATTGTAAAATTGACATTTTAGAAATTCAAAAATTCATGCTAAATTGTGAAATTCACCACTAAGCAAAATCCTGCCAACCGGTCGCTAAATAAAGCAAGGGAGGAGTCTGGAAGTAATCAGAAGATAATATATATATATATATAATGAAAAAAATGAAAAAAAAATAGTTAGAATTTTATTTTAACGCCTTTAGTTTAGATTTTTCTTTTATGTTTTGCAGGACAACATGAAGTGCAATGTAGACAAATAAGGAGGTGTCTGTGAAGATTTCATGAATTGAGATTTATATGTGGAGTTCGTAATAACACTATACAAACTATCTCGTGTACCTGATCGTGTAGCATCCAATCTAGCAGGTGAAAGCTAGCAGAGTTTTACCTTGGCAACATTAGCACCTGAAGGCAGGTTAAGTAACCTTGATCAAGCAAAAGGCTTCTAGTCCAAGGTGCTTGTGAAACTTTGGGAAAGTTTTGCTTCAAGGTGTGTGACTATTACAACCTAAGTGAATGATGAGCAAAGTCAAATATGCTACACCACGTACAAAGTAGAGTGCCGAGACAATGTTCGAGTAAAGATCAATGAGCTCCATTATCAATTGCCTCACATTTGTGAGAGTGGATCAAACATCGACATGGGGGAGACCCCATACCATACCAATAGCTTGGATGAATGTTCAATCATTCATTAAAAAAAAATTGCAGAAGAAAAAAAAAAGAGAGAAAGAAAAGAAAAAAAGAAGGGAGAAAAAAAAGGGGAGGATACGTGAAAAAAAAGGAAAAAAAAAGTGAAAGATGCCTTGATCATCAAGAAGGCGCCTTTCACATGAAGAAGGCACCATACAATGGAGGTGCCTTTCGCATGAAGAATACATTCGAGGCGCCTTCCGCATTAGGAATGCGCCATACATTAGAGGCACCTTCCACATCAAGAAGATGCCATACATTGGAGGCACCTTCCGCATCAAGAAGGCGCCATACATTAGAGGTGCCTTTCGCATCAAGAAGGCACCATACATTGGAGGTGCCTTCCACAACAAGTAGGCACCTTCCATAACAAGCAGGATCCTTGACATCTAGGGTGCCTTAATACATTTCCCGTACCTAGGTGGTTCGATGGCACAAAAAGGAAAAAAAATAGGAATAAGTGATGAGGCGCCTTGATGGCATACAGTATAGGTGCCTTAATAAAAAAAAGAAAAATTATGCAAATACTCCCAATGAAAAAAAATGCATAGAACATGTCCTACTTAGCATAAAAATTGCTTTCTTATTGCTTTGCAGGAAATCATAAACCGAATGCAAGTTGCAGGCATCTTGAGAGCCAAGCCCTAATAGGCACGGAGTCATGACTCTTGTTTTCCTACTTTCATGTGTTTTTACAGATAATCATGCCCTTTGAATGCAATCTGAAGGTATACTAAGAGCTAGGGCCTTAGGCACAAGCATGATTCCTATTTTCTAGCTTTTGTGTGTATAGTTTCATAGGATATGGCTATGAAAAAAATATGTAGGTAGAGCCGGATTTAATTAGGCCTAATAGATGTGACATCTTGTACCTTGCAATTAGGAGTGCGAAAAAGCAAAAAAGGCACTTACTTCCTACCAGGAAGAGAGTGCCTACAATAAACCCAAGACATTAGTGTCTTTTTCCACCTAGAGGAAGGCACCAATAAGAGATTTTCTTCTCCCTTGGATGGGGGTGCCTATTGTTCAGTATGGAACATGATGTTCGGAAGGCTGTAGACTTGTTGCATAGAGGGAATTGTTGCTAGCAATGAGGGCATCACCAATTTAAGTGGGGGAGAATACAAAAAGAAAAAAATATTTTGTTGAAACAACTCCACATTGAAATGCAAATCAGAAGCAGAGTTTTATTTTTGCTACCCATTGGAAGAGAGTATCCTCTTTCCCGAGGACTAGCCTGGTCCCAAAGGGAAATGAGAAACCTCAAATTGGTAGCTAAATTAAATGGGAAAGGAGTTTGAAAAAAAAAAATAGATGTCAAATATTTGCAAGAGCTAGGAACAACAACACATACATCTCAACAATGCACCTGACAGATGTCGCGAACGATGAAAAAAATATTTTTTTTCCTCACTCCAAAAAATAAGGACCGTAGTGTTGTTCTGATTATGCATGCGAAGGAAATAATTCAAATAATAAGATCAGTTGATTTGGGCACATGCATATAAAGTTTAATCAATTAGAGGAGCACATGATGAAAAAGAAAAAAATAATAATAGTGATGCACAAAGGAGAGATACGTCAGGGCAAGATTATTTTTTATATGTTGTTGATGATGAGCTGGGTGCTTCAATGTTTGGAACTGATGGCTATTGGCTGCCATCAATCATCTAATGGGGGTGTATAAGATGTAAAATTTCCTACGTAGCCTCCACTCATTAGAAGCACAATGCTAATATTATAGACTTTTCTGGTGGTATTTTTAATATATGTGGAAAAAAAATTACAGAGCAGAGATGGAATTCCACTACGATGGAGGAAAATGCTACATTTTTAAAATCACTAGCTCAGTTGTTATGGATTGACTCTATTACTTGATGTAGAAGATGAAAAAAGAAAGAAACAAAGAGAGTCAAGATCTGTTCTGTTCATAGCAGAATGCATATATATATAATCTCCAGGAGCACCAATGTACAGGCAGCATGAAAATGTTTTGCACCACCAGCATCATTCACATCGAAATCTACAAAATTCACCCAGGTATATACTGTTATTTTTTGTTAATTATGTGTATAGTTATTTTAAAAATCATTTTCATGCTAATATTAGTAGATGCCCTTGTAAAATATTTTTGTTGAAAATTTATTACCCCAGGAGCAATTGAAAAAAAAAAAAACTATGGCATATGCGTGAATAGATTTTGCCTTGCTCCATTGTTGCATCATGAGAAATATGTATGGTAGAGTGCAAAAGACAACAATGAACCAAAAAATATTTTACGCGACTGGCTTCAACACTTTGACGTCAAAAAATTTGCAATCCATAGGTTTTAATAATTACATGGTAGCATGGTAATCTGGTCTTGGTGTTTTTTTGCAGTTTGGTGGTCAGCAACGGTGTATTTTTATTTCTGCTGATGCAACAATGCTCAAGGGAAGAAAAATAACAACACTCACTAAAAAAATAATAATAATACATAATAGTGCTCCTTGGATGAAAAACAGATATGCTGAAGGCCATTGAAAAAAAAAGAAAAAAAGAGAGAAGAGAGAAAAAAAAGAAAAAATATATATATGTATTATTATCTTGAGGGCTATTTTCACGAGGACATGACAATATTTAGGTATGGTCAGCTTGTGCGAGGGATAACTTCAGTTTTTGGTGCCACGAGGGCGTGGCACATGTTAGGCATGGGGGATTATGAGCACCATAAATGCTCATTTTATATACACTATTAAGGGGTATTATCACTGATTTAATTAGCATGTGAGATGTATTTTTATATAATTTATGCATATAATTGATAGAAAATCTAGTATTATGCTTGATTGGTGTTTTTAGTGGAAACTGTGTATAAATGCAAGTGTTGGTACTAATTTGGTGTTTTCCACTCTACATCCACTTGGACCTGACATACTTCTTCTTTCAAAGACTAAAGCATGAGAGTAGGCACCTTCTTGATGGAGAAGACACCCAGCAAAAGTAGGTTCCTTCCTTATAAATAAGGTGCCTAGTATAAGTAGGCACCTTCCTGATGGAGAAGGCGCCCAACAAAAGTAGGTGCCTCCAATATGAAGAAGGTGCCTAGCAGAAGTAGGCACCTTCCTTATAAAGAAGGTGCCCAGTAGAAGTAGGCACCTTCCTTATGAAGAAGGTGCCCAACAAAAGTAGGCACCTTCCTTATGAAGAAGGTGCCCAATAGAAGTAGGCGCCTTCCTTATGAAGAAGGTGCCCAACAAAAGTAGGCACCTTCCTCATGAAGAAGGTGCCTCCATGCCTCCATACTTTGCAAGATTTACCAAGTCAGCTTTGACCGATTGACCAGTGGGCTAAGGAGGAGGTTGCACGTGAAGACAAAAAGGGAGATATTCTATTCTTAAAATAGAATGAACACTTCTATTATTTTATTGGCTGGATACCTTTGTAACATGAGCATTATTATTTCACGCTCACGGATGAACCAAGAGCAATGATTTTTCTAGCGATCAATGTGGGAGATATTTTATTTTATGTAATATTATTAAAATAGAATAAATCATCCATTATTTTATTATTGGGCGGTTCACTTTGTAAGGTGAAGCATTGCTTCTCACTCTCATGAACCAATCAACGTAGTGATTTACCAACAAATGATATGCGTAACAAGAAATGGTATGAACCAGATCCATTAGTCGCTAAGAAGGACAACCACCCAAATCGATTTGTTGTTGCCAAACATATTTTGTTATGATAAAACATTATACGTTTGATTTATCCTGCAAGAGAGTAAAATTAGTGCATGACTGTTTTAATTAATACATGATTGTTATAATTGAACGAATGCAATATTCATTGTATATCTACTGTAACTACAAGTCTGAAATAGGCTTGCCTAAATTTGTAACAGAGGAAGGCTGTGCATTGTATAAATGCACAGGTCTTCCCTAAGAGAAGAGGATTAATTTTATGGAGAAATTATTCTATTTTATTTATTGTTAAATTTATTAAGAGTGCAATTCCTCTTATTTGAGCAAGCTCTACGTAGCTAGTTGGGCGGACTATCTACGGGATCTTGGGCCCACTCCCTGCAGTAGTCCTCCCCTATTTATTTATGTATTTATTTTCTGTAGATTAGTTTATTGCTTTAGTTATTGCTTTATTTAATCTAGGTGTGTGTTTATTTTCTATGTATTTAATTTCCTATACATTCCTTTCCAGCATTTCATTTCCAATTTTTAATTTAATTAGTTTATTTATCCCGCACTTAGTTTATTTAGTTTGGTTGAAATGAAAATGCACAAACATACCCCACCAAACTAAATAAGGTACAATCAGATTTATTCCCCAACACTACAGACATATACTGTGTGTGAAATTCATAATTTTATGGACTTACCGGATTGATAATTAATGAAAGAGAAATGAATGCTTTCCCGAACATAATTTTTGCTTACTAGCAATGGACGTGTGAAATTAATGACAATAACTTCTCTTCCAACCGGGCACTATGCATGTTTGTTGTGTTTGATAAGTGGTCCTGGGTTTCGAAGTTTTGGTAGAAGATAGGGGAAGTAATTTTTTTTAAAAAAAGGGATTATTATTTGGGGTTCTTTTGGCTAGTTAGGGTGTTCGCTAGATGATTACAAAGAGGCCAAACTGATTTCCATTGAAGGCACCTTGGATAAAAGGACTGCACTATTTACTCAGGTTGGACTCCTAGGTCTTTTGTTCTTATGATGTTTGAAAAGTAAAAGAAATTTGTTTTTTGGTAAAAGTTTGTTATTGAAAAATGTGTGTTGCCTATAACAATTGAGTGAATTGATAAGCATTATGTGAATATTTGAATTAAGAATCGAATATGAGCTTGAATTGCCATAAATAATATGCTAGAATTTTTCTTGTGAAAAGAAACAAAATGGGTGTTGTTTAATTAAAATTTCTAGCTTGTATTTTTCTTGGAAATATGAAGCAAAGAGAATGCTATGTTATTGTATGTGAAATATAATGAAATGCGAAAAAACCTTTGGTGATAGTATGAATGAATGTCTGGAAAGGTAAAATTTGTGTATGTGGTCTGTGTAGATATTTAGTGTTGGTTGCTATATTTAAGATTCATGTTGTATGGCATGATAAATAGAATGCATGGATAGTTTACATTCATATAAAAGTTGTATATGATCCATATTTTTAATTAAAATTGAGCTAGCGATGTTGGGGACTATTCAAAATAAGTTTGAAGAGTTGTGCTCATTTGGTGGGAGTAGCTAATAGTAGAAGGGTGTTTAATATAAAGCTAGCTTTAGACCATGCTCTATGTGATGCTACACCTTCTCAAAAAATAAATAGACATCAGGATGTCCTAAGTATCCATTGCAAGGATCTAGAAGAAAATCCTAGTCTACTATCATAGGAGATAACAATTCTGGTTATGGTTTGCTGGGAGAACCAACTTGCTAGTTGGGTTGGATGATGCCTGTAGAGAGACCGAATGGAGTGCAACATGTTTGCTCTACCATCCAGCATAAGAATTCAGAATATATTGTGGTAGATAACCATAGTGAAAGTTGTATTGTTTTATTGACTATTTATAGATTCCAATGTTTAAAGTTAAAATTTCTTTGTGAGAAATGTATTTAGTCAAGTGGACCATGTCTCTTTTTTTGGTTTACGATATGAGAGGAGAGTCTGAATTTTAGTTGCCTTGCGTATTGAAAACATATTGTTGCTTCGATTGGCTAAAAAAATGTGTTTTCCTAGATTCAAAATGTTGCGAAAGTCATATACTTGATTATGTGCAAATGATTACTGTAATGCATACTTATTTTATTTATGAAAGCTTTATTGGTTGCTCCATCAGCTCAAAGGAATTAAATGGAAGTAATTTCTAGATTTATGAATGATTTATAGTATGTCTAGAACTATTGTGACTTAGCAAAACCTTCTTTAGTGTCATTGTAATGACTTGCTAGCAGTTATGGATATTGAAAAATTTTAAACATTCATATATGAATAATATAATAAGTGTGTAAATACTCCTAGAGTGAATTGGTGTGTCCTCGATTGAAGATGGATTTCAAACATTAAATGTTTATATTATCTGACCTATGTTAGATGAAATCAGAACTTCTTTTCAAGAAAGTAACTTCTTATTCAGTTGTGTTAAGATGTATGTTTGATGCAGTGAGGCTTTCGTTGTGTTCAATGTGTTATAAGAAAGACTTTTTTATGTATCTAAGTAGAGCTTGATCGCTTGACAAGGACATTTGTCTTATCTATTTAGATTAAGCTTTTGGTAAAGATCATATATAAGGTAGAGTGCATGCATAAATTGAATGAATTGTTGAAGTTGAGATCAAAAGATATATTTTGTGAATCCTTTGTTTTAATATTGTATAATGTCTAGATGTTTATAGAAAAGCAAGACTTCTTATAGAAATTTAGCAGGTCAACCAAAACCTTGAGTTGGGAATTGCATAATGTGAAATATTGGGTTTCTTGCATTAGATTAGTGGAATAGTGAGTTTTCTTATTTGATAAAATACTTCATCCTAATAGGACCAAAAAGGAAGATGGAAGTTTATTAAAGACTGCTATACCTTATTGTATTTAAGTCCCATATGAAATGGGTTTAGTTTACTTAAATATAAAGTCAGGGCTTGCCTTGTTAATGTTCTAAGTTATTTTTCAAGAGTGTTAGTGTACTAAGAGATTATATTAAATGAAATATATAAAGTTAAATTAGTGAACCATTATGAAATAATGGATGTGTTTATTTAGTTGTGGAATTATTTTGAGTAGAAGTAGAAAACCTCCTACTACCAAATCGTTAACCAAAAATCTTGTAGAAGTCATCGGGAAGGGATGACTCAAAGAAAACACCCAATTATGTTGAGGTGTGGGAATGCACACAATTGATATTAAGAGCAATTGTAGTTCTTATAGAATAGATCAGCACTCGTGAATTGATCAAAACTTATAACGAGGAGTGGTATGGGATGCTACCCCTAGATTGTTGCTCGAATGGTACATGTGGTAAGTCCCATGTTTGTTTGACTTAGCTGGGAAAGCCTTGTTATTTATTATGGGGAAAATGAATGTGAGTCATAGTGAGCATGAGGGATGAAGTCCAAGGTCATGGTATTGACATGGCACTTACTAAATCTAGGTAGGGGAGAATCAGTTAGTCACGGATGCATATTTATATATGCAATTTCCTTTCATACATGTAATAGAACAAGTTGACCTGGTAGTCAAAGGTTCAATATGAATAAGAGTGGGGAAGCATGCATCCATCCTTTAGGTGTTATGGGTCCTAAATAATAACCCCTGTCGTGGATCTAAACTCATATCCAGAATAAGAGAAATGATACTGGAAATGATAGATCCACAAAATGGCACCTTTATGGGATTTGACCAATATCGACCACTTGGGTATCTTTCTATAGCAGTATTGAAATCAATATTGGTGTAATATGCTTGTACTAAATAAATCTTATGAAATTAATTTATTGGGTAAATCAAATTTTGCTATGAACCTGAAAGCATACTTTAAACAAAATTGTTATTTGAAAAAAAATTCCCCTTGAAAACTTTGATATTATAGTGGTACAACCAGGTGAGTAGACTTGGGTTGTTACACTGGCATATTAACCCTTCCCAAGTCCATTCTCCAGGCTCTTCTAGTCTACTTCTTATTTACCTTTTTAGTTCATGCAAAGGTTTTAAAATAGCTTATAAAACTTCAAAAGGACTTTTTTTAAGGTGGTCCCTCTCAAGAAAGGAAATGACCTCTTGTTTCTTAGAAAGATATTTTCAAACCTCTCTAGGAGGGGTCCTTAGAATCAAAGATATTCAAATCTTCAACAAGGATCTTAATGGAAAATTGTTTTAGATATTTTGCAATGGAGAGAATCTTTTTTGGGCTAGAATTCTTAAGCAAAAATATATCCCTAAGGTGGACTAGAAGGAGTTTATTAGGCTTGAAAAATTTTCCCCAAGTTATTCTCTCTAGACAAGTCTAACATCCCATAATGCGTGGGTGCAATCTGTAGACTTATGGAATATTAGGAATGGTAACCATGCTCTCTTCTGGGAGGATACATGGAACTAATATGAACCTTTAAGAGAAGATACTTACTTGATTGATTTGAAAGAGGATTTCAAAGAGGAGGTTTGGAACCAATTCAAGGACTATATTTAAGGCTATCCCATTCCCAATGAGACCAGTAGGGTGGTGCTTCATTTTAAAAAAGAACCTTGGTCCTGGCTTGGTCAAATTGGGGAAGCTAATAAAAAAAACTTTGAGGAATCATCTCTAGTAGGAAGCTTTCCTACTATAAGGGTGAAGACTTGTTAAGCTAGGGTGAAGCAAATATGGGAACTTTACTACCAATAAAGCTTACAATTTTCTTCTGGAGGTAAAATTCAATGGGGATAGGAATCAAATCTAGTAGAGAATATGGAGGAAAAGTGTGTGGCCCAAGACCTTGATTTTTGTTTGGTTGGTGGTGCAAGATAAAATATTAATTGATAATAACTTGATAAAGAGAGGTTACTATGGCCACTTTAGATGCCTAAATTGTGAATCTGATATTAAACCATCAACCATATCTTCATTTCTTACCCCTTTGCTTAGTCCCTCTGGTGAGACTTCGTAAACTCTTGGAGAGGACCCTTCCATAATTTTCAAACTATAAGGGATCTAATTTTGGAGTGGGTTGTCCAAAAATCTAATCCTAACTATATTAGAGCCATCTAGGAGTGGACCCCTACTTACATTATTTGGTTGATTTGGTTACAAAGAAATAAAATAATTTTTAGGGGTGAAATAATCTTCCAATTCTAAACTTGGCTTTCTATTTAGAAGGCAGTGACTGAATCCTTTTTGGTCAAGCAATGGAAGGTTTCGGATAAACCACTATATGCCAATATTAAAGATATCAAGAATCAATGATTGGGCCAAAATTTAGATGACAAAAGCATTTTATGCCTAATCAATAAAACTAAAAACTCTAAGAATCATACAAAAATTAGCTAGTAACCTCCCCATAAAGGGTTTGTCAAGTTCAACTTTGATGGTGCATCTAGGGGGAACCTGGGTAAATTTGGTGGGGATGTTATTTTTTATGATGACTAAGGAAATATGAGAGGCTATTTTTTCTTTAGCCTTGAAGATACCACTAAAAATCATGTTGAGGCACAAACCCTCGTTGAAGGGTTGTTGTGGGTCCTTGAAAAAAAATTGATAGAATATTTATGTTGAAGGGGATTCCTAGGTGATCATAAACCAATTAAAAGACCAAAAATGGTCTTCCTCACTCTCTAAATGGAGGTTTGGGATATTATTCAAACTATAAAATAACTTCAACACTCATTTTTGTCCTTGCAGTACTTTCATGTACAAATATTTGCAAACAAGGTGGATGATGCTATTGCTAATTGGGGAGTGGATAGAGGTTTTAGAGAGATCACTTGGATCAACCAGTTTGTTGACATGGATGCTCCTAAGGGCACCAAGCATAGAATTATTTCTTTGATCAATAAAAATAATGAGGGTGCTACTAGCACTAGTCATGGTGAAACAGACTAGAGAAAGCCTTATGATTGTTGCAATCTGCATAAGCCTTGAGCAATTGGATTTTTGTCGACCTTTCTGGCTAGTACATGTGTGGTTTGTTGGTTGATTTTATTTGGGCTAGCTATGCTCTTTAAGTGTGCCAAAGGGGATAGACTAGGTGTGAGCCCTAGATGATTTTGGTAGAACAGATGCACCTACCTCCTTGAGACTTACTTGAAAGGAGTGTTTTCCACTAAAAAAAATTAATATGGGTAGGGTCATTTCAATCCCATATATCCATTAAAAAAACAAGTAGCCCTTTTGAATCTCAAAATTTATTGATGAATTGTTTTTGGCTTATCACTCAATTAGTTAGGCCATAGAGTTTAAATCATTATTATCATGCTATAAGAAATCTACTAAATAGTTCATTAATACTACAAAATCTAATATTTTTTAATCAATGATACTCTAGATTTACAATGGATTATTATGGATATTTTAAGGTTTTGGAAAATTTCCAATATATTTAGGTGTTCATTTGTTTCATAAAAGAAACAAGGAGCACTAGGATGAATTTTGAATATAATGAAATCTTGTATGGAAGATTGGAAAGGTAAGTAATTAACCATATATTTAAGACTACAACTCATAAAGACTACATTGCAACCCATCCCTATTAATGTGATGTTATTTTCAATATTGGTAGCAACTATACATTTGAAATTGATAAAATTCAAAGAGATTTTCTTTGGAAAGGATGTGAAGAAAATTTTAGGTTCCTTTGTAAGTGGAAAGTGGAGTAGGGTTTTCAAAGAAAATAATATTAAAGGGGTAGGCTTATGAAATTATAGACTTATAAGTTTGACCTTAGGAAAAAAAATTTGGCTAAATATTATTCAAAAATTAAGGAAAGAGTTGGGTAAAAATGTTACTTCCAAAATATATTAGGTTCTTTTATTTAGGAAACAAACCTTGTCTAAAGAATCCCAAACCTGGAATTCATATCAGATAGCATGCAATTGATCAAGAAATATATAATACAAAATGATATTGCATTAAAAAACTCACATTGTTATTGCCAAGCTCTCATTTTATAGGCACAAAACAAACCCTTACATATAGGATCTTTTTAATTAAGGGCTAGACAAGGACCATCCCAAATGTTAGAATCTCTTCAAAGGATTGAATGCTTAGCTTGTCGGATACTAATTTGTTAGATGGAATGATAGGGAGATTCCTAAAAAATAGATATTATGCTACAAATTATATTATATAAAAATTTACATGCTTTCCCTATCATTCCTCACAACAACAAAAGCTTTGGAATCTAATGCATACAAAAGAGAAGGAAAGTCATAAACCATTTGGTGGTGAGAGATGTTAGAGTAATATTCCATTCTTTGGGATATTTACCCTTTTACTCCACTAGGTAAAATAGGTAGTATATTGCATTATACTACATATATTATTACATTTACTTTTTACTACTTACCACGGAGATATTTATTGTTCTAAATATCTACTAGTAAACCTAGGTTAGTATCTAAAATATCCTAGGTGAGATATTTTAGATTAGTAGTTAGTTCATACTTCTCTACCTAGGTTAGTTGTTAGCATATTACTCTCCTAACGCGCTCTGTTAGCGTTATTTGTGCTATTTGGTTAATATTCCTATTTTGTAACTTATATAAGGCTACGACATTTCCAAGTCTAGTCTAATGTTGAATTATTAATTTATTTCATTTTGGAGCGAGTTATTCTCACATTGGCATCCGAGCTGGGGTGGATAACACGAGCATCACTCGTTCCACCTGGTACCTGTGAAGCCTCCTCCCTCGACGTATTCTTCTCACCATGCTGCCCATTTCATTCATGAGGCCTTGACAGTCGCATTGGCCTACGGGCCCGTAGGCACTGGTTTCCTACTTGACACAAGCAGGGCGGTTTACCCCATGTATGGACAGGCGGTCCACACCTACTACCAGGGCGGCTGTCCCCCCTGTAGGGTGACCTGACCCTGATAGTCGGTCTGAATCTGGCCCACCAAGGAGGGCAGGAGCGCCCTCCTACGGGCTCGAGATCGGGCTCGACGATCGATAACCAGCATTCAGTGATCGAGAAGTGAGGGCAGGCACACCTTCATTTATTTGATGATTGACCTGATTCACGTGACCTTGGGCACAAATCCCAAGGCACTAACCTATCATAGACTTAGATCACCTTGGACAAGCCACTTGGCTATGCTGACTTGGTAAACACATCGACTTGATTAACACCTGGAAGTCACAAACTAATGTGGCTCGAGTAGTGGCACATTGAATTGGATCTGACCTGGCAGCAATCTGATCCGACGTGGCATCGATCTGGCATGATCCGATGTGGCATCGATCTGGCATGATCTGATGTGGCATCGACCTGGCGTGACGTGGCATCCACCTGGAGTGACATGGCAGTAGTGATTTCGTCCATACCTCACGGACCGATAGGTGGTGGGCTCTTATTGGTGGGAAACTAGAAAAAAGGGGCATCCTTCGATTTCTTGAAGGTAATTGACGTTAAAGGTTAGCCCTCCGCATTTTAAAACCCTCCAAAGCTCGATTTTGCGTGCATGTGGGACAATAGTCACGTAGTATTTTTTTTTGAAATTTCTTTTCAAAGCCGTCGCTTCCCAAATATAACCCAATGTTGAATGTTTTCAAACATGCCTTGTTGGCTCATTGGTTAAAGCCCTCGTTCCATCGCGTGAGGTCTTGGGTTCGACCCGCGTGCTCTTCTTTGTGCAAGAAATAATATTTTTTCATAAAAATGATTTTCTAAAGTTTTTTTTTTGTTTTTAAAACTATTGTTTTTGATAAATTTTTATATAGTTTAGCCTTCTTTGGGTCCTTTAAATCAATTTTTTTTCTTATTAAATTGATTTTGTTTTCCCAATAGCTATACTATATGACATTTTTTATCATTAAACATATTTTTTTAGCATTAAAACTTAGACAATTATTCCAGACATTTTTTTTTGCAATACCTCCTCTCTTTCCTATAGTTTTCTCCCACATTTTTGGAGATAAAGAGACATAGGAACTCCATATTCTATTGCAAAACCAAAAGACACAAACTTCACAATTTCATGAAAATTAAAAATTGGGCAAGGAATAGGGTCATTTTTTTTTGCAACACAACCAAATTATTGCTTTTGTTTTCTCCTCCAAAGGGGATATAAGACATACCATTGCAAATTTTTTGTTGCAACCTTGAGAAGAATTTTGAACCTTTTTTTGATCCTAATGCTCCACCTATTTTTTGAATGTTGAAGACATAAACCAAGTCGTGTGTCGACTGGTCTGGAAGCCTTTCAAACGCGGGTCGTGTGTCGACTTGTCTTGAAAGGAGTGCTTGATTTCTAATTTTGTAAAAATTAAGGGGGGATAGAGGACACATTTGTGATTCTTCTTTTTTGCAAAATTGTAAGACAAAGGGGGGATATTTCAGAGTAATAAGGTGCATTCTCGATTGTACTCGACACCTTTTCTTAAAATTGGCTACACTAGGTGCATTTTCGGTTGCATCCGACACCTATAGTGATAAAAATTTGGGTTGCTCTCTTTTTTATTATTGCACTAACCATCATGTTTTTTGCAATTAAACAATCATAAACATTGAAGAGCATTTCAAAAACCCAAACTTCACTAAATCGTGCTACACCTTGCACAGGTTAAACAAGTCAATTTTCACTCCCCATCAAAGGTCATAATCCAATCACCTTGATTCACTCTCTTTGTTTGGCTTAATTTCCTCAAAATTTTCATCCTTCTTGAAAGGTGTTAAGGCAGGTGCCATTAAATATCCTAGAGAGTAAAATCAGAAGTCTTTCAAAACCTCCCCTTTAATTTGCTCTATTTGTTTGGCTTAATTTCCTCAAAACTTTTCATCCTTCTTGAAGGGTGTTTAGGCAGGAGCCATTAAATATCTTAAAGAGAAAATTAAGATCTTCCATATACTCTTTTGAGGGTATATTGAAAGAAAGATCATCTTAGTACAAATTGTAGGACCTTCATCATGGCAACTATCAATAAATACTTAAGTGATACACAATTGCTAAAGGGTCCTAACTATTCAACATGGAAAACTAAGATGAAAGCCATCTTGACTGTAGAGGACATGTGGGATTTAGTTGATGGCATCTGAAACAAGACCCGCATCACCAGGAGTAGATCAAAAAGCATGGGACAAAAAGAACAATCGTCTTCTCATGTTGATACTCCTTGCAACTACTGATGAGATCCAACCTCACATAAGTGAAGCTAAAACTGGTAAAGCTGCATGGGATGCACTTAGTACCATTTTTGAAGGCAAGAATCAATCAACTGTTCTAAACCTTCAAACACAACTTCATACACTCCATATGAAGTCAGGTGAATCAGTAGAACTATTCCTCTGTAGAGTGGCAGATCTGAAGTCTAAGCTTAATGCTTTAGGGGCAAAAGTAGAAGACACCATTTTGACTTCAGTAATTTTGAGAGCTCTTCCCGAATCCTACAAAATGTTGATTACATCCCTTAATGTTTCACAAAGAGTTGTCACCTTTGTGGAGTTAGTCAATTTGCTTCAAACTGAGGAAGCAAACCAACTCCAAAATGATGAAGTGTCGAACAATGCACTTTATTCAAACTATAAGGGTGATAAGAAGAAAGAAAACTTTCAAAAGGGGGGATCATCTTCAAAAGATAAGGGAAAGAAATCTCAAAAGAGGTTTTGCTCATATTGTAAAAAGGACAACCATGACACCAATCGGTGTTGGTTCAAAAACAAGCAAAACAAGAAAGATAAAGGCATAGCACATAAGCAAAACAAAGGCAATATTGCTAGTGAAGTGTCTAGTTTTGATTCTGATTCTGGTTCAGAAAAAGCACACAGAGTGCTCATTGCTAAGACAATATTGTAGAGGGAAAACACATTTGTCACCTTGAGCAAACACCATTTCCTCTCTCTCTTTTTTAGGCTTCATAAATAGCATAAGTTTTTGTTTGAAGTACTTGTAATAAAGGGGTGTTTGTACCTCTTTTAGGCTTCATAAATAGCAAACTCTCATTGTTTGAAGTTCTTGTAACAAAAGGAGGGAATTTTCTGGTGTAAAATTGCCTAGGAGGCAATATTTGTAAAATCCTTCACAAAGCTTCTTAAGTTGCACATATTTTGCAATTAAGGGGGATATACTTTCTTTTCTTCACAAATTTTTGTAAAAAGGGAAGAAGACTTATAAGGGTGCATTTTCGGCAGTGACCGACACCTTAGTCATACTTATTTCAGAAATTAATTACAACATGTTTTGCAACAAGAAGGGGGGAACTTATAAGGGTGCATTTTCGGTAGCGACCGACACCTTAGCTACCTTATCTTTTGCAAACTCATATTGTAAACTAAATGAACCTCGTATGAAGTGATCTATTCTACTACACCTAGCGATTGCAGCGGCTGGTTACCCATGCAATTCGGTTGGATGATGAGATTACTATAAGGACATTCGTTGGTGTGAAGACAAAGTGAGGAATGACCCACTTTTTGCTTAGGAGCAGCCAGAGCATTGTGACAGAGCAAGAACCAGCAATTCAACATATTTTTCACTGTATTGGGGCAGTTATATACATTACCCAAATAATGTAATAAGGGGGGATGTTAGAGTAATATTCCATTCTTTGGGATATTTACCCTTTTACTCCACTAGGTAAAATAGGTAGTATATTGCATTATACTACATAGATTATTACATTTACTTTTTACTACTTACCACGGAGATATTTACTGTTCTAAATATCTACTGGTAAACCTAGGTTAGTATCTAAAATATCCTAGGTGAGATATTTTAGATTAGTAGTTAGTTCATACTTCTCTACCTAGGTTAGTTGTTAGCATATTACTCTCCTAACGCGCTCTGTTAGCGTTATTTGTGCTATTTGGTTAATATTCCTATTTTGTAACTTATATAAGGCTACGACATTTCCAAGTCTAGTCTAATGTTGAATTATTAATTTATTTCATTTTGGAGCGAGTTATTCTCACAAGAGATCCATCATGTTTGGTGTGGAAGTTGAAGAAAGGCTATGTGTTTGATATGGTGTTGCTCTAACAAGCTTTATGAGTCTTGTTGTCAAAGACATAAGCCAAGGTAGAAAAGTGAATATCTTGGACAATATCTAAAAGCAAAAACACTACATGAAATCCACTATGAGAGAAGTTAATAAATGGAAAGAAACAAAGACAACTCTACCTATAGAAGTACAAGATCCATCATGCCTAGTGTGGAATCTAAAGAAAGGTGATGTGTTTGATATGGTGCTACCTGACAAGTCTCACGAGTCTTCCTATCGAAGACATGAATAAAAAATAGTACATAAATCCACTAAGATAAACAAGCCAATAGATAGAAAAAAACAAAGACATCTTTGATTGTAGGAGTACCCACAATTTCTATGATTGAAGGAATCTACAAAAAGGACCATAGTCTTGAGAAGGAAGAGACAACTACAACTCCAATGATGAAATACCCATGTGAATCCTATGATCACATAAAAAGGGTCTATCATGGAAATGGATAAAAGTCTCCAAAGACAAATCCAAATATGGAATACCCATATGGTTCTCATGATTAAAGCAAGGACCATGGTCTTGAAGAAAAATATTTTTTTCAAAATAATTTCTGATGTCAAAATGCCAAAGGTGGATGTCTTGAAAAGAGTTGTATGGATCAACTAAAATTATCCTTATGATAAATTTCTCATCCTACTAGATTACATATATAACGACCACTAGATGTAATAAATTAGATCACTACTTATGAGGTTCACTTGCTATTGAGAAGTTTTCGGTACTATTAAGAGTGCAGTTTATATTACATTAAACTAATTATAATGTTTTTACAAAACCATTTTTTTCCATGAGATTGGTCATGAAAAATTATTTCCAATGAGATTGGTTATGAAAAATTCTTTCCAATATAAACCTATACTTAGAAATGGATTAATGCCTCGCAAATGCGTTCGAATAAAGAGCTATACTTGGAAATGGATTAATTCCTTGAATTGCGAGAAATTAATGTCTTTCCAAGCAAAAATATTAGTGGAGATGATTCTTCATATTCAAGGAATATTCTTCAATGCGTTCGAATAAATAGCTATACTTGGAAATAGATTAATTCCTTGAATTGCGAGAAATTAATGTCTTTCCAAGCAAAAATATTAGTGGAGATGATTCTTCATATTCAAGGAATATTCTTCAACGTATTCTGGGGGTTTTAAAATTTTACATGGCCTTCTTCATTCTCATTTGCATTCTATAAAAGGAAAAAGGCAAACAAAGGCTAAATTAGCCTTCCCACACTCCATATGGGACAATTGATTGAAAGTGGCATTCTATAAAAGGAAAAAGGCAAACAAAGGCTAACTTAGCCTTCCCACACTCCATATGGGATAATTGATTGAAAGTGTCTATTTGTATAGATGCGATGTTGTTGCAAGAGTTGGTTACATGTCCACCTCATGGTTGGAATGCCATCCACCCATTTTTGTAATGAAGGCGTGAAGTTAAAGAGGATAAAAGCGGGAAAGCAAATCATAATACTGACATGATAAAATGCTCATTTTATTTTTGTTTATTGAGTAGCTCTACGAGGACTTGTAGATGTTTGCATTTTATCTTGAGAATTTCAGGCTAGTCAGTGTAGGTAGGTCTTGTTGGTGTTGTGCTTGGTAGAAAGACCACCTTTTCATTCATTCATTGCTAATGCTTTGATCACATATCAAAGCAACATCATATTTAGTCTAGTGTTGCGTGAGGCTCCCTGCAAAAGCTCATACATATATTCTCACAAAAATGGGATGGAATCATGGTCATTCGAACTCTCAGCATTACTTTCATAGTCTTCAAAATTAACACCACACAGGCCATGCAAACAATCCAACATGGAAAATACATGTCAATGGCTAGGACATCAGGTCTTATTAAGAATTCTGGTGTGGGAAAGAGCATACTATTACTGAGATGGAAGGAAAACAACATCACAAATCAACATGAGCAGTGCTCAGATAAGCAAGAGAAAAATTCTCCATCTGGTGATCTTGTAGAGCAATGAAGAAATTAAGATCATCTTCTTTATTTTGATTATTAGGAATCAGCACAAATTCCATCTAGTTAGAGATGAGTGGGGCATCTAACAGGTATTTTATCTTGGCCTCGAAAGAAAAAAATGACAAGCTCACTAGCTAGTGCCCTAAAATTCTTGAGGAGAGTCACATCCGACTCTTCTTGGAATTTTTTTAGGCCTTCGACAAGGCATGCCAACATGAGGAGTTTGATTCTAAGGAGTTTTACTGCTCCATGTCCTTGCATGGGGTGGCCACTCTCAAACGTCGCCTTTGTGACTGTCAGAGATACCATCAATTTTGGGTTTGAAAGTAAAGCTCTCACCTGAATGAGAGCAAGAGTTCACAGATGCCATGATAGAAGTAAAAATGAGCATGATGGTTATAGGAGGCTAGGAGCTATGTTTGGTGCCCTTATGTAGGGCTAGAGATGACATAGGTTTTGTATGTGTAACAGTGGTTTCTGTGTATGATGGGATGTGGATAGGTAGTAAGGGAGGCACTGACTTGTTTGCTAGAATAGAACTTTACAAAGATCCCTAGATTGGATGACTAGGGCAAAATTATTGGGGCTGCAAATGAAATTTATCAAATAGACAAAGAACCATAGGATTTAAATGGCACACTAAGGAAAATAGTACGTGCAAGATTAAACTCTAATACCAATCTGATACAAAATGATATTGCAATAATACAAAACTTTGTCATGTGTATTACCAAGCTCTCATTTTATAGGAACAAAATAAGCCCTTAATGATGAGATCAGATTAATTAAGGGTTATTTAGAAACCATTCCGAATGTCAGAATCTCTATGGAAAATTTGAATGCCTAGCCTGTGAGATACTGATCTCTCAGATGGAATGAGAAGACGATGTCTAAGAATTTACATGCTTTTCCTATCAATATATTAGATGGTGAGTCAAGATGATGATGTGAAGATTATGCAATTTTTTGATTAAGTTATAAGTTATAACAATAGTGGATTTGGCATTGTAAAAGTCTATTAATGTGAGCAACAACTCTTTTTATTAGATGGTGAGTCAATAATGAGTCGATGAAAAGACTATACAAATATTTGGTTTGATATTAATTAACGACTTATTTTAATAAAAAACTAAAGTTTAAACATTTCCAACTGACATGTTTTCAATCAATTTGTCCATGTTTATCTTGTAAAATTCTATTAATGTGAACAATAATTTGAGTAAATTTTTTTAATATAAATATTTATTTTTATTTGTAATTTAAAATATGGATTTCCTAATTCTATTCTATTAGAAACTTACTCACAAAAAAGAAAAGCTCAAAACAAATAGAACCTCACAATATTTTTGGTTTGGAATTTAAAATACTAATTTTATTTGAAAGTCTTAAGAGGCCTCTTAAGAGGTATTCCTTTGATTAAAAAGCTAAATTAAATTTGATTCTTAAGACTTAATATTATAGGTTTGAGGTATAGACTAATTGGTTCGACCAAATCCCTTGTCCAAGGCATAGATCAATTGGTTCGACCAAACTCCGTAAGGAGTGGAGGTCCAATGTTCAAATCTCGAGTCTCGTCATCAAACTGAACGTTCGTTCCTTTTATAGCGTAAAATGTTTAAAATGATTGTGACATGGTAAAAGGTTTTGTTATTTACTAGTCTAAAAGGTTTAGAATGTAAAAGGTTAAAATGTTTAAAATGATTGTGACATGGTGGTTATAGGGGCGGACTACACAAAGATCTGTATAATGGTTTTCGAGACGAACAAAGCAAAATACTATGACGACCATAAAAACCGAAAAACCTACCCAAAATCCCAACATCAACTGATTTCACCATATAAATTAAAAGAAAATAAAAACGACAAAACTCTTATAAAAGTGATTAGAAAAAAAAAATTTCTTGATTCTTATAAGAGAGGACTCAACATTCATTCTTGATTCTTATAAGAGTATACTATAGACCTTTATAAAAGAGGACTCAAGAGGAGGACTTAAACTAGATTAACAAGATTCGTTTATTTTTTAATTTTTTTTTTTATTATTTGGTTATTGTAAGAAACTCTTATGACCAGTCTCCTCCCAACTATAACCATGACCTTTCATAAAGCCGAGATCTATACTTATTAATAAAAAATTTAATACAAAGCCACCACACACCCACCCCTCACACACTCACCCATACTAGAGTTTGAACCTTAGACCTCCATTTATTTATTCATTTTTAATCAATTTATTTATTATTTTTTAAAATAATTTATTTATATATTATTTTTAAAAATCATTTATTTATTTATTTTTTTGGATATACTTCCATATACTTAGTTTCAAAATATATTAGACAAATCCATTAACATAAAGAGTTAATTATTTTAAAGCTAGAGATGTTTGTTTGAAACGGCATTATTTCAAAATATATTAGACCACTCCATTAACAGAGATAAATGGTTAGTTTCAAAATATATTAGACAACTCTATTAACATAAATAGTTGATGAATGGTTAATTATTTTAAAGCTAGAGAAGTTTGTTTGATCAGAAGAATTTATTATTCGAGAAAAAAAATTATGAATTGGAAAAAAAATAATATTATTAAAATAATTCATATTAGGACAAACATAGTTTTCATGGGAAAAATTCATATAATGACAAACATAGTTTTCATCGTGGAAAGCCCCAAATATGAAAAAAATAAAGCATTAACCTCCTGGTTAGAGGATATAGTTTTCATCGTGGAAAGCCCCGAATATGAAAAAAATAAAGCATTAACCTCTTGGTTAGAGGATAGAAAAGTCATCAATTGTTAGCTCAAAAGATTTACTTTGAATATGGATATGTCTAAAAATTGACTTTGAAAAAAATAAAGCATTAACCTCTTGGTTAGAGGATAGAAAACTCATCAATTGTTAGCTCAAAATATTTACTTTGATTTATAATAAAATGAAATAAAAGATTTTAATTAAGTCTGCGAGTTTCAAATATGGTTTATGGAATTTTAAATATGCAAGTATAATTATTCAAATCATATCTTATGATTTTTAATATCTTTGAGAAGGTTATTCTTTCTCCTATTGATTTGGGTTAACAATTCTCCAATTTATTTTTTATTCTACTGTCTTCAGATAACTCTGTCATAGATCCGTTTCTAAGTGTTTCTTTGTATTTGTCATGAATATCTGAAAAACTTGGGCATTTATAGATGAAGTGTTCCTCTGTCTCTACTGCCCTTGTGTTGCATAGAGTACATATCCTTTCTTCCCATTGTTCTTTGGGTGTTGTCCATATCCCTGTTTCACATTTAAGCCTATGAGAGCTAGTCCTTATTTGAGCAATGAGGATTTTTTCCTTCCACTTGATTTCAACACTTATATACGCCTTTTCTTTGTGGTCATATGTTGGGTTAAACTTTGCAATATAATATTGTATTTTCATGCTTGCATGTTTCCACATTCCACTTCTAAAATTTTCATTCACATAATTTTTTGTCTTTGTTGACATTTGGGCATTCATTTATGTTGATCTCCCAACAGAAAAACTTGGGCATTTATAAATGAAGTGTTCCTCTGTCTATACTGCCCTTGTGCTACATAGAGTACATATCCTTTCTTCCCATTGTTCTTTGGGTGTTGTCCATCTCCCTGTTTCACATCTAAGCCTATGAGAGCTAGTCCTTATTTGAGCAATGAGGATTTTTTCCTTCCACTTCAACGCTTATATACACCTTTTCTTTGTGGTCATACATTGGGTTAAACTTTGCAATATAATATTGTCTTTTCCTGCTTGCATGTTTCCACATTCCACTTCTAAACTTTTCATTCACATAATTTTTTGTCTTTGTTGACATTTGGGCATTCATTTATGTTAATCTCCCAACTGAAAAACTCGGGCATTTATAGATGAAGCGTTCCTCTATCTCTACTGCCCCTGTGCTGCATAGAGTACATATCCTTTCTTCCCATTATTCTTTGGGTGTTTTCCATCTCCCTATTTCACATCTAAGCCTATGAGAGCTAGTCCTTATTTGAGCAATGAGGATTTTTTCCTTCCACTTGATTTCAACGCTTATATACGCATTTTCTTTGTGGTCATACATTGGGTTAAATTTTGCAATATAATATTGTCTTTTCCTGCTTGCATGTTTCCACATTCCACTTCTAAACTTTTTATTCACATAATTTTTTATGTCTTTGTTGACATTTGGGCATTCATTTATGTTAATCTCCCAACTGAAAAACTCGGGCATTTATAGATGAAGTGTTCCTCTGTCTCTACTGCCCTTGTGTTGCATAGAGTACATATCCTTTCTTCCCATTATTCTTTGGGTGTTGTCCATCTCCCTATTTCACATCTAAGCCTATGAGAGCTATTCCTTATTTGAGCAATGAGGATTTTTTCCTTCCACTTGATTTCAACACCTAAATACGCATTTTCTTTGTGGTCATATGTTGGGTTAAACTTTACAATATAATATTGTCTTTTCCTTTTCCTGCTTGCATGTTTCCACATTCCACTTCTAAACTTTTCATTCACATATTTTTTTATGTCTTTGTTGACATTTGGGCATTCATTTATGTTGATCTCCCAATGTTTCATCTATTTCTGATTTTGTTTCATCCATGTATTCTTCCGCCTATGCAACTCTTCATCCCTAGCTACCCTAGGCAATCTGTCGTTTTTCATATTTTCTATTTTTTCAAGTAACATAACAACTTGGTCATAGCAATTGCTTCTAAAGGGAACATTCCAGTTTCAGCTAGAATAATTTCATAAGGGGTTGTGGACTTAATTTTGAGAAAATTTGTGATTAGATATTTTTGAATCCTTTCTATTTGCCTCCATTTTGTATTTGTTGTGCCACTAGCCCACACCTCGCAACCATACAACAAAACCAGTGTAACAAGTAGGCCAAATAAGACCTTGGTGGTCTTCCAGTCCCATAACTCATGCATTCCTACACCTTTTTTGAAGTGCATATAGTGCTCTCCAACCACTTTGAGTTCTTTTCATCCTACATGTATTCCAATTAAGTTTGTCATGAAAGTCTATGCCTAGGTATTTGTATTCTACTACTACCTCAAGCGGTTCTCCTGCAAACTAAAATTCAAGCTGATGCTTCTTATTTTTTTGCTGAAAAAATCATAATTTTTTTTTTCTCATATTCACGTGCATCCCAACTTCCTTACAAAAGAGTTACAAAAGAGTTCTAGAGCTCGAAGGTGATCTTCTAGATCTTTGGTTGTTTTGGCCACAAGAATTACATCGTCTGCATACATGAGAATTTTTACCACATATTTGGCTAAGTGCACACCCTCTCCTCCAAATTTGTTTATCCATTCTTCTAACTTGTCAATGTACAACCCAAATAAGGTCAGAGATAGCAACCTTGTTTGACACCTATGTCACTACCAAAATATTCATATAACCCTTCCTGTGTTCTGATTCTAGCCTTTACATGCTCATATAGTCTATGAACTGTTGCTCTGTAGTAAATTGGAACCTCTAGCTCTTCCATTCTGCTCCATAATTTTTTCCTTGGCACTGTGTCAAATGCCTTTTTTAAGTCTATAAAAAAACAAAAAACCTCCTCTTTTTTGTCCCATATTTTTTCCACTATGTCTGAGTGTGATACAATAATCAATAGTTGAGTGCTTGGGCCTAAAACCTGCTTGCCCCTTTGCTCTCTTTACTTTTTCTTCTGCCCCTTTGCTCTCTTTACTTTTTCTTCTACCCATATGTTGATCCTATGCTCTATCATACTCCCAAAAAAATTTGCAAAGAGAGGGTTGATCATGATAGTTCAATAGTTTGAAGGATTATTTACATCTCCACCTTTAAACAAAGGAATGGTCAAGCTAGTTGTCCACTCGATTGGGAAGCCATTTTGTATGACCTCATTGAAAATTTCTTTGATCTACGGTGCTAGAATATCTGCCCCTCATTTATATGCTCTGCCTAAAGATTGTCTATGTCACGGGCTTTATCAGTTGCTAACTTTGTTATCCCTTGAATAATGTCTTCATTTGTGAAAAGTTATTTCTTGATAATGACAATTGTTTTGAATACTCCAACCACTAATTAACTATTATGTTATTTTCAGTTTGCATCCTTTTCACGCTTAATTCCTTCCAAATTTTTTTTGGTTCATGTTTTCCTAAATAAATCAATTCTTTCCTCCTTGTTCAAATGTATTATTCTTTTTTTTGCCCTTACCAGTTTCTCATATGCTTTTATGTTTGCTCTTGTTTTACCTGTTGATTCCTTTAGTAGTTTTAATTTGTGAAAAGTTATTTCTTGACAATGATAATTGTTTTGAATACTCCAACCACTAATTAACTATTATGTTATTTTTAGTTTGCATCCTTTTCACACTTAATTCCTTTTTTGGTTCATGTTTCTCTAAATAAATCAATTCTTTCCTCTTTGTTCTAATGTATTATTCTTTTTTTGCCCTTACCAGTTTCTCATATGCTTTTCTGTTTGCTCTTGTTTTACCTGTTGATTCCTTTAGTAGTCTTCACGATTTATTCTATTTTCTCTTGTTTTACTCGTTGGTTCCTTTAGTAGTCTTCACGCTTTTTTGCAATCTCCATCGAACCATGGGTTGGTTGGGAAACTATTCCTTTCTTTATTTTTAGGTTTAGCTCTCTTGCATTTGTTTAGAGCTTCTTGGATAAGATGCATTAACATTCACTCTTACTGTAATCTTTGTTACTGTGAGGTAGTTCTTCCCTTTCCTGTAACTTGTTATTTAATACTACTCTAAAATTCTATCGATTTTTTGTTTGCTCTTGTTTTACCCATTGGTTCCTTTAGTAGTCTTCACACTGTTTTGCAATCTCCATTGAACCATGGGTTGGTTGGGAAGCTATTCCTTTATTTATTTTTAGGTTTAGCTCTCTTGCATTTGTTTAGAGCTTCTTGGATAAGATGGTTTAGCTCTCTTGCATTTGTTTAGAGCTTCTTGGATAAGATGGTTTAGCTCTCTTGCATTTGTTTAGAGCTTCTTGGATAAGATGCATTAACCATTCACTCTTACTGTAATCTTTGCCACAGTGAGGTAGTTTTTCTCTTTCCTGTAACTTGTTATTTAATACTCTAAAATTCTGCTGATTTTTATCTATTAAGAGAATGTTTCCCTTGTGAGGATATTTATTTTGATTGTCTTGCAAGTTTTTTTCCTTTAGTTTATCTCTATGCATTCGAATTTTCATAACAATTGGGTTGTGATGTGACTTAAGTTCTACTGAAGAATCTTCCACTTTTAGCTCCTCTATTCTTGGTATGTAATTTTGTGTGGGTTGTGATGTGACTTAAGTTCTACTGAAGAATTCCTCTATTCTTGGTATGTATTTTTGTGTGGGTTGTGATGTGACTTATGTTCTACTAAAGAATCTTGGTATAGCTCCTCTATTCTTGGTATGTAATTTATGTAATTTTGTGTGGGTTGTGATGTGACTTAAGTTCTACTTAAGAATCTTGGTATGTAATTTTGTGAGCATGTTACATAGTCTATTACATTTTATCCCTTATATTTTTTGCATGTATACTTTCCTGATTTTTTCCCTTATATTTTTTGCATGTATATTTTTTGCATATATACTTTCCTGATTTTTTCTATTTGCTCATCCCATTGCCCCTTATATGTTTTTTTCCACTTGTTGCCCCCATTGCCCCTTATATGTTTTTTTCCACTTGTTCATCCCATTGTCCCTTATATGTTTTGCATGTATACTTTCCTGATTGTTAAATAGTCTATTACACTTTATCCCTGATTGTTACATAGTCTATTACACTTTATCCCTTATATGTTTTGCATGTATACTTTCATGATTTTTTCCATTTGTTCATCCCATTGCCCCTTATATGTTTTACATGTATACTTTCTTGATTTTTTCCATTTGTTCATCCCATTGCAAATAATCAATCAAATTGTGTATGTGTATGCTGTAGAGACCTAACAACTCTTCTCTATACTGTGTGATAGCCCCTCTTGATTTTTTCTCTTATATTTTTTGCATGTATATTTTTTGCATATATACTTTTTTGATTTTTTCCATTTGCTCATCCCATTGCCCCTTATATGTTTTTTTCCACTTGTTCATCCCATTGCCCCCATTGCCACTTATATGTTTTTTTCCACTTGTTCATCCCATTGTCCCTTATATGTTTTGCATGTATACTTTCCTGATCGTTACATAGTCTATTACACTATTACACTTTATCCCTTATTGTTATATGTTTTTTTCCACTTGTTCATCCCATTGCCCCCATTGCCACTTATATGTTTTTTTCCACTTGTTCATCCCATTGTCCCTTATATGTTTTGCATGTATACTTTCCTGATCGTTACATAGTCTATTACACTATTACACTTTATCCCTTATTGTTACATAGTCTATTACACTTTATCCCTTATATGTTTTGCATGTATACTTTCCTATACTTTCCTGATTTTTTCCATTTGTTCATCCCATTGCAAATAATCAATCATTTTTTCCATTTGTTCATCCCATTGCAAATAATCAATCATTTTTTCCATTTGTTCATCCCATTGCAAATAATCAATCAAATTGCCCCTTATATGTTTTGCATGTATACTTTCCTGATTTTTTTCATTTGTTCATCCATTGCAAATAATCAATCAAATTGTGTATGTGTATACTGTAGAGACCTCTTCTCTGTACTACGTGATAGCCCCTTGCTCATCTTCTGCGTGATAGCCCCTCTCATCTTCTGAAGTCTTGATCTACTGCTGATTTTCCTCTTCTAGCATCCAAAGAGGATTAATCTCTTCGGATTAATCTCAATATCTTCCCTACCTTCTAGAATATTAGAATATTAATCTCTTCGAATTAATCTCAATATCTTCCCTGCCTTCTAGAATATTAGAATACTTATTGCTACTTCTAGAATATTAGAATACTTATTTGCTGTCCTTGCTGTGCTACCTTCTAGAATATTAGAATACTCAAGGAGATCTCCAATTAATATAATCTTTGGATTGAAATCTCCGAATAATATAACCTCCCAACTTAGTAATGGATATGTCTAAAAATTGACTTATGTCTAAAAATTGACTTTATCCTCGTTGATACCTCTAAAAATTGAGTTTATCGAAGTAAATCATGACTTTATCCTCGTTGATACCTCTAAAAATTGAGTTTATCCAAGTAATCATCCATATTAATACCTCTCTAAAAATTGAGTTTATCGAAGTAAATCATGACTTTATCCTCGTTGATACCTCTAAAAATTGAGTTTATCCAAGTAAATCATCCATATTAATACCTCTACAAAATCTTTTGATCCACACTGAAATGGATGTCTAAAAATTGGCTTTATCCACATTAATACCTCTAATCCAAGATCCATACCTCTCGAAATTGAGTTTGAGGTTATCCACATTAATACCTCTACAAAAGCAAAATGGGTCAAAGGATTTCCTTTGATCCATAGTAAAATGGATGTCTAAAAATTGAGTTCATCCACATCAATACCTCTACAATAAAATTATCCACATCAATACCTCTACAATAAAATTGAGTTTATCAACGTTAATAAATTACATTAGTTTGATCCAAGGATAAGTATAAAAATTAAGTTTATCCACATTAATACACTACAAAGAAAATAATCCACATTAATACCTCTACAAAGCAAATTAGAAAATGACGATGGAGGTGAATTTAAAAAAAAATTAAGACAAAATTATTCTCATGTATAAAAAAATCATCTTTGATTATTGAGTTAATCAATGATAAAATAGATATATTTAAAATTCAAGTTTAAGTTTATCCACATTAATACCTCTACCAAAAAAATTCCTAAATTAAGAAAATGCTCATTTATATGAAGCTTCAACTAAGAAGTATTTAAAAGCTTAGAGAGGGGCCTCTCCCCTCTCCATTTTAAGGGTAAGGGATTCCCTTTTTAAAAAAATTTGGAAGGCAAGGCCAGGCCCATTTAAAAAGAGAGTGTTCTCTCCCCTCGGTTTTTAAAGGGCTTTTTAAAACTCTCAGAGTTTTTTTCAAAGAGCGAAGCTTTGGTTGGTGTCATCAGCTCATCGAAACTTTAGAAACGACTCTTCCCATAAATGTTAAATGCATGCTTTATTCACAGTATCACTTCAGACAACAAAGCAGTTTATAGTTTTCTGAAACCCACCAAAAAAAACTGTATAAACATAACTAAAGCAGTTCAGTGAAAGTATAACGTTAAGCACATGGTTTAACACGGTCTATAGCAGTAGCACTTTCGAGTGACAGCGTGGAGATCGCAGCTTCCGGTGTGAAATCCCTCCCTCTGACACACGTTTTTGCAGTTGGTATGACTAAAGCAATACCCCTTGAACATGTGGCTCTGGCTCTTGCACATTCTCACTTTACGTCCCTCCGCCATCTCTGTAAAAATGTCCAAAACTATAGTTATTTCGAGTCTGATATCTTTAGATGTTAAATAGTTAAATATATACTGAAAAGTTTTTTAAAAAAAATTAGAAATGAGTAAGGGAAAACTACCGTAGTTGATAAAAACCAACAATATCACAAACAAGATACACAGACTTGCTCTCCTTCCTTTCTCGGCCATTATTTCTTTACGTAGAAAACCCTTACAGATAAACCAACCCTAACAGAAACCAGTAGAGGAGCTGTAGATTACAGAGCAATTATAGTGCCCTGATTTTATAGAAATTCACAGGGTAGAGGACAATATTTTATTTTAGTTGTATTGGTTTAGTCTTTGCATGAATCCACGTGTAGAGAGAATACCTGCAATCAATGTAAAGGGATGGCACCTGCCATAGTAGAGATAAAGTTGAAGTGGGTGCAAATTACTCCAAAACACCTGTGTTGAGGAAATTTTATGGAAAATACATGTTTGGCATTTTAGGGAGGTCTGAGAACATATGTGACGTTGTTTGGGTAAGTTCTTTACAACTTTGAAGTCTTAATAACACTTTAAGAGAATAAAGGGAAGACGTACATATTATGGAAAAAGAAATGAGAAGACATGGCAAAGTGGTTTTATTGGTGGTTTCTAGATGGCAGAGATGTTCATATATTAACATCTAATTAATATATGTTACGGGTTTTACCAGTTGTTAACTTTGTTATCTTTTGAATAATGTTTACATTTGTGAAAAGTTCTTTCTTGATGATGATAATTGTTTTCAATACTCCAACCACTAATTAACTGTTATCAATATTTTTAGTTTGCATCATTTTCACGCTTAATTCCTTTCAAATGTTTTTTTGGTTCCCTAAATAAATCAATTCTTTCCTCCTTGTTCTAGTGTATTATTCTTTTTTTTCCTTCAAATGTTTTTTTGGTTCATGCTTCCCTAAATAAATCAATTCTTTCCTCCTTGTTCTAGTGTATTATTATTTTTTTGTCCTTACCAGTTTCTCATATGCTTTTCTGTTTGCTCTTGTTTTACTTGTTGGTTCCTTTAGTAGTCTTCGCGCTTTATTCTATTTGCTCTTGTTTTACCTGTTGGTTCCTTTAGTAGTTTTCGCGCTTTTTTGCAATCTCCATCGAACCATAGGTTGGTTGGGAAGCTATTCCTTTCTTTATTTTTAAGTTTAGCTCTCTTCTTTCCTCCTTGTTCTAGTGTATTATTTTTTTTTTTGTCCTTACCAGTTTCTCATATGCTGTTTGCTCTTGTTTTACTTGTTGGTTCCTTTAGTAGTCTTCACACTTTATTCTATTTTCTCTTGTTTTACCTGTTGGTTCCTTTAGTAGTTTTCACACTTTTTGCAATCTCCATCGAACCATGGGTTGGTTGGGAAGCTATTCCTTTATTTATTTTTAAGTTTAGCTTTTTTGCATTTGTTTAGAGATTTATTTTTAAGTTTAGCTCTCTTGCATTTGTTTAGAGATTCTTGGATAAGATGTATTAACCATTCACTCTTACTGTAATCTCTTTCCTGATTTCTATTTGCTCTTATTTTACCCGTTGGTTACTTTAGTAGTCTTCATGCTTTTTTGCAATCTCCATCAAACCATGGATTGGTTGGAGCGCAATCTCCATCAAACCATGGGTTGGTTGGGAAGCTATTCCTTTCTTTCTTTTTAGGTTTAGCTCTCTTACATTTGTTTAGAGCTTCTTGGATAATATGGTTTAGCTCTCTTGCATTTTTTTAGAGCTTCTTGGATAAGATGCATTAACCATTCACTCTTACTATAATATTTGCTACTGTGAGGTAGTTCTTAATTTTCCTGTTATTTAATACTGCTCTAAAATTTTGCTGATTTTCATCTCTTAAGAGCTGATTTTCATCTGTTAAGAGAATTTTTCCCTTGTGAGAAAACATAGGATATTTATGTTTCCCTTGTGAGGATATTTATTTTGATTGCCTTACAAGTGTTTTTCCGTTAGTGAGGATATTTATGTTTCCCTTGTGAGGATATTTATTTTGATTGCCTTACAAGTGTTTTTCCGTTAGTGAGGATATTTATGTTTCCCTTGTGAGGATATTTATTTTGATTGCCTTACAAATGTTTTTCTGTTAGTTTATCTCCATGGATTCAAAGTTTCATAACAATTGGGTTGGGTTGTGATGTGACTTTAGTTCTACTGAAGAATCTTTCACTTTTAGCTCCTCTATTCTTGATATGTAATTTTGTGTGGGTTGTGATGTGACTTAAGTTCTACTGAAGAATCTACTTTTAGATTCTCTATTTTGTGTGGGTTGTGATGTGACTTAAGTTCTACTGAAGAATCTTGGTATGTAATTTTGTGGGCATATTACATAGTATATTACACTTTATCGCTTATATGTTTTGTATGTATACTTTCCTGATTTTTTTCATTTGTTCATCCCATTGCCCCTGATTTTTTTCATTTGTTCATCCCATTCCCCCTTATATGTTTTGCATGTATACTTTCCTAATTTTTTCCATTTGTTCATCCCATTACAAATAATCAAATTGTGTATATGTTTTGCATGTATACTTTCCTAATTTTTCCATTTGTTCATCCCATTACAAATAATCAAATTGTGTATGCTGTAAAGACCTAACAACTCTTTCTTGTGGTATTCTGGGGCGTGATAGCCCTCTGCTCATCTTCTGGGGCATGATAGCCCTCTGCTCATCTTCTGGGGCATGATAGCCCTCTGCTCATCTTCCTCTTCCAAAGAGGAGATTAAAAGAGGATTAATCTCTAATATCAATATCTTCGCTACCTTCTAAAATATTAGCTTACTTGCTACCTTAAAATATTAGGTTACTTGCTACCTTAAAATATTCCTTCTGATTTTTTTCATTTGTTCATCCCATTCCCCCTTATATGTTTTGCATGTATACTTTCCTAATTTTTTCCATTTGTTCATCCCATTACAAATAATCAAATTGTGTATATGTTTTGCATGTATACTTTCCTAATTTTTCCATTTGTTCATCCCATTACAAATAATCAAATTATGTATGCTGTAAAGACCTAGCAACTCTTTCTTGTGGTCTTCTGGGGCGTGATAGCCCTCTGCTCATCTTCTGGGGCATGATAGCCCTCTGCTCATCTTCTGGGGCATGATAGCCCTCTGCTCATCTTCTGGGGCATGATAGCCCTCTGCTCATCTTCTGGGGCATGATAGCCCTCTGCTCATCTTCTGGGGCATGATAGCCCCTGCTGATTTTCCTCTTCCAAAGAGGAGATTAAAAGAGGATTAATCTCTAATCTCAATATCTTCGCTACCTTCTAAAATATTAGCTTACTTGCTACCTTAAAATATTAGGTTACTTGCTACCTTAAAATATTCCTTCTAGAATATTAGCTACTTATTTGCTACCTTCTAATGTCCTTGCATTGAGATCTCCAATTACTGGAGAATCTCCAATTAATATAATCTCCCAACTTACTGTAAGGGATATGTCTAAAAATTGACTTTATCCTCGTTGATACCTCTAAAAATTGAGTTTATCCAAGTAAATCATGACTTTATCCTCGTTGATACCTCTAAAAATTGAGTTTATCCAAGTAAATCATCCATATTAATACCCCTACAAAATATTTTGATCCACAGTGAAATGGATGTCTAAAAATTGGCTTTATCCACATTAATACCTCTAATCCAAGATCCATACCTCTCGAATTTGAGTTTGAGGTTATCCACATTAATACCTCTACAAAAGCAAAATGGGTCAAAGGATTTCCTTTGATCCATTTGATCCATATGTCTTTGACCCATAGTAAAAGATCCATACCTCTCGAATTTGAGTTTGAGGTTATCCACATTAATACCTCTACAAAAGCAAAATGGGTCAAAGGATTTCCTTTGATCCATGGTAAAATGGGTCAAAGATCCTTTGATCCATAGTAAAATGGATGTCTAAAAATTGAGCTCATCCACATCAATACCTCTAAAAGCAAATTATCCACATCAATACCTCTACAATAAAATTGAGTTTATCAACGTTAATATATTACATTTAGTTTGATCCAAGGATAAGTATAAAAATTAAGTTTAACCACATTAATACACTACAAAGCAAATTATCCACATTAATACCTCTACAAAGCAAATTAGAAAATGACGATGGAGGTGAATTTAAAAAAAAATTAAGACAAAATTATTCTCATGTATAAAAAAATCTTTGATTATTGAGTTAATCCATGATAAAATAGATATATTTAAAATTCAAGTTTAAGTTTATCCACATTAATACCTCTACCAAAAAAAATTCCAAATATAGAAAATGCTGATGCTCATTTATATGAAGCTTCAACTAAGAAGTATTTAAAAGCTTAGAGAGGGGCCTCTCCCCTCTCCATTTTAAGGGTAAGGATTCCCTTTTTAAAATTTGGAAGGCTTCGGCTCATGTAGTAGGGGAGTTGGAGAGCAAGTGGGTAGTTAAAACTCTTCAGAGGTTCAAATCTCTCCCTCACAGGTTGCGGATATGTTGTATATAAAAAGTTCCTCATTAAAAAAAATTTGGAAGGGCCAGGCCCATTTAAAAAGAGAGTGTTCTCTCCCCTCGGCTTTTAAAGGGCTTTTTAAAACTCTCACAGTTTTTTTCAAAGAGCGAAGCTTTGGTTGGTGTCATCAGCTCATCGAAACTTTAGAAACGACTCTTCCCATAAATGTTAAATGCATGCTTTATTCACAGTATCACTTCAGACAACAAAGCAGTTTATAGTTTTCTGAAACCCCCCAAAAAAAAACTGTATAAACATAACTAAAGCAGTTCAGTGAAAGTATAACGTTAAGCACATGGTTTAACACGGTCTATAGCAGTAGCACTTTCGAGTGACAGCGTGGAGATCGCAGCTTCCGGTGTGAAATCCCTCCCTCTGACACACGTTTTTGCAGTTGGTATCACTAAAGCAATACCCCTTGAACATGTGGCTCCGGCTCTTGCACATTCTCACTTTACGTCCCTCCGCCATCTCTGTAAAAATGTCCATAACTATAGTTATTTCGAGTCTGCTATCTTTAGATGTTAAATAGTTAAATATATACTGAAAAGTTTTTTATAAAAAATTAGAAATGAGTAAGGGAAAACTACCGTAGTTGATAAAAACCAACAATATCACAAAAAAGATACACAGACTTGCTCTCCTTCCTTTCTCGGCCATTATTTCTTTATGTAGAAAACCCTTACAGATAAACCAACCCTAACAGAAACCAGTAGGGGAGCTGTAGATTATAGAGCAATTATAGTGCCTTGATTTTATAGAAATTCACAGGGTAGAGGATGTTTTATTTTAGTTGTATTGGTTTAGTCTTTGCATGAATCCACGTGTAGAGAGAATACCTGCAATCAATGTAAAGGGATGGCACCTGCCATAGTAGAGATAAAGTTGAAGTGGGTGCAAATTACTCCAAAACACCTGTGTTGAGGAAATTTTATGGAAAATACATGTTTGGCATTTTAGGGAGGTCTGACGTTTGTATGACGTTGTTTGGGTAAGTTCTTTACAACTTTGAAGTAAGAGAATAAAGGGAAGACGTACATATTATGGAAAAAGAAATGAGAAGACATGGCAAAGTGGTTTTATTGGTGGTTTCTAGATGGCAGAGATGATAATATTAAGGTTCACCTATTAGGTTTGAACCTACTCTCTATTATTAATTATTTTTAAATCCATGGGCAAAAACTTTGGATTTATCCATAGAATTTGAATGGAATTTAATATTTACAATTAGTATCTTAGACCACATTTAAACGTAATCTTGTTATAATATTTTAGGAAGAAACTATTTTTATTTTTTAACAAGTTTTTTGTTTTTTGAAAACCACTTTATGGATATATATATAACCACACTAATTTTAGTAGGTACAATCAACAGGGTTCAAACCACAACATTGCATTTATTAAACGTATTTCACCTCATTGTTTTATAGCCCGACGTGAAATGGATCACCAGGTGCTCGATATTGGTACCATCATCTTCAGTCTAGCGTGCACTCAGAGGATTTGGATCAAACTAATACTTTTTCAACAAGCTTCCCCAAGGTTTGAACTTGGGTGCTTCCCCAAGGTTTGAACTTGGGTCTCTTCTTGGTAAGTGCCCAACTAGACTAACACTCACCAATAATATGTATTATTAAGTCCATTTAACTCTTTTTATTGTTATTTTTTAAAAATATTTTATTTGAGTCTCACTAGAATTTAACTAGTTGAATGTATATCATTTAGTTTTATTTATCTTCTTTTAAATAAATACTTTTCAATCAAAACTATTTTTACGAGGAGAATTATTTAAGTTATTTTCTAAGAGGTATTTATTTTTAGTCAAAATCATTTTTATTAAGATAGAATTTTTTTGTTAAATATTTTCTAAGTTTTGAATATAATATTATGATATGTCTTTCTTAAAAAAAATGAAAAATAAGCAGAATTGTTGGTTCTTGTTATTTTGTTTCACAAAAATCTCAAATATTCAAAAAATTATGGGATGGATTGTGAAAATTCATATGCAAATTTAAAGGAAGACATTATCATACTCTATGCTCAAAGGGATAATTCTAATGAGGGATTTCAATGTAAGAGCAACAAGTAACCAAACCAATATGCAAAATAATAAGAAGAATCTAGATAGAAATTCATTATGGCTAGTAAAAAAGAAAACTAGCAATGGAAAAGGTGCTTAGAGGACAAAGGGGTTGCTACTTATTTTTATAAAGAACTATTGACCTTACATGACATACATAGATTAGTCATTTGCAATGGTTTTAGTAGATGAAATAAATCTAGGAAGAGTATATGCAAACCATACAATGGGAAAACATTGTCGACTATGTCATTTGCTCACAAAGTCTTTATGTTAAAGATGATAATAGACATAAACATTGAGGAGACCCACCCAAAAGATTAAAATCTAGTCACATCCCAACATGTATATAAAATTATTATAATAGAAAAGAAATCGACAAATAGAAAAGTGCAACCCAATCAATAATCATCAATGGAGTAAAGGTAAAGCTAAAGTAGATTTTAACATCCTCAAGACCATAGGAAATATGAGATGATCTTCATAGAGGATGTCATTTACCCAATATATTGTTATCCAACCATACTTTGATGACTGAAGCATGATGTACAATCCTACCCACTCCAAAATTCTAACCTTGGACCTCCTCCTCAGAGTTCCAAAGTATTTACCATTAGGCCCACTTAGCTTGTAAAATAATCTCATTTAATTTTCAAATAAGTAGTAAATAAAGACTATAAAGAGGGAAAAAAATTAAGATAGCAAAGAATAAAAAACCATGAGTTAAAAATAAAATGCTAGAGTTATTAAAAGTGTTCCAAAAGTTTAAAATTAGGAATAAGAAAAAAAACAACTTTTTAAAAATTACATGATATGATAAAGAATGTGAAGCATCAAAGAGAACTATGAAAAAATGGAGTAAAGAAATCAAAAACAAAATTTATATAAACAAATATTGAAAGTAAAAATAAGAGTATGTGAGTGTAAGACTATAAGAACTAATTTATTTAAGGAAGAATAAGTGAAAGTTATTTAAGAAGGAACATCAATAGAAAAACAAATAGAAAATAATATTATAGGAATATGTAAAACAACTATATGAATGAAAAAAATAAGAAGAGGCTCATCCCTTAATTAGAAAATCAAAATTATTTTACCCTAAAGGAGTTCAAGGAAGGTATTCAAGAGCTAGGAATATGTAAGGCTTGTGACATGGATGGACTATAAGAAAAATACTTATAATGAGGAGTAGAAAACTTAGCACCACACATCAAGAGGATATTCAATAGTATCATCCAAAATAGCTTTTGAAGGGATTAGACATGTTGGCAATTTTGGGTACCTTGGGTACATTGCCTTTGCTCAAATGTATAAGTTGTCATTGATGTCAAAAGGCATTTTTGTGTTGATTTCAAAAGAGTGTGATGTCAAGAATAAAGGGTTTTTATTAAAACCATGGTGGCAAGGCTAAAGGTTTTTCTTAAAACCATTTGGACTCATTAAGGGTTTTTATTAAAACCAAGCTTAACTTAATGCAAAGGTCCATGTGTATTATTAATAATTAAATTAACTCAAACCTTTGTCAAAGGTCCAAGTTTAATTTATTATTAATAAAATAATAATAATTATTATTTTAATTATTATTAAAGGGTCTTTCAACCCTTAAGCGATGGAAGAAACAAGAATTCTTTCGCCGATTTGTTGCCATCGTTGGAAGAGCGCCGACGTCAAACAGTGAAGGAAAAATTGCTATATAAGGTGGCATGATTTTCAAAAGTGAGTACCTCCGATTAATGTTGACATCTGCGATTTGTGGCTACTCTGTTTTCGTTCGATTTGCGCTTGGCATCCGTGATTTGCATTTGCACTATTTCGTTCGATTTGCGCTTGGCATCCGTGATTTGCATTTGCACTGTTTCGTTCGATTTGCGCTTGGCGTCCGCAATTTGCATTTGCTCTATTTCCTTCGAACAGCGCTTGGTATATTCGAGTTGAGCTTGCTCTGTGTTTTCGATCTCCGTTGACGTCTTTGATATCGTGCTTGTTCTGTGTCTTGGAGACTATGCTTGGCAAACTCAGATTTGAGCTTGGGCTGCATCCTTACCTTTTGGCTTGACGGCAGTGGATTGTTGCATGCGGTTTGTGGAAGACGTTTACGTTTTCCAAGTTCTTGGCGTCAAAGGAAGATAAAAGAGAGGGCAGCGGTGTTTTATTTCATTGGGCACTTGTGACCCAACGACGGTGGCGTTTAAGTGAAAGTGCTAGACGACAGAGGTGCCGAGTTCGATTCTCTTCATTGGGAATTTCCTTTTGGTCGCGGTGTGCAAAGAATGGTGGCTGTGATTGCGCGGGAGGTATAAGGTTAAGGTATCATTTTTTATTTTGACATTGGTTTATTGATGGTTAATGTTTATGTGGAGTAATAAGGTGTAAAGAGATTTTACTTTGTATGTTATTGTACTTTGGTGTTTTTACTAAGTTGGAGAAATAAGGTGTTATATTTGGATCTTTATTATTGTGTATTATTGTATAGTTGCTAACTCTAATTGGTGGCAAATTGAGAGTTAGTGTTGTGACAGATTTTGAGTTCTCCTTCTTCATCAAAGTAAAGGTATGGGCAACTTCTTCCATGTATGTTGTTTATGGTATATTTTCTGAAATTGAGTTTGGAGTGAAAAGGTTGTCTACTAGGTATTATTTTCTGGATATTGAAGATTGGTTATGCATTAAAGTCTTTGATGAATTTTTGGGTGAATGCATAATTCTGGTTGAGTAAGAGGAAGCATTTTTGCACTAGGGTTTATGTTAGTAAGTCTTGCTACTTGCATTGAGATGATGAAACCCTAGTTGTTGGTAAAAAGAATATAAGCATCATTGTTATATGAGATATTGCATGGTTGGCAATTGTTGGGTTGTGTTTCATATTCTTAAGAAAAACATACTACATCTATCTTATTCTTTTGAGATTGAGTTTGAGTTGAGATTGAGTTGAGATTGAGATTGGGAGTTAAGTATAGAACATATTGGGTCTCTAACAATTCTCTTTATGTTTCTATGAGATTTGAGATTGAGATTGGGAGTTAAGTATAGAACATATTGAGTCTCTAACAATTCTCTTTATGCTTCTATGAGGTTTATGAATCACATTGGGTCTCTAACAATTCTCTTTGTGGGTTCATGCTAAGCAAGTTTTTCTTGGTGAGCTTGTTGAGGTTTTGGACAGGTTCCGGTGGGGACTTGTGAGCAGGTTTTGGACAGGTTTCGGTGGGGACTTGTGAGCAGATTTGGGCAGGTCCTAGCAGAGGACTTGTGAGCTGAGTTTTTGAGAGTTCTATCAGAGAACTTGAGGACAGAGGTGCATTGGTTCTTTGAGAAGAACCCGAGGATAGATTTGGCAAGTCTTTGAGAAGGCTTGTGTGCAGAGGATTGATTTGTTCATAGAGTTGGACAGATCCGACAGATGAGAGGAAGACTTGTACTAGACCGATCGACTATGTTTGGTACGAGTAGGCTGAGCTGCTGTGGACGTGATCATAGAAGGCGAAGGTCTCTTAGGCTAAGCATTGAGGACAGGAGGTCTTCGGTGGAAAGGAGTTCCACGTGCTGGCAAGAGGTAGAGGCAGTTGATCTTCTGAGGGATCATTTCCAGAGCAGAGGGGAAGGTATCTCCTTTGAGCAGAGGCTCATAAATTCAGATTGGGGGAAGGTATCTCCTTTGAGCAGAGGCTCATAAATTCAGATTGGGGGAAGGTGTCTCCTTTGGGCCGAGGCTCATAAACATTGTAATTGGGAAGGTTTCCCAAAGAACTTTGAGATAACTTTTAGAGAAAAGTTTTGTGGACGTAGCCCAGGCATTTGGGTGAACCACGTTAAAATTGGTGTCACTTTGTGGATGATTTTGTGCATTGTTTTGATATTGCTTTGGGTATATTGCTTTACTATTTTGAAGTATAAAGGAAAAAGTAAAAAGAGGTCTTATACTGTTCACCCCCCTCTCAGTATAAGCTTGTGTTCTTCAATTGGTATCAGAGCGGGTGCCTTCAAAAAGTTTAACAACTTGAAGGAAAAGCTAGTAAAGAACACAATGGATCATTCAAGTGGCAATGCAACACCTATTCTTGATGGGTCAGATTTTGGTCTTTGGAGTGCAAGGATGAAGGTTCATCTAATGGCACTTGGGAATGAGGTTTGGGAAGTGATTGAAGATGAGTACACTATTCCTGAACTTGGTCCTAATACTAAAGAAGAAAGGCTCCTACATCACAACAATTCAAAAGCAATGAATGCAATCCTGAAAGGCTTACGAAAGCGAGATCTCACCAAAGTGATTCAACTGCAAGACAACTAGTGAAATGTGGAATCAGTTGAAGGTGGTTCATACAGGTGATACAAATGTCAGAAAGGCCAAGTTGAGACACTTCAAAGGTATGTTTGAACAACTCAAGATGAATGATGATGAAAATATTAGTGACTACATGCTTCGAATGGATGAGGTTGTTAACTCCATGAAAGACTTAGGTCTTGAGCTTGCTGAAAATGATGTTTGTGATAAGATTTTAAGATCTCTTCCTAATAGATTTAGTGAAAATATTTTTGCTATTGAGGAAGCTAAAGATTTGGATAAGTTGAAAAAGGATGAGCTCCATAGTATACTTGCAGCATTTGAGTTAAGAACTCAAGTGAAAGTTGATGTCAAGAAGGAGGCAGCTTTCAAGGCTACCAAGAAATCCAAAGGTAAATAGTTTCAAGAGAGTGATGAGTCTTCTAGTGATGAAGAGGCATATTACAGACAGAAAGGCAAGTTCTCTAGAAAGCACAAAAATATGAAAAACGTAAGATGTTTCAATTGTGGAAAGTTTGGTCATTATGCTACTGACTGTCTTGTTGCCAAGGATGAAAGTGATGAAGATAAACAGGATTGTAAGAGCAAGGATTCTGAAAAGCACAAGCATCATAGGAAAAACAAAGATGAGCACAACAATCAAGGAAAGAGGTATTCTCACAAACACAAGAAGAGTTTCTACCTAGACAAAGCAAGTAAGTGTTCTAGTAGTGATAGTGAAAGTTCTTCAAGTGATAATGAAAATGAGATGTTGTTCATATCAGAAAAAGAGGAAGAACCAAAACATAGATTCATTATCATGAAATGTCTTAGATGTGGAAATTTTGGTCACCTTGAGGATGATTGCACAAATAATGATTTGGTTTCTAGTATGTATGAGGATGCTTCAGAAAACTATAAGGAAGATGCATGTATGGTTTTTGAAAAGGGTAGCACCTCTAGTGATAAGAAATCTAAAAAATGCTTTGATGATTCTAAAAGCAAACATATAGAGGAAGGTGAAGTAGATCTTAAAGGTGAACTTATTAGTGCTCTTAGTGCTTTGAAAAAGGAAAGAAAGAAGAATGCTAGACTCAAGGATAAGTTAGATGAATGTTGTATGGAGAGAGATGATCTTATAGAAAGTCTTGACTTCTCTATAGCTAAGACACAAGAACTCAAGGATGAGTTAGAGTCTAAGGTTCTTGAGTATAGTGAGTTAGAACAGAAAATGGCTTCTTTGAAAGAGGAAACTAAAGGGTACAAGGATAAGCTTCACAAGTTCCAAGATAGCTCCAAAAAGGTTAAGTCTCTCATCAAAGGACAAAGAAAGACAACAGATAAAATAGGCCTTGGTTTTGTTAAACCTCACAAGGAACAAGTAGGAGAGTCTAGTAAGAGACTCCAAAAGGAAGAGAGTTCTGATGAGGAAAGTATTTCAGATCATGAGTCCTTGAATGATAGATGCACAAAAATAGAAAACAGAATTCAGAATGAGAAGAAGAAGTTTTCGAGCCTAAGAGGTCAAATAAAGGAAAGTTTCAAGGCGGATGTTTTGCTTGTCACCAGGTTTGATCACATAGCTTCACATTGCATGGCTCAAGTGAAGAAGGTAAATGATAGTTTCAGAGGTGGTAATTTCTTTCAAGGGTATTGCTACTCTTGTCAACGGTTTGGGCACAAGGCAGTTTATTGCAAGGCAAATATCAGGAACAGGTTTGATCAAAACAGGTTTGGTCAGAATAGGTTTGGTCAGAACAGGTTTGGTCAGAACAAGTTTGGTCAAAATAGGTTTGGTCAGAACAGGTTTGGTCAAAACTGGTGGATTCAAAGAACAGGTATGCCTAAAAGAAATAACATTGTTACTTGTTATAAGTGCAACAATGAAGGTCACACAGTCAGACGAGTGTAGAGCTAAAATTCTAGAATACGAGGAACAGGAACAGTGGCATGATCAGGTCCAAGGATCAAGGCATGGATAAGAACAGGGATGAGAACAAGAACAAGAATAGTGACAGGAACAAGAATATGGACAAAGAATTCAAGAGAAGGCCCGACAAGGAAGTTATAGACGCTGATGATGATCAGTGCCTAATGGGAGTTTTACTCCCACCCCAGAATTAATCACCTCATCAGGAGGTGGGGGAGGGACTAAGCTAAGAGGCTAATTCTTAGTCCCGAGCCCCAAAGGTGGCCCTTTGCCATTGATGACAAAGGGGGAGAGATATAAGTAAGGGGGAGAGCTTCAAAGTGAAGAGGAAAGCTTCAAGTCAGGGGGAGCAAAACTTCAAAGGAAGATTCTCAGTTGCTAGCACGGTTGGTTTCAGTTGGTTTCAGTTTTGGCTCTTGAGAAGTGTTTTCAGTAAAGGTTTGCCATCAATGACAAAGGGGGAGATTGTTGGCAATTTTGGGTACCTTGGGTACATTGCCTTTGCTCAAATGTATAAGTTGTCATTGATGTCAAAAGGCATTTTTGTGTTGATTTCAAAAGAGTGTGATGTCAAGAATAAAGGGTTTTTATTAAAACCATGGTGGCAAGGCTAAAGGTTTTTCTTAAAACCATTTGGACTCATTAAGGGTTTTTATTAAAACCAAGCTTAACTTAATGCAAAGGTCCATGTGTATTATTAATAATTAAATTAACTCAAACCTTTGTCAAAGGTCCAAGTTTAATTTATTATTAATAAAATAATAATTATTATTATTTTAATTATTATTAAAGGGTCTTTCAACCCTTAAGCGATGGAAGAAACAAGAATTCTTTCGCCGATTTGTTGCCATCGTTGGAAGAGCGCCGACGTCAAACAGTGAAGGAAAAATTGCTATATAAGGTGGCATGATTTTCAAAAGTGAGCACCTCCGATTAATGTTGACATCTACGATTTGTGGCTACTCTATTTTCGTTCGATTTGTGCTTGGCATCCGTGATTTGCATTTGCACTATTTTGTTCGATTTGCGCTTGGCATCCGTGATTTGCATTTGCACTGTTTCGTTCGATTTGCGCTTGGCGTCTGCAATTTGCATTTGCTCTATTTCCTTCGAACAACGCTTGGTATATTCGAGTTGAGCTTGCTCTGTGTTTTCGATCTCCGTTGACGTCTTTGATATCGTGCTTGTTCTGTGTCTTGGAGACTGTGCTTGGCAAACTCGGATTTGAGCTTGGGCTGCATCCTTACCTTTTGGCTTGACGGCAGTGGATTGTTGCATGCGGTTTGTGGAAGACGTTTACGTTTTCCAGGTTCTTGGCGTCAAAGGAAGATAAAAGAGAGGGCAGCGGTGTTTTATTTCGTTGGGCACTTGTGACCCAATGGCGGTGGCATTTAAGCGAAAGCGCTAGACGACAGAGGTGCCGAGTTCGATTCTCTTCGTTGGGAATTTCCTTTTGGTCGCGGTGTGCAAAGAATGGTGGTTGTGATTGCGCGGGAGGTATAAGGTTAAGGTATCATTTTTTATTTTGACATTGGTTTATTGATGGTTAATGTTTATGTGGAGTAATAAGGTGTAAAGAGATTTTACTTTGTATGTTATTGTACTTTGGTGTTTTTACTAAGTTGGAGAAATAAGGTGTTATATTTGGATCTTTATTATTGTGTATTATTGTATAGTTGCTAACTCTAATTGGTGGCAAATTGAGAGTTAGTGTTGTGACAGATTTTGAGTTCTCCTTCTTCATCAAAGTAAAGGTATGGGCAACTTCTTCCATGTATGTTGTTTATGGTATATTTTCTGAAATTGAGTTTGGAGTGAAAAGGTTGTCTACTAGGTATTATTTTCTGGATATTGAAGATTGGTTATGCATTAAAGTCTTTGATGAATTTTTGGGTAAATGCATAATTCTGGTTGAGTAAGAGGAAGCATTTTTGCACTAGGGTTTATGTTAGTAAGTCTTGCTACTTGCATTGAGATGATGAAACCCTAGTTGTTGGTAAAAAGAATATAAGCATCATTGTTATATGAGATATTGCATGGTTGGCAATTGTTGGGTTGTGTTTCATATTCTTAAGAAAAGCATACTACATCTATCTTATTCTTTTGAGATTGAGTTTGAGTTGAGATTGAGTTGAGTTTGAGATTGGGAGTTAAGTATAGAACATATTGGGTCTCTAACAATTCTCTTTATGCTTCTATGAGGTTTATGAATCACATTGGGTCTCTAACAATTCTCTTTGTGAGTTCATACTAAGCAAGTTTTTCTTGGTGAGCTTGCTGAGGTTTTGGACAGGTTTCAGTGGGGACTTGTGAGCAGGTTTTGGACAGGTTTCGGTGGGGACTTGTGAGCAGATTTGGGCAGGTCCTAGCAGAGGACTTGTGAGCTGAGATTGAGAGTTCTATCAGAGAACTTGAGGACAGAGGTGTATTGGTTCTTTGAGAAGAACCTGAGGACAGTTTTGGCAAGTCTTTGAGAAGGCTTGTGTGCAGAGGATTGATTTGTTCATAGAGTTGGACAGATCTGATAGACAGAGGAAGACTTGTACTAGACCGACTGACTGTGTTTGGTACAAGTAGCTGAGCTACTGTGGACGTGATCATAGAAGGCAGAGGTCTCTTAGGCTAAGCATTGAGGACAGGAGGTCTTCGATGGAAAGGAGTTCCACGTGCTTGGCAAGAGGTAGAGGCGAGTTGATCTTCTGAGGGATCATTTCCAGAGCGAGAGGGAAGGTATCTCCTTTGAGCAGAGGCTCATAAATTCAGATTGGGGGAAGGTATCTCCTTTGAGCGAGAGGCTCATAAATTCAGATTGGGGGAAGGTGTCTCCTTTGGGCCGAGGCTCATAAACATTGTAATTGGGAAGGTTTCCCAAAGAACTTTGAGATAAATTTTAGAGAAAAGTTTTGTGGACGTAGCCCGGGCATTCTGGGTGAACCACGTTAAAATTGGTGTCACTTTGTGGATGATTTTGTGCATTGTTTTGATATTGCTTTGGGTATATTGCTTTACTATTTTGAAGTATAAAGGAAAAAGTAAAAAGAGGTCTTATACTGTTCACCCCCCCTCTCAGTATAAGCTTGTGTTCTTCAAGACAATAAATCTAACAATACCTCTCTTTAGGGGTGGAGATTTAGAAAATCTCTCAAACTACCAAACCATTATTGTCAATCCTCTTTGACAAGTGGTTTGTAAGTATGTCTAAGAGTCAAATCACCAGGTGGGTAGAAGAAAAAGGAAATATTGCAAAAAGGTAAGTATATTTTAGGATAAAACACTTGACAATAGGCCACACCATTACTTTAAGGTATACCATTGAGAAAATAGAATAAAAATAAGAAGTATATTACTATTTTGTGGATTTCAAGAAATCTTTAGACATAATGCCTAGAAGTAAACTATGGAATATAATAGAATACTTAGACATACTATAAAAATGTATAATAATAGTGCATAGACTCTACAAGGATATCCAATCTAAAATTAGAGTGCAAGTAAGCCTTTTTAAATGCTTTAGAATTGATATAGTGGCTAAACAAGGATGCTCATTATCTCTACCTTATTTGGTTTATATATTGATAAATTAGAAGAATGACTAAATGTAAGATAAGGGATGATGTTAAATTAGAATAATATGGCATGAGCATTATTTTGTATGCAAATGATATCATTTTGATTACAAGTTCAACATAGAGTTTGAGAGATCACTTACAAGGATTAAAGCATTTTTGCAAGAAGGTAGGTAGAACAATAAGTAAATAATAGTATAATTAAGATCACAATATTCTCAAATTAAAATAAAATCAATAAGTTAAGTTTTATTTCTAAGGAGGTATTTTGGAAGAAGTAGTAGAGTACAAATGCCTTAGGATAGACTTCAAAAATAATATCAATTAGAAAACATGTAGAATGAAAAGAACATTAGAAAAATGAAGAGCACTTTTTATATTACAAAATAGTAGTAGAGAGGTTGAATTATGGGATGGGAATTATATAGGATTTACTTAGGATATTAGTGGTATTGGTGTTGTTGTATGGGTGTAAAGTGGGGGTTAGTAGTGAGGATTCAAAAACACCTAATTTCAAACTCAAAATAATAGCATCAATTTCATATCACATTATTTTAACAGAAAAAAGTGCCTTATAGATAGAGGTAGGTATTATGGTTCATCTTCTAGGATAATCTAAAAAAATAAAATGATTAGATGCAAATAGATGACATAAAGTTGTAATAGAAGAAGATTGAACAAAAGAAAGAAAATATAGATGAATCAAAACAAGAAGTGGATGAACAAATAGAATTTCAATATAATAAAAGCTCAAATTTTAATAAATACATAGTTGTTTTTAAAGTAAAAATTTAGAGAAACTATGTGGGAAAATAAGTTAGGAAGAGAAAAAGAACATTATTTTTACTAAATTTGATCCTTCATATGATCATAACCAAAACGTCTATGTGAGGAAAAACATCAATTGAAGATAAAAGTTGTTTATGGCTTAATTAAGGACTATATCACACAAACTTTAATGTGGAATAGACAAATGGAAGAGATCAAAATAAAAATGGGAGGAGAGGGTATGTACCTTTTTATTCATCAGAGGAAATTAAGACAAAGAAGTATTTTATTTTGGAATGAAGGTATATAGTGATACTCAATCTAACTATGTTGATGCTATAGAAGTGGAATCATTGTAAGAATTGTTTGAAGAAGAGAAACCAAATAAAATAAGAGAATTCATTATCAAATCAATAGTAGAGAAATATATATATATATATATAAATATATATATATATATATATATATATATATATATATATATATATATATATATATATATATATTGTTGGAGAACAAGGGGTTGTACTCAAGTCCCTCACCCTTGACAAGTTACAACTTTCTCCTTTAGAGCTTGAGAGTTTACAAGTAGATTCAATTTTCATCTCAATTGAGTAGCTATATACCTACATCATTTTTTATAAGTTTAAATTCTTGATTTTTTATTTTCTAGATCTTCTTCAATTTTCTGTGTAATACAAATATTCCAAAATTCAGCATCCTTCTTGACATTTCTTGCAGTAGCCTTCACAATACCAAAACTCCATTTCTATTGTCTATGTATTGCATCTTAGTAGAGTAATATTTCCAAAACTTTGCACTATCATAGTCCGCTTTACCATGTCTAGATTGTTAGTTTCCTTCTTGAAGCGTAACTGCAACCACAAGAATTGCAATAAATAGTTTATATAAAAACATATTAATGTTATAAAATAAAACAAATATTACCAATGGAATATATTAAAGTTAATCTTAATCATTATTTGAAGTAGATAGTCAAAATTTTCTTATCAGATTTAGCTAAACTTACTACTTCCTCTAACCATGGAAAAAAGAATTTAACTTCATGATCCTCAACTAAAACATCTCTATTGGCTATCTTATATGCATATTTGTTTCCTTCCCTAAACGTATGAGTAAATTTGATTTCTTCAAAATCTATAGTAAGGTTTTATATTTCCACAATTATCTCTTGTATGTTCCATGGAGCCTTTGCTTTCCTCAAAATTGTATTTATTACTATTAGTGAATCACCTTTCATCCACACTCTTCCATTTTATTTGTCTGCATATTTTTAACCCTTAATCCAAAGTTACCCAAGCTTCAACTTAATTATTTGTATTAAAACCATTATTGAAAGTGTAATGAGATAAAATATCTCCCCTATTATTTCTAATCATTCATCCTCCTCCTACTGGTCCTAGATTTCCTTTAGATGTTCCATCAAAATTCAATTTGACCAACTCGACTTTTGGTAGTTGCCACTTTATATTATTTATCTTATTTTTATTTACCCTATACCCAACATCATAATTCCAATTGACGACTTGAATCCATCTATCAAGGACTTCAATATTAGGGATTAGGTTAGTTAATAGGGTTGGTTTAAATTTTTCTATGGTTAAATAAATATTCCTTTTCATTAACTCTAAACTATTTTCCTTTCCTTTAAATATTTTTTTATTTCTTTCCAACCATATAGTCCAAAGTATTGTATAATTTTATATGTCCTAGATCGTTTATAAAGCCTCACTTTTAAAGTGTTTTGTCATTGCTTAAACCATTCTTCAATTTTTCAATTCATGATTATGCATTTACCAAACATATTAAGCAACCATTACCATAGTTTCTAAACTATTAACTAGTGTCCCAAGATATGGTCTATACTCTTCTCATTTTTACATAGAAAACATTGTGAGGGGCCATGAAAACCCATTTTCATAAGGTTATCCTAGGATAATTTTTTTATAACGTACTAATCAAACAAACATTTTAATTTTAGGAATGCTTGGGCTATCCTAAATATCTCTCCATATTCTTGCGATATTCCTATTTTTTTGGTGCTTTACAACATATATGATTCTTGTTGTGTATTCTCTAAGCTATTCAACTTGTAAATCAACTTATCCTCGGTTACCCTTAGAATAATCACTATTGTTATCTTTCTACTCAACCGCCTCCTAGCATCAATGTCTTGTATACTTGGCAAAAATTCCTCTTTCCAATTGTATCTTCCTTCTTGATCCTTTTACATTATGTTTTAAATCCTATCACCATATGTATATTGAAGTAATCTCATTCATGGTTTCAAAATTGTATCTAGATTGAGTGGTTTTTATCATGTCAAGTATCCATACAAATAGAAAATTTTTCTCCAATTTCCACCACCCATCTTAGACATTTAATCGTAAAATCAATTAATTTTTTACCGTTCTATATTGTAGAACCATTTGGTAGTGATAACATAGTGAATATTAAGCTTGGGTCCTTGGACTCAATATAATTAGGATAAATCTTACCCATTATATTTGACTCTCTCTATACAATCTCAAAATTACTTTTCCCATAAAAGCTAAGATAGCATCCATAAGAACTCTTAAACTGAGACCTCTCCTAGTTTTATCATCACACACCTTTCTCTATATCATCAAAGGAAATTTCCTTTTATCATGGAATCCTAACCATAAAATGATTGCATAATATAGATTAAACTTTTTGCTATCAATTTTGGCATAGTGTACAAGAATATTTAATATGTTGGAATGGCTTGTAATATTGATTTAATTAGCTATACTCTTCCTACTAATCATAACCATATACCTATCCATGTTGATAGTTTATTTTGAACTTTACTTGTAATTGGACTCCACAAGTCAATCCTCGTTCTCCCCTTAAATAAGGGCATCCCTAGATAAGTTGATGGTAAATTTACATCATCCATTTGAAGTAACCTACATATCCCTACTTTGACTCTAGTTGGAGTGTTTAGGAAGTAAATTTTGGATTTTATCCTACTAACTTCTTGCCTTGACATTTTTTTATATTCCTTTAATAAGTTATTCAAATAGCTGTCCTTGCTTATCCTTGCCTTCTCAAAATGAGTTTTATCTACAAACTATTGATGGGTGATGTTGTCAATGTTATTACTAGTCTTAAGTCCATTTATTAACTCATATTTCTTAGCCTTACTGAATTTCCTACCCAACATCTGTACCATAATAATGAATAGATATGGTTATAGAGGATCTCCTTGTCTAAGACCTTTCTTGGCTTAAAATTATTATGTTAGTAACCCATTGATTAGAAGTGAATATGATATTGTAGAAACACAAACTTTAATTCATTTAACCAATTTATTATCAAATCCAAATTTTTTTAATATTGTAAAAATAAATTCCGTTTAACCCTATCATAGGATTTACTCATATCAAGTTTTAATATCATTGCTCTCTATTTTCTTGAAGTTGCTAAATGCATAACTTCATGGGCTACTATGATCCTGTCCAAAATTTGCCCCCCTTTCACAAATCCTCCTTGCTCTTTTGAAATAATTTTGTCTAATAGTGGTTTTAACCAATTTTCCATCACTTTGGAGATTATCTTATATAGCATATTATATAGGATTATGGGCCTAAATGAATCAAATAATTCAAAATTTTCATTTTTTTGTGATCAAGGTAAGATATGTTGCATTTATTTTATAAGGTATGCACTATTTTATCTTAGATTGTTCCACTACCACAAATAAAGAATCCTTCACTATATCCCAATTATATCGATAGATGATATAGAGAGCCCATATGAACCTAGGGATTTATCCTTATCAAAAGAGAAAAGAGGTAAATGAACTTCTTCTAGATTAATAGGCTCCATTGATTTCCTATCGTCTTAATTTGTTATAACTAAGGGTATTTCTTGTAGTAGTTTATCATTAAGAACTTCAACCTCATATGATCCTAGAATATTATGGTAAACAAACCTTGTCTCAATTTTTATTTCATTTTTGTTTTCAATCCAAACCCCTCCTACTAATTTAATTCTACCAACTATGGGTGTTGATATTTGTACTATTGTCATTTTATCTCCTTTTAACCAAGTTTATCTCAATTTTAATATCCAAGATTTATCTTCCTTACTAGAAGTTTTATGATATTAACTAAGAAAATACCTTTCCTTTGAGCTTGGATTATTATGCCCACATTTTTATAATTTTAAAAGTTTCTCTTTTAGTTCTTCTTTCTTCTAAAAATATATTTCCAAAAGTTTTATTGTTCCATTCTTTTAATCTAGATGTCATTGATTTAATTTGTTTTGGAAGTGTATATAGCCCACCGTTTCCTAAAGAATTTTGTGTTTACACTATCATATCAATAATTAAGGATGGTCTTCTACACTTGCCCATATTTAAAATAAGATATTTTTTAATTCATTTACCACCATTTTAATTCTTATGGGCCAATGATCTAAACCAATCCTTGTCAAGGTATTAAATTTATCACAAGTCCCTTCATGTAGCCAATGATATGAGATTATGCATCTGACTAATTTTTCTACTACTATTAGGATATAACCTCTCTTGTTGTTGGTCCATGTATAATTTTCCTCTTCAAACTCAACCTTCCATAGATTATTGTTTTGAATAAAAGCTAATAAATCTTTCATACTTTGGGATATTTTCATTTTTTCCCTAAAATTTTTCATCTAGCTTGGTTATGACACTAAAATATCCTATGATCATGAATCATGTTTTTTGGTATTTACTTCTCATAATGGATTCAATCCCATAACATAATTCTAATATTCCTAACTGATTTGTAGATCCATGGACATTGATAAGGATGAAACGAATATCTACAAAATAGCATATGACTAATGTGGCTATGACTAGTTTTATGAATGGTTGCATACGAGGTTATAATTTGGTTATAACATGTTAGAACTCCCCCTATTTCTTCTTTTAAATCCACAACATTCCATTCACATATTTTCCATACCACTTTCATAATTTTGTAAACGTATTCCTTTATCATTTTAGTATCATGAATACAAAAAATATGAAGCTTATTACTTAAATAGAGGCCCCTGATACACCTATGGTTTGAAAGGGAATAAGTACCCCTTATATTCCATGAGATTATAATCATATCTCATTAGGGGCTACTGGCCTCACCTATGAATTACCAATATTATTTTGCTATTTGATCAACCAAATTAGATTATTTTTCTTTCTCTGTGTTTGCTCTTGCTTCCCTAATATTCACTTGATAATTTGAGGGTTTTTTTTTCCTTACCTATATCATAAGTAGATCTTATTATCTATTCCTCAATATTCTTTCACAACTTTCCTTTCCATTAGATTTATCCTCTCTTGGCTCTACTACGAAAGCTTTTGACTTGTCCTGCTTTTTTTATGGTATTTCCTTATTAATGGTAGAGGTATTAACATCTAAAACTACATTTTCTCTACCACTTTTCTCCTCCTAAATGGTGCATGGTGCTTAAAGAGAGTCTTCACAATTTGATGAGGTACATTACCTAGGTTCAATAGGAATGTTCCCCTAAATTAAGATCATAGTGAATAAATGATTCCTTGTTAATATTATGAACCTATTGTATCATGTCCTGTATGCTCTGATATGATTTTTCTTCATAGGATAAAGCCTCAAAATATTTGGCATTTTTTCCAATATCCTCCCTTACTAGTCTCCATTGTTTATTTACTTTCGTCTATCAAGACCTATTGTTTGGAAGTTGAAAACCATCCTCATACATATCCATTTGTTTCTCTTAAGGTTTTCTACATATTTTTTTGTTGGAATATTAGAAGGGTATGATCTCTCAGTATGTACCACATTATAACATCTTCAATATCCCCCACCTTAGGTTTTCTACACAGGTTTTCTCAAGATTATAATATTTGAAAATAAACCTATAATAATTTACACACAAAAATTCTAAGATAATAAAGGAGAAAATGAAATTAGCTAAAAGAATTTATTCGTAGACAAAATTTCCTACCTCATGGATGCCCTATCCCTCCATTGCTCCTTCAATCATTCAAACCCTGGTTGACAAATATTTGTAATTTCATTTTTTGCAACTTAATATATCATAATTGCCCTTGTTTTAGATGGTTGGCTTCAAATTTTTATATATTCCTAAATATTACTCAATTTCCTTCATGTGACCACTCATTTTAAATATCTTCAAATTCTACACAAATTGATCCAAGAATCATTTAAATCAGATAACCCTTCATAAAGAAATGGCTTTTAAAATATGAGATATCTTTTAGGAAAAAATTACCCTAATGTTGCCATAGTTTTGAATGGTTATCTTCACATGGTTGATTCTTTTGAATGACCACTCATTTTGAATATTTTCAAATTCCACACAAAATACCATAAGAATCATTGAAATCGAACTATTGTATGCAAAGATACAAATCCTGAAAGATGATTTATTTTTTGGACTAGTAGAAGATCAATGTTGCAAAAATAAAAATGATTGATTTTGAGATTTGTAGCCATGGTTCCTTATAAATTTTCTATCACATAAGTTGCTTTTGCTCTTGTGGATATTAAAAACCATTTATTCTATTCTATTCTATTCTATACATATGTTGACATTTTCAAAATAATATTCTTAATAATTTATGGAGATAAAATATAGTTTTATTATTAATCCAGTCTCACATTATTGTTTTCAGACATTAATAATAATACCTAAATCCTTTTTATTGAAATAAATTTCCATCATTTTCCAATGAAAGTATTTAAATATTAAATTCACTTAGGGAATTAGAACCTTGACATACAATGTGAAAATTTCTACTTCCATCAATAACCCTAATATTGTTGGATGTAATATCTAATATATATTTTTATTATATTTATAATTTTTTTAATAAAAAGCAAGTTATTTTCTTCTTACTAGTTAAATGTGGGATATTTGATTGATATTAATCCTACTATATTATACCGTGGTCATGTAATCATCAAAAAACCTTTCTAATTAATTTATATTGATATATTAATATCAAATTTTATTAATCATTTTATTTTTTATTGAATAATTTCATTTGATTAAACCTAGGAAGCACAATACAAAAAAAGGGTAGCCAAAGGGCTTACCACTAGTATGTTCACTTATACATCATTTCCTAGGTTAATAATTCCCTAGGAGCAAAAGGTCAAAAAATTTCAAAATCCATAGTGTAAAGCCCTCAATATAAAATCTTAGGAAGAAATACTAAATCTAAAAACAAGAAAACATTATGCTAGGCTCAAGCAATTGTTAGAACCAATGCTACAATTGATGATCCATCATCACTATCTCCTAGGGGTTTCCATGTTACATGAGGTATCTCCCCAAAATTCCATCAAATGATGAAGGTGCTCGATATCCATCTGCACCTTTTGAGCTTGTATTATAATATACAAGTTTAGAGAAGATATGAGACATAAAACATATTCCCTTACAAACTCATCTATTCATTTTTGAATATTTTTTTATTTCTACATTCCATAAAAGGAAAATTAATTTCAATTTGGATTATGTGCCAATATTTATGCTTGCATCATTCCCAAGAGTCATATGTTCCTAGAAAAACCATATACTAAGTAGTCTAAAGGATATTCTAGATTTTGAAAATACTTTGATATCATTGTCAGGCCTAAGAGGATGGTAAACAAGACTATAATATATGCATTATATTTTCAAAATACTAATACACAAAGTAGATCGGGGGAGCAAAATCGAGATGCCTAAGATGATTCTCCACTAGAAGACCTCCTTGTAAAAGAGACCATGTATAAACGACATTCTTTGGCTTAATTAGTGGCATCCAGACAGTTTGTACATATTTTAGCCAATCCAAATACTTGTTAAGTGGGGGTCTAAGCTTATGGCTGAATAGAGCCATTTGTAGGCTTCTTTAACAGAGTATGCAATAAGATTTTTATGACTAGGGCAATTCTAGTCTTGGGCCCACTCATAATTTGGTATAGTAAGGGCTTTACTAAATCCTGGGAGAGGGTATTTAATAGGATAAATATAGGTAAGATCCCTATTATTGAATTTTTTTGGCTAGATAATAAGGGGTTGTATTCGGGTCTCCCACCCTTGAAAAATACTTCTCTTATTTAGAGCTTAAGAGTTTACAAATAGATACACTTTTCATCTCAATTGAGATGCTATATCTAGAAACCTACATCATTTTACATAAAATATCTAAATTCTGATTTTCATTTTTTGGATCTTTTCAAATTTTGTATGAATAAAATTACTCCAAAATTTAGAAATTTTCTTGAAATTTTCTTATAGTAAACTTCACAATTCCAAAATTTCACCTTTACTATCTATGCTTGGCATCTTAATAGAGTAATATTTCCAAAACATTGCACTATCATAGTCCGCTTTACCAAATATGGATTGCTAGTTTCCTTCCTAAAACACAAGTGCAACCATAAAAATTATAATAAATAGTCTAAATGAAAACACATTATTGTTACAAAATAGAATATATATTACCAATGGAACATATTAAAGTAAATCTTAATCATTAATTGATTCAGGCAATCAATATTTTTTGTCAACTTCCACTAAACTTTCTACTTTCTCTAACCATGTAAAGGAGAATTTAACTTCATGATCCTCAATGAAAAACCCTAGAAAATATCCTTCCCTAGAAAATGTGAGGGTTTTTGATTAAGGATCATGAAGCTAAATTATCCTTTCCATAGTTAGAGAAAGTAGAAAGTTTAGTGGAAGTTGACAAAAAATATTGATTGCCTGAATCAATTAATGATTAATATTTATTTTGGCATAGAATACAATATATATTATGACTAAGGAGAATTTAGCTTCATGATCCTCAGTCAAAAACCCTCACATTTTCTATATATTTATGGACTCATTCCCTTAATATATAGTTTTGATTGACACATTTGTTTCCTTCCCTTAATATATGTGTAAACTTGATTTCTTCAAACTTTTTGGCAAGATCTTGAATTTCCACAATTATCTCTTGTATGTTCCATGGAGCCTTTGCTTTCTTAAAATTGCAATTATTACTATGAGAGAATCACTTTTCATCCAAAATTTATTCCAATTCATTTGTTTACATATTTTTAACCCTTCTAAAGCTGCCCAATATTCAACTTCATTATTTGTCTTAAATCCACTATTGAAATCATAATGAGATAAAATCTCTCCTCTATTATTTCTAATTATTCCTCCTCCTCCTAATGGTCCTAGATTTAATTTAACCCACTCCACATTTGGTGGTTTCCACTTTATATTCTTTGCCTTCTTTGTGCTTCTCTTGTACCCAACATCATAATTCCATTTAATGACTTGAATCCATTATCAAGGTTCTCTACTTCCAAATTAGGTATTGGGTGAGTTGATAGGGTTGGTTTAGACTCCTCTATGGCTAAACATATCTTATTTTTCATTACCTCTAAAATGCTTTCATTTTCTTTATATATTCTTCTATTCCTTTCTAGCCATATAGTCCAAAGTATTGTATCTTTTGAAATATCCCATATTGTCTATAAAGCCTCACTTTTTTAATTACTCTGCCATTGATTTAACTAATATTCAATTCTATTATTCATCACCATGCATTTACCAAACATATTAATAATCCATTGCCATAGATTCCAAACTATTGAGCAATGTCCCAAGATATGGTCTAGACTCTCCTCCTTCCAAAAAAGACATTGAGAGGGGTCATGAAAACCCCTTTTCATAAGGTTATCCCAAGATAAAATGCTTCTATGACCTACAAGCCATACAAATATTTTGACTTTAGGAATTTTTAGGCTATCCCAAATATCTCTCCATATTCTAGTGACATTATTATTTGGTTGGTGTTGAACATTATATCCACTTCTAGTTGTGTATTATCCTAATCTACTCAACTCCCAAATAAACTTATCCTTGGCCCCCCTCAGAATAATGATAGTTGTTATCTTTCTACTCAATTGCCTCCTAGCATCAATGTCTTGTATACCTGTAAAAAATCTTCTTTCTATTTGTATCTTCCTTCTCGATCCTTGTGCAAAATTTTTGAAACCCTATCACCATATTTGTCTTGAAGCAATATCATCCAAGGTTTCAAAAATGGATCTAAATTGAATGGTTTTTTATCACACCAAGTATCCATCCAAATAGAATTTTTTTCTCTAGTTACCACCACCCATATTAAACCTTTAATCATAATATCAATACATTTTTTTAAAGCATTCCAAAGAATAGAACCATTTGGTAGAGAGAATGCAGTAAATATTAAACTTGGATAATTGGGATCAACATACTTAGAAGAATTCTTGCCCATTGTCTTTGACTCTCTTTGTACAATCTCTAGATAACTTTTCCCTAAGAGCAGTTTGCATCTATAAGAACTCTTAAACCAAGACCTCCCCTAGTTTTGTCATCACAAAACTTACTCCATTTTACCAAAGAAAATTTTCTTTTATCATGTAAACCTGACCATAAAAAGGATCACATAATATAGATTAAAAAATTTTCAACTGATTTTGGCTTAGAATACAATGACATAATATGTTAAAATGGCTTGTAAGACTGATTTAATTAACTGCACTCTTCCTGTTAACGATAACATCTACATTTCCAAGTTGGAAGTTTATTTTAAACTTTACTAATAATTGGATTCCATAAATATATCCTCATTCTCCCCTCAAATAAATGCATCCCTAGAAAATTTGTTGGCAAATTTGCCTCCTCCATTTGAATCAACCTATAAATTCTTGCTTTGATATTAGCAAGAGTGTTAAGGAAGTAAATTTTGGATTTACTCCTATTAATTTTTTCCCTTGAAGCTCTTTTGTACTCTTTTAAAACGTTATTCAAATATCTAGCTTCATTTATCCTTGCCCTTCCAAAAAAGGTTGTATCATATATAAACTATTGATAGGTGAAGTTATTGATGTTATTACTAACCTTAAGTCTACTTATAAGACCATATTTGTAAGCCTTCTCTAAGTTCCTAATCAAAACTTCTGCCATAATAATGAACAAATAAGGAGATAGAGGATATCCTTGTCTAAGGTCTCTCTTGGATTTAAAAGATTATGTCACTAACCCATTGACCAACACTGAATAAGAAACTATAGAGACACAATATTTAATCCATTTAACCTATTTTTTCTTGAAACCAAACTTATCTAAAACTGTAAAAAGAAAATTCTATTTAACCCTATCATAGACTTGCTCATATCAAGTTTTAAGATCATATCTTTCTCTTTTCTTGAAGTTGCTAAATGTATAACTTCATGAGCTACTATGATCCCGTCCAAAATTTGTCTCCCTTTCACAAATCCTCCTTGCTCTTATGAAATAATTTTATCTAAAAATGGCCTTAATCTATTCGCCATCACTTTGGAAATAATATTATATGCCATATTACATAGGCTTATGGGTGTAAAAGAATAAAAAAATTTAGCATCCTTATTTTTTGGAGTTAGGGTATTATAAGTTAATGTATTTTTTTATCCTAGACTGTTCCACTACCACCAATAAAGAATCCTTCACTATATCCCAATTACGTTGGTAAAAAATTGCAGAGAGCCCATATGGACCTGGGGATTTATCCTTATTAAAATAAAAAAGAGCTAAATGAACTTCTTCTAGAGTAATAGGCTCCATCATTTTCCTATTGTATTCATTCATTATAACTGAAGGAACGTCTTGAAGAAGTTTATAATTAAGTAATTTTGTCTCCTCATAACATAAAATGTTCTAATAAAACAACTTTACCTCTCTCTAATTTCACTTTGATATTCAATCCAAACCCCTTCTATTGATTTAATTCTACTAATTTTGGAAGATGATCTCTATACTATAGCCATCCTATGAAAATACTTTGTATTTTTTGTCTCCTTATTTTAACCAAGTCTATCTTGATTTTAATATCCAAAATTTCAATTCCTTACTCAAAATTTTATGATATCCACTAAGCAACTCCCTTTCCTCCGAGCTTGTCTTATTATCATCACCTTTTTAGAATTTGGAAAGTTTATCTTTTAGTTCTTATTTCTTCTAAAAAATATTTCCAAAGGTGTTCTTGTTCCATTATTTTAATCTAGATTTCATGATTTAATTTTGTTTGGAAAAGCATACAACCCACCATTACCTAAATAATTCCACGTTTGAGCTATCATATCAAAAAATTGAGGATGGTCTTCCCACATATGCTCCTATTTAAAATATGATATTTTTTTGAATTCACTTACTATCAATTTAATTTTATTGGCTAGTGATCTAAACCAATCCTTTTTAAGGTATTAATTTTAGCACAAGTTCCTTCATCTAGCCAATGATTTGAAAGAATGCATATGTCTATTTTTTTTGCTATTAGGTTATATCCTCTCATGTTGTTGGTCCAAGTATAGTTATCTTCTTCAAACTAAACTTCCCATAGATTATTGTTTTGAATAAATGCTTTGAGAAAAAGAGTCAAGGAAGACCTCTAAATAAATGGCTAGAGAGCCAACGATTTCTATCAATCCTGCCCAGGAAAATCAAGTATGGGATATATGAATCGATTGTGACAAACCATCCAAGATGAAAGAGTATTTTTAGAAAATGGGTGTACTAGATCCCATAACATCCACATTTCAAGCGACAATAAGTAAGGTACCTCTAACAAATATGAAAGCAAAAAAGTTGATTTTGACCATGCTGCACTTGAGCCATAGGTGGCCAAGTTGTATAAAGTTAAGGTTGTTGATGAATCCTGTTTTCCATTCTGAGATAAACTATGTGTCCTTGAAGCAAAATGACTATCCCCATACCATTAATTTTAGGAAGTAGGTCGAGCCAACATTTATGCCTCAAATTTCATAAGGTTTTATTTAAGGGAGGTAGTAGGGAGAAAAATATGGAGTTAGGAACAACCAAATTTAGGAGTTGAGCCTAGTCAATCAGTTTGGTGTAGTTAGCACCTACGCATGATGTAACAAGGAACTAGCACTCCTCAGACACAGAGTGGTCAGAAGCCAAGGAACAAAGAGAGGGACAAGGCCAAAACTAGAGAGAGAAAAGAGATAAGCAGAGCCTATTGGAAAGTTGTTGCTGGAACTGGAGATTATCAACACCAAGTATCATGAGGATGTGGTAATCCTTAGGCATGGAAGGATGATGGACACAAAAAATGGTCATATTTTTGTATGGATTCATAACATGTTGTGCAACATTATTTTGATAGAATGTACTTTGTATGAAAGTTTTATATATATTCAATAGGAAAATATGTATATTCTCTAATATACATTTTAAGTGTGATTTGTGTATAGATTCGATGATTTTACTACTTTTCTACATATTTACGTCAAGGTCCCACTTGAACCTGGCATTTCATATCATATGGTGAAGAAATAAATATAAATGTGATCATAATAAGGAGTTACATATGCTAAGTTAGGTACCCAACTTCTGGATAAAGGTTGGAAGGCACCTAACACCTATCTTCCAAAAAGCGGTGCCTGACTCATGACTTCAGGATCAATAGTGCCTGACTTCCAACGATAGGATGAGCAGCACCTGACTTTCGAATGTGGGGTCAATGATGTTTGATTTATAGTGATAGGCTGAATATCACCTAACTCCCATTGAACTAGAGTACAATAAGGACCCTATTTTCAGATGAAACAAAGTAGCGATTTCCAATGACAGATGCGAATGGACAATGTAATGAACCAAAAAATTATCCATTTCTCATCAATGGCTAAGCAAACATGCAAATCGAGAAAACACTTATATGAAACTATTGATATCAATTGAGGTGTAATTTTAGACATATTCTATTTGGATAAATAGAACACACCTAATTTATCTTGCAAAGGATAAATTTAGCACATGTTTATTTTTTATCAAAATAATATGATTATTTTTTGTGTATTTGTTATAATAACAAGTCTAAAATAGACTTGCATAAATTTGTAATAGGGGATGGCTATACACTATAAATACACAGGCCACCCCTAAGAAAGGGATCCTAGACATTTTCTATAAATTATTTATGAAGTTGCAAATAAAATTCATTCGAGTGTTCATGTATATATTTTTAAGCGTCCAATGTGTGTGAATTGATCTAGCAAAGTCTTCTAGAGCCTAGATACACTATCAATAGTATTCCTCCCATTTTTCTATTTTTCTGTAATTATTTTAGTCATTGTTTATTTTCTAGTTTTCTTTCATTTCTATAGTTTATTTAATTTCTGTAATTTCCTTTTTTTTCTGTATTTTTTTGCAAGTGTGTGTTTCACTTTTCATAGTTTATTTTCAGTCATGTGTTTGGTAATGTAGGCTAGATTAATATTTTGTACAAGAAACAAAACTACACCATGAACCACCCCCTCTCAAACTTTAGGACATAGTGGGCTCATCTTGTTGGTTTTACAGGCATAAACTGTGCATGGTACTTCACAAGTTTATGAGATTTCATAGGTTTGACAATTTAAATAGAGCCAATAAATTAGTTGTATTTGTAACCAATGTTTTTCCCAACAATACAATAAAAAATTCATCCCACAAAGAGTGAGCATATGGAGGAGACTTCCCTATCACACAAAATTACATGTAGAAATAGTAAAGGCAAAGTCTGCAAGTGTTTGTAATAGTCAGGTATTCAATCAATAATAGTTAGAAAATTATAGGGTTGTCAGTAGTGCAGGGAATCCTAAAGTTAGAAACTAAACAGTCAGGACTGTTAGTGGCAATAATAGTCAACTACAACAGTCAATGATTACAGGGTTGTTAGTGATAGAAATAAAGCAAACATTGTTAGTAACTAACTAGCACAAGGAATTCTAAAGTAAAAAACTAAAGTATTACTGCCATAGTACAATTGCCAGTATAATGTCTAAAGTGGTTAGTAGTCAGAATTAGATAGGTCAAAGTTGGTTGATGCAATACCCAATTTTTGAATCCAACCTCCAAAGCAAAAATTGACCACAATAGTAGACTTATCAAAATAATAGATTAAAATTTTAGGGTGTCCAAAATTAGTATTGAGATATATAGCTCATTGTGACCATCTTTTCAATTTGATCATTTTGATATAAATCACCCAAGCACATTTTTGGACTCCTTACTAAAAATAGTAATTTTTGCAATCACACTTCTATTTTTAGTAATTCAGTGAAAAAGGTTCAAAAATTCCCAAAATGGTTGGTGGCACTGGACATAAAAAAGAGGTAGATCATGCCACTTCAATGTTTGAAAAAATAAATAGCTCCCTTTATAGCCTTCTCCATGACAATAACACCATAAAGGAAGATATTCAATGCTTTAGAGGTGAATACCTTCACTCCAAAACCCACTTGGAAGAACAACTTGTTGAGGTTGATTCCAAACTACAAGGTGCCCCAAAAGGGTTTGATTACCATATAGAACAATTAGGTCAAGAAAAAGGAAAGGAAGTGGCAAACTATCACCCTTTATTTGACCATGATACTACCTTTAAGATGCATAAATTATAATTTCCTAAGTTAAATAGGAAGGATGTAGATGGGTGGTTGTGTCATGTTGATCAATTTTTTAAACTCCATAATATCCCTAGATATTTTTTGGTCTAGATGGATTCCTTCAATTTGGAATTTTAAACTTTACAATGGTACCTGTGGTTGGAATACATCATTCCTAATCCTTCTTAGGAAGATTTTGAGTCCCAATTACTCATTCAATTTGGCCCTAGTGAGTATGATGACTTTACAAGAGCATTGAAAAATTTAAGATAAACCTCTATAGTTCAAGATTACCAAACCCAATTTGAGAAATTGGATAAAAAATCTAATGGGTTGAATGAAGGGTTTTTTATGAACGTTTTCATTAGTGGCTTGAAGGATGATCTCTAGGCTAAGGTCAAGATGTTAAAACTAAAAACAATGATGTAGGCTATAAGCTTGGCCCGGTTGGCTGAATCTAAATTCTCATATCAAAGGAGGACACCTAAATTTTCATAAACTAAACCCTCCTTTCCTCCCAAGTTCTCAACTCATAATGAAAATAAAATTGTTCCCCATAAACACTTGAATAAATAATAAATTGATGCTCAGTGCTGAAGATTTGTGCTACAATTATGATGAAAATATGTTCAATGGAATAGGTGCACCCAAAATAAGTTATTTTCATAGATGTTAAAGATCCAATCAATAGTGACCAAAGTGATGATGATGTAGAACCAGTAGAGGAACCACCTAAAAATGAGGAAGAACACAAGATTATACTAAGAGATGGGGTGAATAATAGAAGAGCACTTTTTACTTTTATTTACAAATTAATATTATGCAATGTATAGATAGCAATATCAACAACAGTAATCAAAGCAATGAAAAAATCACACACACAGTAGAGACACCAATTTAACGTAGTTCACCCAAAGATGGCTACCTCCACGGAGTAAATATTTCTTCTAAATATTTCTCAAATAATATCTTAGGAATCCTTTCCCTATTACAATGTTTATGGACCTCTATCCAAAGGAGATGTTGATCCCCTAAATATGGTTTGTGGATCTCTATCCATAGGAGAACTCCTTCTCCTCTACTTTGGTTGGTGATCTTCTAGAAGACTACTGCCTCCACTACACTGGATTGTGGGTCTTTCTCCATTGAAGACTCTTGTCCTCACTCAGAAGACCTATCCTCACTACCCTGGTTGATGGATCTCTATCTACTGGAGACTATTGTTCTATCTGTTCTGTCACCTCCAAAGTTCTATCTCAAATCTACACTAAACATAGTCTATTTAGTCTAGCACAAATATGCTCAATAAGACCACTAAAAACTTGCTCAAATCTACTCAAGAAGTCCACTCAGAACATGCTCAAATTTGCTCAATAGGTCCACTAAAAAGTTTCTCAAATCTACTCAACAAGTCCACTCAAAACCTGCTCAACAAGTCCACTCAAAACCTGCTCAAATCTACTCAACATCCACTTAAAACCTGCTCAAATATGCTCAATAGGTCCACTCAGAACCTGCTCAAATCTGCTCAACAGGTCCACTCAGAACCTGCTTAAATATGCTTAACAAATTCACTCATAACTTGGTAAAATATGCTCAATAGGTCCACTCAGAACCTGCTCAAATCTGCTCAACAGGTCCACTCAGAACCTACTCAAATATTCTCAATAGGTCCACTCAAAACCTATCCAAATATGCTCAATAGGTTCACTCAGAACCCATCCAAATCTACTCAACAAGCTCACTTAGAACTTGTCCAAATTTTCTCAACAAGCTCACTTAGAACTTGTCCAAATTTTCTCAACAAGCTCACTCAGAACTTGTCCAAATCTGCTCAACAAGCTCACTTAGAACTTGTCCAAATCTATATTGTAAGCTTCCATAAAAGCTCACACAAAATTAGTCCACAAGTCTTCTCAAAGACTTACCTTAAATTTGCTTAACAAGTCCACACAGAACTTGTCCAATCTCATAGAAGAATAAAGAGAAATGTTAGAGACTCAATATGTTCTACACTCAATGCTCAATCACTTTCTCAATTCAAATCAGAATATAGAATAGTTTATTTTAAGGAACTTAAACAATCACTCCACACAACCACTTGACTAGGCTCAACCAACTCTACTCAACCAATAAATCATAGAAACACCCCTTTCTCACAAACCCTAGTCCAAGCATGTAATCACAAACTCAAATTGTTTTCAACAATGCTCAACAACAAATATCATATAACAATGATACTCATATTCTTCTCAAACCCTAGTTCAATTTCTTTGTATAACAAATCACTTCAACAATAATGCTTATAAAACAATCTTCACATAACAATGATACACACGTTCTTTTCAAACCCTAGCTCAAGTTCTTCACACAACCAATGGCTTCAACAACAATGCTTATCAAACAAGGTTTTAACCACAACTCTTTATTCCAAAAAAACTTGAAGCATTAACGCAATCACTCTTGAAAAGGAAAACCTAATCAATTCCTTTTCACTCCAATATTATTTTTAGAAAACCAATTAATCAACTCAACTATGGAAGAATGTGCTCATACATTTTTTATTGAAGATGAAGGGATCGCATAAATCTGCCACAATCACACAAACTTCTATGCCAATCTCTAGAGGTTAGAAGATAAATATTTCACACAAAATAATATAAATACTCAATTACACCTTATCACTCCACCTTTCAAAAACAACCATCAACATACATAAACTATCTATCCAATCACACCTTATAAACTCCCAAATAAAAATAAATTCAACATCCACCAAAATAACTCAAAACCTCTTTAATCAATAAATGACAAGAAGAACTTTGGCAAGAATCAAATCCTCTTTCTTTAAAAACCTTAATAATATAAACCCCTTCTCAACAAAACAATATTTCAAAAACCCTTTTAATTCCAAATAGCACAAATAAATTTTCAATAAAAATAATCCTTCACAAACCCTTATGAATCCAAACACAAATTAATTAAAAATAAATCTTCACAAACTCTTATAACTCCAAACACAAATAAATCTAAACAAACCCTTTTAAGAAAACCTTAGGCAAAATTTAAATAAAAAGTTACCTTTGCCACTAGTGGGATTCGATCCCACGATCTCTGCCCCCTTAAGCGCTCTAGTCGTGGGCTTGACCATTGCATGCACTAGGCACACATTTGATAACCAATGAGTGCTTCATGTTTTTTCTCTTATTCCTAGCGCTTGAATCAAATGTGAACAAAAAGACCTTCCTTGGAACATCCATGAGAATCAAACGTGTGCGCTTCCTTTCCCAATGCCTTCGCAAATCGTGTGCCACCAATGGACCAACATGTCCTATGTGACTCAAACCATGTGTTGTCCTCTTTTTTTTTCTTCCTCGATAGTAATAAGACAAAGCTCTTTGTCTTCTTCCTCAATGTTCACGATGCACAAAATACCTTCAACCTTTTTACATGGGAGTTAATACGTCGAGGGGTAAGTTTCAAATGCCCCTTTGGGCATTAATTTATACACAAAACCACCATTCAAATTTAGGCGTCAGCACTCCTTAATTTTGATGACATTAGCATTAATTTAAACCTTTATATAATTTATAAATTATTTAAATTCAATAGAATTTAAATTTTATAAATTATATTTTAAAACCTTTGACTTTAATAAAATTAAAATCTTCCATAGGATAAATTTAAACCTGCAACTTGTACTCCACTGATTTATTTTAAAATATTCTACCACCATGGGTTTAATTAAACCTTCACAAAATATTAGTTTGCCAAATTATTCTTCAACTCTTTGCTTTGTTCCTGGTGTTAATAGTGGTTTTCTCCATGGTGTTGATGATGGCTTCATATGTTCACTTTGGCATCAATGACAACTTTTTCACCTTGACATCAATGACAACTAACTAAGCTCAAAATGTCCAACAATCTCCCCCTTTGTCATTGATGGTTACCCAAACTATTTTAACTAAAAACTTGACCTTTCCTTTGTTCTGATCCCCCTGGGGCATTGCTCCCCTGTCTCAATGCTCTCTCAAACGCCAAATCTCTCCCCCTTACTCAAATATTTCCCCTTTGACATCAATGGCAAAGAGTCACCTTTGGGGCTCGAGGCTAAGAATAAGCCTCTTATATTAGCCCCTCCACCACTTTATGTTAAGGTGGTTAATTTTGGGGTGGGAGTATTTCTACTCCTAGAAAGCACTGTTCTTTACCTTTATCCTCTTTTCTTCTTATCTAATTTTTATGATTCCTCTGTCTATTTCTATCCATGTCCATGTTCATGTCCATGTCATCATTCCTATTCCTATTCTTGTTCTTGTTCACATCCATATTCCTATTCTTGTTCATATCCATGTTCCTATTTCTATTCCTGTTCCTGTTCATATCCATGTTCCTATTCCTATTCCTATTCCTGTTCCTATTCCTGTTCCTGTTCATACTTGTTTTTGGAATATCTGCTCTACACCACTTTGCTATGTGGCCATCATTATTGTACTTATAACACTTAATATTATTATTCCTTGGAGGTGCAAATATCTTAGGATTTCTCCTAGTGAATACATATCCCCTTATGTCATGAACTCTGCAATTCATTGCCTTGTGACCAAACTGATTACATGAGTAGCAATACCCATGAAAATGTTATTTATTCCCATATTCATATCTTTCATGTGTCCTGCATTGTGAAGCCATGTTCCCAAACCTATGACAAAAGCATCTTCCATGGAAGTTTTCTTGTCTTGACCTCATTGGTATCCTGGTCTATTTTGACCTATTTTGATTGTTATTCCATCTGTATCTTCTTTGTGCATTGTTCCTGTCTTTGTTGAATCCTCTATTGTCTAACTTGTTGGTCCGAATTTCATACGCACCCCGTGAAGGATGGGCAGGAAGCTCCGGAGACACCCACGGGACGAATCCCACTCACTTTAGGATCTAGCTGGTTATCCAAGGTGCGAGTTACAGAGTTGGGTCGAATGGCTATTCACTCTTTTCTACTTCTGGAATAGATTTCAATATGGACTATTTGTTACCTTACAGGGGGTTCTTGAACTTGTTCAGTAGTTGTCACTTGTTTATCAGATTTAACTTGAATTCTTGATCTAGCTCTCATGGGTCAGCAGATTCAAATAAAAGACAAATAAAGAAAGTAAAAATGGATCATTTCATCAAAAACAAAGAGAGGGTAGGGTAGGGCGAGAAGAGAAGTTTATCAGACTTTAAACTGTAAAACTTAAACTGTCAATTTTATCTATGCTACTAGCTTCACAACGAACAAATCAAAGAAGAAAGTGTCCATCAAGTATAAGATCACTTTCAACTAAGAGCACAAGGCGAGTGAAATAGATCTAGCAAAAAATTATAAATCCAAGGGCAGCTGGTTAAAACTGGTATCTTTCACCGGAAGCCTAGCTCACATAGTGAAGACAAAGCAATTAGAACAAACTTACACCTGAAATCTGTAATTTTCCCTAGCAGACAATAGAACAACTGAAGCCTAACAACATATTTAAACTTGATAATGGCAGATTTATAGCATATATCTAACAAACTTTAAATGGAACGGATAACAAAAGAAGATACACTTATCACACTCTGCAAAAGATTAGGCTCCTGGCCATGCTATCACAGAAAAGCTAAAGCACATCAACTCCAAGTCCAGAAACAAAGGATTTCACAAGATTTGCAAGAAATTGCTTATAAGCCTTTTATTTCTAAGTCTCCGCCTCCCACGATTACATTGAGAAGAAGTATTTATAGACTCAGGACAGACCCTGATATTTTCAGAAATATCTTCTTCTTTAACTGCAAATCTTATCTTTCTAAACCCTAGGACCCGGGTTTTACAATATAAAGTCCTTTATAATCAAGTTCTGGATAGAACTTAACCATTCTGCCAATCTGTGTAGTCAGCTACCATAAATGGAGAAGATAGAGTTGAATGCCACTTGCATTCACCCGCAACTGCAAATGAATGCTCTCATTAATTTTTGCTGGTGAGCCGGATGAGTCACCACTTTTCTCACATCTGAACTCCGCATATCCATCCCCGAGTTGAAATTGTCTCCATGCTATTAATTCTGCAATAAATCTCCATTGAATGCTTTCACCGACATCTTCTCCTCTAGCATGGCGGTCCTTGATCAAATCTGCACTTTAACTTTGACTTTATGGCCTTTCCCGGTTGTCCCGTAGGTGACAGGTGGAATCCTGCATGAAAGAGAAAAGATGCATTAGTACCTTAATAAAATTATCAAACCCAAGATTAAAACATTAAAATCAGACTAAAAACCGCAAAATATGCTTGCATGTCGGCCTTGCTCTGTCTGATTCGCGCTTTGACACATATCGCTACCCCAGGATGCCTTCTGTTTACAGCTGGAATGCACTTCTGGCCCTTTGGGAAACTTTCTCTCTCCTATCACGATTCTGAGACATGTCGTGATTTCACGACATTTCACGAAATCGCGACGTCCCCAGTGCCATGCAACTTCTTCCCCGGTCAGCCACGAAAACGCGACATGTCACGATTTTGCGACATGTCACGAAATCGCACCTCCTGCCAGTTGTCGCACAACCTTTTCAAGCATGTTGCGATTTTGAGACATGTTAGCGATGCGCTGCACCTTTTGTACTTAAGCGTTTTTCCATCAAAAACCCACGAAAATAGAACACGTCACGATATCGCGACAGTTCCCGTAGCTGCATGCGTTGACCGCGTTGACTGCGATTTTGTGACACATTTGCGACTTAGCCGATTTTCATTCTGCAGCCCACTTTCTCTCTCCTACCGTAAAAATGCGACATGTCACAATTTCGTGACATGTCGCAAAATCATGCCCTTCCGTACAACTTTCTTCTCTCTCCTCTGGTCGGTAGCAATTTTGCGACGGTTTCCAAAAATGGAAACGTTGCGATATCGCGACACTTCCAAAAATGGAAAGTGTCGCGATTTCGCTACACTTTTCCGACTTAGCTGCTTTTGCCAAAATTCGTCGCGATATCGCGACATTTTCGAAAATGGTAGTGTCGCGATATCGCGACACTACCAAAAATGGAAAGTTTGATTTTTCATGAATTTATGCAACTGTTTTCTGGATTTTTCTCGGTACCGGTGCGAGATTTTATTTGTGCATGAATTATTCTAGCATGTAAAAAGTGAATTCTTGGATAACACAGTTGGAATGCAAGAAAAAGCACAACTTTAAAAAGGAGGCAAGCAAATTTGGATTTAAAACTTGAAAATTATCAAGAGGGTCCCTGCTGCAAAAATGGAAGTTCAGGGCTTTTTAAGGATGGAACCTCATTTTTCAGTGGGGGTGTGTTGCTTCTCAACATAACTCATACTTAGATATATCAGTTTCTTTTACACTATCTTCTTCTGAAGTATCTTCATCTAAGGTTTCTTCTCATCCAAAACTTGAATTTGACTCTCCTTCTCATTTATTTTGATCATGTTCAAATCCAAGACCTGTTTTGCTTTATGTAGTCTTTTATGTCTTGATGAACTTATCCAAGTTCTTTGAACTATTTTTAAATCCTTTCATCTTGATCTTGGAGTCCTCTAAATCTTCTTTTAGTAGTGCCACTTCTTGTGCTAACTTCTCACATTCCAAGATCTTTGCTTCTAACTTATCTTTGAACTTATTTGCCTTAGCCTTTGATTTTTCTAAATCCTCTATGAGCAATATTCTCTCTTAATCACATTCTTGAAATTGAATTTCAAGTTTAGAGTGTTGCTTTCTTACCTTCTTTACCATGTCAAGGGCATAGATAAGTTCTCCCTTGATATCATAACCATTATCTTCTGAATAAACCTATATTTGTTTGCCTTTGTCCACATATTTACTCTCTTTTGGCTTGTCTTCTATAGGATAACTTACTTCTTCTTCTAATGCCATTAGAATATTTTCATCTGGTCCTTCAAGTGCATTCTCATACTCATCATCACTAAAACTATAACCATCCCTTGTAAAATCATCTTCAAGATGTCCAAAGTTACCACATCTAAAACACTTGAGAATTACTAGAGTTTTCTTAACTGGTTCTTTTTCTTCAATCATAAATATGACTTCATCTCTATCATTGTATGAAAAACTAGCATCACTATCACTTGAGTACTTACTTGAATTATCTACATAGTAGCTCCTCTTTTTTCTTTGAAATAACTTCTTTCCTTGTCTGCTTTTTCCATCCTTGTTTTCTTCTGATGCTTATCCTACCTATATATTTTTAATTCCTTGTACCTGTGATCCTATTTTTTTTCATTTTTGTTCTTTGGTTCTCAACAATCTGTCACAAAATGTCTAAAATTTCTACAATTGAAACACTTAATAGATATTATATCTCTAAATCTTCTAGAATATTTATCTCTTCTATCATAATTAGCTTCTTCATCACTGGATGACTCATTGCTTAATTCTAACTTCTTAGTCTTTATTTTCTTGATTGCTTTGAATGCTGCTTCTTTTTTGGGAATAAGATCTTTTGTTCTTATCTCAAAAGTTGTAAGTATACCAAGAAACTTATCTCTTGTCAAAGAATCACCATTCATTGAAACTTCTATAGCAGAAACCTATTCACTGAATATTTTTTGAAGAGTTCTTAAGACTTTATCACAAACATCCGATTCATCAATATTCATTCCAAGTACTTGCATATCATTAACAACCTCATCAATTCAAATTAGATAAGCACTGATATTTTCCTCATCATTCATTCTCAATGTTTCAAATTGTCCTTTGATATTTCATATATTTGCTTTCTTGACACTTTTATCTCCCTCATATACCGTGCAATTTATCCCAAATTTCTTTTACAGTTATACAATGCATAACTTTCATAGACTCTATTCTATGCAAACCTCTCACAAGTGCATTCATTACTTTTGAATTATAGTGTTGTAGAAGCTTATCTTCCTTATTTGTTGGAGGATTGACTGCTAGATCATATCCAAATTCCACTGTATCTCAAACTTCATTGCCAAGTGCCATTAGGTAGATCCTCATCATCATATTATAATACATATAGTCACTTCCATAAAATACTAGTGCTAAATTATTTGAGGACACCTCCTTAGGATCCATTGTGTTCTTGTTAGCTTTTCCTTTAAGCTATTAAACTCTTATGAAGGCACCCGATCTAATACCAATTGAAGAACACAAGCTTATACTGAGAGGTGGGTTGAACAATATAAGAGCACTTTTTACTTTTCTTTCCAAATCAATATTAAGAAATGTATAGATAGAAATATCAACAACAGTTTTCAAAGCAATGCACAAATCACACACACAATAGAGACACCAATTTAACATGGTTCACCCAAATATGTCTACCTTCATGGAGAAAATATTTCTTCTAAATATTTATCAAATAATCTCTTGGGAATCCCTTATCTATTACAATGTTTATGGAACTCTGTCCAAAGGATATGTTGATCGCATAAATCTAGTTTTTATATCTCTATCCATAGAACTCCTCCTCTACTTTAGCTGGTGATCCTCTAGAAGACTACTGCCTCCACTACACTATATTGTGGATCTCTCCACTGAAGACTCTTGTGCCCACTCAGAAGACCTATCCTCACTACCCTGGCTGATGGATCTCTATCCACTAGAGACTACTGTTCTCTCTACTATATCACCTCCAAAGATCTATCTCAAATCTACACTAAACACAGTCTATTTGGTCTAGAACAAATCTACTCAATAAGTCCACTTAGAACTTGCTCAAATCTGCTCAATAAGTCCACTCAAAACTTGCTCAAATATGCTCAACAGGTCCACTCAGAACTTGCTCAAATTTGCTCAATAGGTCCACTTATAACCTGCTTAAATCTTCTCAACATGTCCACTCAGAACTTTCTCAATAGGTCCACTCAAAACTTGCTCAAATATGCTCAACAGGTCCACTCATAACCTGCTCAAATCTGCTCAACAAGTCCACTCAGAACTTTCTCAATAGGTCCACTCGAAACCTACTTAAATTTTCTCAATAGGTCTACTCAGAACCTGCTCAAATATAATCAATAGGTCCACTTAGAATCTATCTAAATATGCTCAACAGGTCCACTCAGAACCTATCCAAATCTGCTCAAAAATCTCACTCATAACTTGTCTAAATTTGCTCAACAAGCTCACTCATAACTTATCCAAATATGCTCAACAAGCTCACTTAGAACTTGTCCAAATATGCTCAACAAGCTCACTCAAAACTTCTCCAAATATGTATTGTAAGCTTCCATAAAAGCTCACATAAAATCAGTCCACAAGTCTCCTCAAAGACTTGCCTCAAATTCTGCTTAAAAAGTCCACACAGAACTTGTCCAATCTCATAGAAGCATAAAGAGAATTTTTAGAGACTCAATATGTTCTACATTCAATGCTAAATCACTTTCTCAATTAAAATCAGAATATAGAATATTTTTTTTTAAGGAACTTGAACAATCACTCCACATAACCACTTGACTAGGCTCAACCAAATCTACTCAACCAATCACTCAAAGAAACACCCCTTTCTCACAAACCGTAGTCCAAGCATGTAATCACAAACTCAAACTCAACAACAAATCTCATATAACAATGATACTCATGTTCTTCTCAAACCCTAGTTCAAATTCTTTGCACAACAACTCACTTCAACAACAATGCTTATAAAACAATCTTCACATAACAATGATACACATGTTATTTTCAAACCCTAGCTCAATTTCTTCACACAACCAATGGATTCAAAAACAATGCTTATCAAACAAGGTTTTAATAACCACTCTTTATTCTAGAAAACCTTGAAGCATTAACTCAATCACTCTTGAAAAGGAAACCCTAATCAAGTCATTTTTACTCCAATATTATTTTCGAAAAATCAATCAATCAACTCAACTATGGAAGAATGTGCTCATACCTTTTTACTGAAAATGAAGGGATCTAATAAATCTGCCACAACCACACACACTTCTATGCCAATATTAAGAGGTTAGAAGATAAATATTTTTCACAAAATAATATAAATACTCAATTACACCTTATCAATCCACCTTTCAAAAACAACCATCAACATACATAAAGTATCTATCCAATCACACCTTATAAACTCCCAACTAAAAAAAAATTCAACATCCACCAAAATAACTCAAAACCTCTTTAATCAATAAATGACAAGAAGAAATTTGGTAAGGATCAAATCCTCTTTCTTTAAAAACCTTAATAACATAAACCCCTTCTCAACAAAACAATATTTCAAAAACCCTTTTAACTCCAAATAGCACAAATCAATTTTTAATAAAAATAATCGTTCTGAAACCCTTATAACTCCAAACACAAATTAATTAAAAGTAAATCTTCACAAACTCTTATAACTCCAAACACAAATAAATCTACACAAAAAAATTTAAGAAAACCTTAGGCAAAATTTAAATAAAAAATTACTTTTGCCACTAGTGGGATTCGATCCCACGATATCTGCCCCCTTAAGTGCTCTAGCCACGGGCTTGACCATCGTGTGCACTAGGCACACATTTGAGAACCAATGAGTGCTTCATGATCTTTCTTTTATTCCTGGCACTTAAATCGAATGTGAACAAAAAGAAATTCCTTGGAACGTCCACGAGAATGTACTTCCTTTCCCAACGCCTTCTCAAATCATGTGCCACCAATGGACCAGTGTGTCCTATGTGACTAAAACCATGCGTTGTTATATTTTTAATTTCTTCCCCGACTATAATAAGACAAAGCTTTTTGTCTTTTTTCCTCAATGTTTACGATGCATGAAATACCTTCAACCTTTTCGCATGGGAGTTAATACGTCAAGGGGTAAGTTTCAAATACCACTTTGGGCATTAATTTATACACAAAACCACCAGTCAAATTTAGACGTCGACGCTCCTTAATTTTGATGACGTTGACATTAATTTAAACCTTTATATAATTTATAAATGATTTAAATTCAATAGAATTTAAATTTTATAAACTATATTTTAAAACCTTTGACTTTAATAAAATTAAAGTATTCCATAGGGTAAATTTAAACCTGCAACTTGTACTCCACTGATTTGATTTAAAATATTCTACCACCATGGGTTTAATTAAACCTTCACAAAATATTATTTTGCCAACTTATTCTTCAACTCTTTGTTTTGTTCTTGTTGTTAATAATGGTGTGCTCCATGGTGTTTATTATGGCTTCATATGTTCACATTGGCATCAACGATGACTTTTTCACCTTGACATCAATGAAAACTAACTGAGCTCAAAATGTCCAACACATGAACCATAGGAAAAAAAAATTGTCTATGCTCTTGCTGGGATTACTAATCCCCAAACCATGAAAGTTGTGGTTTTTCAAAGGCCAATGTCTTATAATCCTTATTGATTCTGGTAATACACACAACTTTATTAATCTCCGTATTTCCAAGCAATCCAATTGTTACATACACATGTATTTATTTTGAGGTTATGGTGGTCAATGGAGGGACTTTGCCTTGCAAAGGTAAACATCGTAATGTTAAAATGAAAATAAGGGAATATAATCTCAAAACTGATATTTTTGCTCTACAATTAGGAGGATGTGATATTGTGTTGGGAGCTTAGTGGTTAGGTACTTTGGGAACCATATCATGAAATTTTGTAGAGCTATGCATGCACTTTTCATAGAAATAAGGTCTTACACTCTTCAAGGTTCACAAGTAGGGCCTCCTTAGATTATCACATCAGACCATATGGAGAAGTTGAAAAAATATTCTCATGGGATAATCACTTAAATAATTGTAATCCAACTACCTACTTAAGAGGTGGACAAAATTCCCAAAGATTTGCAACTTGTTTTGACAAAGTACAATGCAATTTTTGCTAAACCATTAGACTTTCCACCATGTCACTCCCATGACCATACCATTCCATTGGTACTTGGTAGTGTATTGCCTAACATTAGGTTGTATCAATATCCAAATTCCCTTGAGTTAGAGATAGATAATTTAGTGTAGATATTGTTAAAAGTTGGAGTCATTTGGTCAAGTAAAAGTCCTTACTCTTCTCTTGTCATATTGGTGCAAAAGAAATATGGGTTTTGACAATTATGTATCTATTTTTGTGAGCTCATTAAGCTCACCATTAAGGATAAGTTTCCTATTCTTGTGGTGGATGAATTACTGTATGAGCTATAGGGGACTATGTTTTTATCCAAATTATATCTTCACTTCGGGTACCATTAGATCAGGCTCAAGGATGAAAATATTCCCAAAACTACATTTCGTACTCATGAGGATCATTATAAGTTCTTGGTGATGCCATTTGGTTTGACCAATGCACCTTCCACATTTAAAAGCCTCATGAACAACATTTTTTGTCCATTCCTTCATAAATTTATTATAGTTTTATTTTATAATATTTTGGTTTATAGTCATTCTTGGGAGGATAACCTCTCCCATGTGGATAAAAATTTACAGCTTTTGTCACAACATAAAATTTATGCTAAGTGGTCCAATTGTTCTTTTGGATTAATGAAAGTGGAGTACTTGGGATACATTGTCACCAAAGATGGAGTTAAATTTGACCCTAGGAAGATTCAAGTGGTTCAAGAGTGGCCAAAACCTCACACTTTAAAATATCTTCATGGATTTTTGGGGCTTATAGGCTATTATCATAAATTTATCCACAATTATGGTAAAATTGTTGCTCTCTTAGCATCCATGTTAAAAATATATTCTTTTACTTAGACTGGTCCAATTGAACATGATTTCCTTGAACTAAAGCATGCTATGACAACCACTCCAGTATTAGCAATGCCTAATTTTTCCAAACCTTTTATAATTGACAGTAATGCTTCAAGCAATGGTATTGGCATGGTGTTGATGCAATAAGGGTGGCCCTTGGTTTTCAATGGTAAAGTGTTCTCCAATCACAATCTAGGAAAATCTACTTATTCTAAGGAAATGCTTACAATTTTGCATGCGGTCACTCATTAGTGACCTTACCTCATTGGGTGTCATTTCTCCATTAAAAAATATCATCAAAGTCTCAAATATTTATTGGAGCAATGGGTTTCCACTCCCAAACAACAAATATGGGTCTCCAAGCTCATGGACTATGATTATGATATTACTTATAAAAAGGGCAAGGAGAACATTGTGGTGGATGCCATCTCTTGCAAATTTGAGGCCCATAGTATATATATTTTATTATACTAGAGGAATTGGTAACTTGTTACAATTTTCTATGCCTCTTTATGGGTTTGAATCTCGCTCTTTGTCACCACTATAACCTCTTGTTGCATCGGGTAAATATTTTACGTAGTCGACTATGTTGATGCAACACGCCCATCGATACTATAGGGCTCAAGGGATTGGAACCCTGGTCTCTATGCTCCTAAAAAGGCATTTTTACTGTTAAACCAAGCCTTGGACCCAAGGCCCATAGTATATTAAATGATATTTCTTCATCCATTTCATAGTGGATAAATTCTCTTCATAAGGAGGTGCTTAATGATTCAGGATTGCAAAATTTGGTTGCCTCCATTAAAATAGATCCTACATCATGTCCTAGATACACATGGGATGGAAAATATTTATGCTACCACCAGTACCTTGTTTTTCCTCACACATCCCCACTCTAAGAACTCCTCATGAAGAAAATGCATGTTTCACTCACTACAGGCCATTTTGGGTTCCTCAAAACATATGAAAGGATTAAGAGTACCTTTTTATAAAAAGGTATGAATAAGGATATTCATAATTTTATGGCAACATGTGACACCTATCAATGGATGAAAGGCAAAATGGTGCATTCTTTAGGAACTGTACAACCCTTGACTATTCTTGAACAAGTCTGGATAGACATTTCTATGGACCTTATTGAAGGGTTACCCAAGTCTAGAGTCAAATCGGTTATTTTCATGATAGTCGATCATATTTTTAAGTATGCTCATTTTATTCCCTCTCACATCCTTGCACGACCTCCAAAATTGCCCAAAGTTTTATCGATTCTATCTTCCATATTCATGGTATACCTACCTCCATTGTGTCTGATCGTGACCCTACCTTCACTAGTAATTTTTGGCAAAAATTGTTTAATTTTCAAGGAAATAAACTCAAAATGAGTTCAAATTATCATTTACAAATGGATGGGTAGACTAATATTATCAAAAAATATTTGGAGACCTACCTTCATTGTTTTACCTCTGATCATCCTATACAATGGGTGAAGTGGATTTCCTTGGTTGAGTGGTGGTATAAAAATTCCTATCACATGATGACCAAGGTCACCCATTTTGAAGCAATTTATGGATGACATCTATTCACACCCTCCTCTTACATTCCAAGTAGCTCCAAGGTCCATGCAATCAACACTAAACTCAACCAACATGTCACCATCCTCCATCAACTAAAGATGAATTTGGAAGTAATCCAAAACTAGATGCACCAACAACCTGATTAAAATTGTTCTAGATGTAGCTTTTATGTTGGTGATATGGTCTTCATTCACTTGCATCCATTCAAACAATCATCCATCTAGCTTTGTAGGTGCTAAAATATTACTACCAAATACTATAGGTCCTATCATATTTTACATTTAATTGGTACCATGACCTAAAAACTGGCTCTAACATCTACATCCAAGTTCCACACTATTTTTCATGTATCCTCCCTAAAGAAGGTTGTGGTAAATCAGGTAAAAGTTTAATTTATTCTCCAAAAATTGGATGAAGAAGGTTCTATCTTGCTTGAACTAGAATAATTATTGGATTGTAGGATATGCGCTCTTTGCAACCGAGTCATTACCGAGGTTCTTATCCAATGGTATGGTCTACAATCAAAATATGCTACTTGGGAATCTCTCCAACAAATCCAACATCAATTTCCTCATCTATATATTTGAGGACAAAGATTTTTTAAGAGGAAGGACATGTTAGGACCCCATCCTAATATTATTTTTGTAATTCTCATTTAATTATGGAATGACCCACTTCCAGTGTGGGGAATCCCTTTATAATTTTATCTTGTAATACTTTGTAATGGTATGTCACAATTAATATGCCTAAACAAGTGGGATCATTTCATGTAATCATTATCAAGAATGCAACTGATGTTTGGTAGAAGATTCTAGCTCGAGTGGCATTTTGCATGTAGTCCAACTCTTGAGATTTTGGTTAGGGTTGCATGAAGTTTTTATTTAAAATAAATGAAGCCATGTACGAATGTATCTTTTTTCTAATTAATGAAATATTGAAGGAGGTTCCCTTGAAGAAGCTTGCAATTTTGTGTTCATTGTGAGAGTGTTTAATTTTGCATTTACTTTTCAAATTTTGATATTGTGTTATTGCTTGAATTTCTATTTAATTTCATTATTTTTTGTGAGAGAGTTTATTTCTAATAGTATGTTTCTAATATTTTTCTTCTGAAGTCACCACATCTACCTTGTATATCTATGCCTCCATTTCAATTCTATTCCATAATCTACCATCACTTCTTCTATCATTTCATTAATAATCATGCCCCCTTCTATTATCATGCTTCCTACCACCTCACCTTACTCTAATATGATAATCACCATAGAATTGTCCATATACTCCTTTACCATTTTATCTTCCATGGCATCAACTACTCCTTTATATACCTCCTCATCCATAACCATTTTTATATCATCAAGTATCACCATCATCACTCCACCCTCTATACAAGCAATAATAACATAGTTTACCATTGTCCATACCACTCCATGATCCAATCAACTATGTCAATTTAGCTTGCCCTATAAATAATTACATTAATGTAACTATTAGAAACTTCTTTTTTCATGTCATATTTATTTATAATATTTGATATTTTATTGGCATACTACAAGCCTCTTCAATAAGCACAATGTTCTCAACACCAATTGGCTCAGTAACTACCATTATTTCTATTACTACAATGGGGACACCAATAGCCCTCAACAATATAGGCCTAGTGGGAGGAACACTTGCTAAATTTATAGAATTAAATTTCTAATCAATAATTCACTAAAGAGACCAAAGCATAGTGGAAGTAAAACCATGTTAATAATGAGGAATAGATATAATAACACTACACCAATAGTAAGTTTACAACAATCATGGTACTTGTCACATGACTATGCATCCAAGTTAACAATAGTGGTAAGCAATTTTTTTCATAGAAATACCCTAATTAACCCCACATAACAATGTTTACCACTTTAGAATACATGATGAGACTATCTACATTGAACTTAGGTTAGGAAACACCTAAGGAGAAGATTAAACTAACAAAATAAAATGCTAAATTCATGTTCATTGATTGCTAGCTTTTCACAAGGAAGGTATGCCATGATCCACCCTTGGCAAACTTTGAACTTGATGGATATTTTTTAGCTAGATGTTTTTTTTCAAGGAACAATTGACATGTTATGCTTTATTTTTGCAAGTATGGATGGTTTGTAGGAAATAAAATATTTTAATTAAGAAATGCTTTGGCAACTAATGGTTCATTGTTTCAAGAAAGTGTTTTTATAAAAGAATATGATGCAATGAATAGACTGTATGCTTATGCAGAAAACAAGTTTCTTGTGGGTGGAGAAAGAATAAACCACTGAGAACAAGAATTCCTAGGGCAATAAATGTGATGGGTTATGTTGTAGGAATATTTTGGAAAATAACATGGATGAATGCTTCACCCTTGATGATGATGCTTTTCATAGTTTTCACATGATAAAGAAATTCTAAATTCATTATTGCTTGCATGATTTTATGATAATTGCATTATGTTGAAATTTTAAGAAAAATATCTTGGATATATATTGAATGCATGACTTCATTGATTTTCCTAAAGAAAAAAATAGTTTATAAAAGATCTATTTTACTTGGTAATTCTACCTTGAAAGTGAATGATGTATAAAATATAAAATAGTAGCTAGGTGTTAATGCAATGTAAGTGCTTTTGAAATAATGACTTGCATATTGGAATTGGATGATAATTAAACACATCGTGGTTATAGTAGAATGATGTGGAATTTATGAAGTAACGGTCATTGGAGACTACATGGAAAAAAGGCTACTAAAAAAATTGAGATAGTTGATGGAGAATGAGGAACATTATTCAAAGTGGAAGAATGGAGGAGTTTTTGGTGGTTCTTGGTTAGAGCTAACAAAGGAACGGTGGTAGAATGCTTGGCTGGAAAAGAGAGAATGAAGAATTGAGAACTTGCATGGAGTAGTGAGCTCGTTTGCGGTTGTAAAGGTAAGTACATATTGTATTTGCTATGCAGAATTGTAAGCTATTGTTTTTATCTTATGATATGTGTAGTTGAAAATATTATTGCATGGTGTTATCCATTTCATTTGGTAGTTCTCTATGGTTCTGATTAGCAAAGAAATAGTTTAGTTGTGAATACCGTAGAAAATCTTAGAGTGTAGAATGACTTGGGGTGGAGTTTATTTAAGAGTCTTGTTAGAGATGAATGTAGATTCACCAAGTGTACCTCAGATGAATAAACTACCTTTATTTGGATGAGTGTGATGGATGATATCTTATTAGTTGCTAACTGGAATTACACTTTAAACATACCATTTGTGGGACACTAGTTATAAATAGTGTAAATTCTAGAAATGTTTGCAAGTAACCTTTCAGAGAAGTAGTGAATGTTGGGAAGTTTATTTATGAATGGATTATGCATGTTTGTGTTGGATCTTCATTTCTATCTATTGGAATAACATTTCATGGTATATGGGTTACTTGTAATGTTGGTTGAAATGTGTTTTTACTTATTATATGGAGCCTTTGATATAGGAATTTATTAAGGAAGGAATAATCTTGAAATTGATATGAGAAATCGATGGAATGATTTATAGATAATTGATGTTATTTGATATTTTGATTATTTTTTGTATTTTACCTTGGATATCCATAGAGTTCATTGGAAGTTTGTGGATTGATTTGTGACCCTGTTGATATACTTATATCCAATGTGAATAACATGATTGCCTAAACTATTTGAGATCTTAAGGTATTGTTGAGTCTCTATTTAATAAAATGACCTTGGAATGGGTAAAGCATAAACGAACATGTTTTGAAATTCTCTTGCATGTGAATAGATTTACATTTTAAGAAAGTTATTGTGTGCAAAGTATCTTGCTTCATGGAAATGTTGTTGTGTGCAATTGAAAAGCATCAAAGAGGGGAAAGTTCACATTTGAATGTCACATTTGAATTTATTGGAGTTGTCCATGATCCTCACTAGATGGTAATCTCTATTCTTGATTGGTTTATCTATGAAGATCATTGTAGAATTGAATATTGAATGCAGGACCAGGTTACTGGGAGCTTTAGTAGACCTCTTTGATATTGCAACTGTGATGTTGAGGAATCTAGGATTGTCCAAGTATTATGACTAGATACTATTATGTGAATCAATATGTTGTAATAATGACTCTCTATAACATATTGTGTAACTATGATTCTCTTATCTGTAAGGATTTGTTGGAGAAGTGAGATTTCTATTAATGTGAATGATCGCCTATCCAATAGAGCAATGAATCTTAAATTTTATATTGATATTTATAAATTATGAAGGTGTATAAATTCTAATCTCTACGATAGTTTTTTTCATAGATAATATACTATAGCATTAATACCGAGTTTTACAGGTTGACCCAAAACCTTTTACAAAAATTAGCCCAAGGTTGTTGATGAACATATCCTTACTAAAGATCCTATATATGTAAAATCTATACGCTGCCAAAGCCATTACATCCGATAAGGCACATAGCCTGTTATAAAAAATAAACTTCCCATACAACATTTTGGGTATACCTCAAGAAAAAACACCTACATCATAATTACAAAAAAAGAAACAGACACAAATCCCTTCCTTGAAACAGTGGAGAAACAAAAAGCTGTAGACACACATAGCAGAGTACTGAAAAAACTCCCACAAGCTTTGTATTGAAAGTTACTCTTAATAATTATTTGGTAATTGCTTTCTTTCGTATATGATATGCTTTGGGACCACATCTTGTCTTGGTCAATCAACCTTGGATAAGTGAACCTGTTGGCTAGATTTATGGCGGTGGCTATCTGGTGGTCCACGTGGCTCTGGTTCAAAGTCTTATATTGTTGTTTCTTTCCTACCCTGTGATTATCAACCAACCTCAAATTACTAAGACAACTAGGAGCCATGTTATCTGACATGTGACTATCCCCATTAGTATTTATGGTATTTCCAAGTAGCATCCACCAAGACTGACATCTCGGATAATTTTTATTGTGAGTCCTTTTCAAAAAAGAGGCATGAATACTCATAGCCTTTGAACTTATAGTGCCTTACCTATTGGTAAATTCAACTATCATTCTTGGCATTCTTGTTGAATAATCTCCTCTACTTCGCACATAACATCGTATTCCCATTTGAAAAGTTTTTCACCATTGACACCCAAATTGGCTAGCTTATCAGCAACTTTGTTAGCTTCTCGAAAGACATGTTGGGCTTTTATGTCCTGTCTTCCCTAGAAAAATATCCTAGCCTCTTTAACAATTATTTTAATCCTCCAAGGAGGTGTTTTCCAATTATTTAGGAGATTTATAACATGCATAGAGTCTCCTTCTATGATCAAATTGCCTTCTAAGTCTTGAGTCATTTGAAGGCCTCTCCACATAGCTCTAGCTTCAACTTCGTTGTTCATCCTTGTTTCTAAATATTCAAAAAATGCAAGCATCATATTCCCATTATGATCTCGTACAATGCTACCAGCGCTTGCTCTTCCAGGATTGTCCTTAGATACTCCATAAAAAATAAGCTTAAACCAACCCGTAGGAGGTGGGAACCACTTAACATTGGCTCTAGGGTTGACTACCCTAGGCACAAACTCATCTAACAAGGTTAATCTTAAATATTGAGCAATCATGATCTCTTGGAGATGAGGTTTACGACTATCAAAAGGGATAAGGTTCACATTCTCGTTGGCAAAGGATAGGATCCTGGAAATGATAGTTTGATGATCATAGATAGACTCATTAAAGACTCTATGGTTCCTTTCTAACCACACCTTCCAAAGATAGTGATTGAGAAAAATTTTCCACATGTATCTAAGTATTTGGCTTGAAAAGGGGCAAGGCCACTAGATGAACAAATCAAGTACGATGGTTGGTTTAACCCAGGAAATATTGAAGGCCTGAAAAACCCCACTTAGGACAGTCAAGGAAAAAGGGCACTCAAGGAAAATGTGATAAATGGTCTCCCAATTAGCCCTGCATAGATAACAATGATTAGTGATACAAATAACTTTACACATCATATTATCAATGGTTAGAATTCTTCCTTGGATAACCAATCATGAAAAGACTACAATTTTTGGAATTAAATTTTTTATCCAAACTAAGTCCTTTTGGAGGACAAAATCCTTGTCATCAAGTAAAAGCTTGTAAGATGATTTAACAGTGAACTACCCATTTTTCGTAGAAGCCCAGGTCACTTGATCTTCCTTGGGTCTCATGGGGATAAACTGTTGCCCGAGAATGTTACAAAGATCATTTGATTCTGCTTGAAATCCTTGAATCCTTATTTGTTTCCACTTAATTCTGCCTCTGTCCTCAACCATATAATCAAAGACTTTTTTGCCAATGAGTTCTTTCGTGATATCTCTGATTTGGGCTAAGTTAGGATATTGCATCAGTGGTTCATCCTGTTAGCGTACTTAATATCCACTATTCATATTTAGGCTTACTGTTACAGGAGTTGTAACAGTTCTGTTTCTCTGTTTCAGCCGGTGTGCTATTCTCGACATTGTAACTATTATTTAAAGCACTCTGAATAATATTTTCCTGTTCGTTGTTTTAACATGGCATCAGAGCCACTCGAAAGTTTCTGGGCGAGGTGATTGCAGGCGAGATTTTTTTTCGCAGGCGTGATTTTTCTTTCCTAGCCGCGCACTGTCTCGTCTCCCTGCCGCGCAGCCGAGCGAAATAAAAAAAAAAAAAAAAAATTGTGTTGCGCGCAGACGCGCGACATTCATCGCGCATCCACGCGCGAGCGACTGTGGAGAGGGCGGAGGCCCCTGTTGAACGCGCGCAGCGTCCAGGAATTAAAAAAAAAAAAAAAGACGCGCGTCACGCACAGGACGCACGTCCGTGCGCAGACGGCGTCGCGACGCACAGGGCATGCTGCGTCAACATCCGCTGCAACGGGAAGGAGGGGACGTCCACCCCCCCACCCCGTTGAAGGCGGAGAGGGCGCGACATCCGCTGTAGTGCGGACGCGACAGGAAGGAGGGGACGTCCACCCCCACCCCCCCGTTGAAGGCGGAGAGGGTGACGTGCGCCCCCCCAGACATACGTCCGCTGCACGCGGACCCCTGTGCGCAGACGTACGTAGACGTCCACGCGCAGAGCGTCGGACAGGAGGGACTCCCCCCCATTGAGCGGACCGTCCACGTATGTCCGCTCCGAGCGTAATTTAAAAAAAAAAAGAGGAAATCTGCCTCCCCCCCCGCGTTGCGTTGAACGCGCGGCTGGACCGAAGCGGGACGCAGGAGGAACGCGAGCGCGCGAGAAAAAAAAAAAGCGTGACTGTGGCAGTGGGCAGAGAGGAGGCCGCTGCAGAGGAGGAGGAGCATCCAGGCGTTGAAAAAGAAGGAGCTCCACTGATCCTTCCGGATCAGCCCGCTAGCTCACTTGGCAGTGAGCTGTGCGGTAAGGCTCTGGGAGCCTGCAGGTCGGGGGTTCAAATCCCGCCGACTCCCCCCTAAGGTATAATTTTTTTTTTCAAAGGTTTTTTAATTATTATTTTTTTAATTAAAATTTTTAATTTTAATTTATTTTTTATAGTTTTTAAACTTTATAAATTAAAATTTAATTTTAATTTATTTTTTCATAAGTTTTAAAACTATATAAATTAAAATTATTTATTTTAATTTTAAATATATAGTAATTATTAAAATGCTTTGATAAAAAGTTTTTTTTTAAGGGGGGATATTTTTTCAAAAAATCAAAGGGGGAATGTGAGTAATTTTTTGAAAAAGCAATTTGGCGAATTGTAAAAGGTGCATTTTCGATTTGTGACCGACACCTTGTGGGTTAATTCTTGAGGGCACTTTTTATGTTGTATGTTGCATATTTCATTTTTTGCACTACTTCATTAAAATTTAAAAAAATCAAATACACTCCCTAAGTCCCAGAAATAATTAAAACCCATCCGTGCAATTTATTGCACTGCAGCGTTCGGTATTTGTGATACCTCTGGCCAGCAATTACAGGTAAAGCTGTCGTGATTAGGCTATTGTATCCGCCGCCTAATATAGCTGCTACAACGATGTCTGAGCTTGTTCTCTATAAATCGTCGGGGAGAGATAAGTTAGCCATTTTTGCATTTTTTTACTCCATCCACTACCCTTTATCGCACTTGTGTTTAGGTGTAAATCCTGACGAAGTATTCTTCATAGTGTTTAGGGGAAGTTACGCCCCATGCATGAGAAGAATCTTCTATGGTAGGTTCCATCAACAAGGCGATTCCCTTTCAGTACCGCTTATGTTCCACATATTGTATGATCTCTAAAACTCACCTATAGTCTCCCTCACGTAAGGGCGGGTGATTTTTGTTGATATTTCTAAATACCTATAGTTTCCCTCATGTAAGGGTGGGTATTTTGTACGGTATAACGGCCTAGCAAAAGGTATATCGAAAGGGGGACCAATTGGTGATATAAGGAACCTTCACTATGGCCGTTGTTGTAAAGTTGATTACTGATCCTCATCAGTTATTGAAAGGTCCAAATTATACACCATGGAAACATAAGATGAAGGCAATTATCCAAATGGAAGATTTGTGGGATATTGTTACTGGAGAAACAACTAGGCCTTCACCAACAGCAGGATCCATAGGTCCTTTCACAGATCAGATAGCTTTTGACAAGAAAGACAGTCGAGCAAAGGTGCTCATTTTGTTTGTTGTTTCAGATGAAGTGCAACCTCATATAGTTGAAAAAGCAAGTGGTAAAGAGGCATGGGATGCCCTTAGAACCATCTATGAGGGAAAGAATGACTCCACCATTCTTCATCTTCAACAACAACTTCATAACCTGAGTTTGAGACAGGGTGAAACAGTTGAACTCTTTCTGTGCAGAGTGTCTGAATTGAAAGAGATTGAATTCTTTGGGAGATACTGTGGACGAAAAGCTTCTCATTTCACTTGTGATGAGAGCTTTGCCTTCTTAATTTGATATGTTGATAACCTCCATCCAGGTGTCTCAATGACAAATTACCTACATCGAGTTGGTCAATCTGCTTCAACAATAGGAGGCACGCCAACTTCACAAGGATGATTCTTCCAATACAGCCCTATACACCAACAGGCAGGGTTCTAGGAAGAAAGGTAATGGACAAAAAGGAGGCAACTTTTAGAAAGGAGGAAATTCTCAACAGGATACGAAAGGAAAAGGCAAACAACCTCAACAGAAGAAGAGGTGGTACAAGATCTGTGAGAAAGACAACCATGACACCAACAGGTGTTGGCATAAGAACAAGAAGAAAGGCCAAAACAAACCATAAAATAAAAACAAGCAACCCCAGGTGAATGTTGCTGTTGAAGAATCTGACTCAGATTCTGAATGGGCACATAAGGTGCTCATGACTATCATAGATTCCACATAGAAGGATCCTGTTTGGTATGTCGATTCTGGAGCTAGCAAACATATGACTGGCGAAAGATCATGGTTTGAATCATTTGTGGCCAAGGAGGGCAAACCTGTCACCATTGCTGATGATAAAACCTATAGGGTTTAGGGAGAGGGTACGATTTCAGTCACTCTTCCTGATGGCAAGTGTCAGATTGACAAAGTCCTCTATGTTTCGGGATTGGCCAACAATTTGTTGTCAGTGACACAAATCCTGGATAGAAATATGGTTGTCAACTTTCATGTTGAGAATGGCAAGAAGTGTTGTACTATTACCAAGAAGGGTAAGCAGATTGCAACAGCTTCATATAAGCACGGCTTATTTGCACTAGATGCTATCTCTACTCCACATGTTGCCATGATTGTCTCTACCAAGGAGGCAACTTCCCTATGGCACAAGAGATATGGGCATCTTAGTTCTGGCTACTTACTTGAGCTCAACAAGTATGAGATGGTAAAGGGTCTTCCTTCCCTTTCTGCCACATTGCCAGTGTGCTCTGACTGCTTGCGAGAAAGCAGCATAGAGTACCATTTGAGAAGAGCTCTACAAGAGCACGAAAACCTCTGGAGTTAATTCACACCGATCTGTGCGGTCCTTTCACACCCAACAGTTGTGTAGGGAAGAGGTACTTTCAGTTATTCGTAGATGACTACTCACGAAAGATGTGGGTTTTCTTTCTCCAACTGAAATCCGAAGCTTTTGCATTCTTCCAGCAGTTCAAGAAATCCGTTGAGAAGGAGTCAGGAGCTTCTATTAAAACCCTCCGCTCAGATCGAGGGGGAGAGTTTACCTCTAATGAATTTTTTGCATTCTTAGATAAGCATGGAATCAAGAGACAGTTAACAACTGCCTATACTCCTCAGCAAAATGGAGTTGCTGAGAGAAGGAACGGTTCTATCATGGAAATGGTTCGTTGTATGCTCATAGGAGCTACTCTTGGGCAACAATATTGGGCAGAAGCTGTCACCACTGCAGTATATCTGTTGAATAGGGCACCCACAAAGGCCCTAAAAGGAATGACTCCACAGGAAGCATGGAGTGGTCGAAAACCCTCCATATATCATCTTCGTATTTTCGGATGTCACGCTTTCATGCACATACCAAAAGAGAAAAGGAAGAAGCTAGATGAGAAAACACTGAGATGTATTTTTCTTGGTTATGATGAGCACTCTAAAGGATATCGTTTGATAGATCCTTTGACCAAGAAAATTCATATCAGTAGAGATGTTGTCTTTGATGAAGCTTTCACATCACAGAGCACATCTAAAGTACACCTAGATATTGTGGAATCTAAGGAAGATAAGATTCCTTCGTCAACACAGACAGGAGGTCCTTCTACATCTTCTTCAACACCACGAAGAAGAATCCAAAATGGTGTACAAATACAATCAGAGATGCAAATTTATCCACTCCTCCCAATTTGAACTTGGATAGACCTCGTACACGCAGTATGGCTCAAAAGGAAAGAGAAGCCAAAGAAACTGGTGAGGTTGATGATCTTTGTCAATCTTTTGAGGAACTTTCTATAACTCCAAGTACAGAAGTAGAGGATATGGATATTGATGATGACAGGGCGTTCATGTCTACCATAGACGATCTTGAACCTGCATCAGTGCAAGATGCTCTTAGTGAGCCTCAGTGGAAGGCCGCTATGGATACAGAGTATGAGTCTTTGATGAAAAATAAAACTTGGAAGCTTGTTGATCTACCGCATGGAAAGAAACCCATTGGCTGCAAATGGGTATATAAAGTCAAGTACAAGGCAGATGGAACAATTGATAAGCATAAGGCCCGTCTTGTTGCAAAGGGCTATGCTCAAAAGGAAGGCATTGACTACGAGGAAACTTTTGCACCTACTGCTCGGATGACCACAATTCGGGTTATGTGTGCTATGGCAGCACAATATGGGTGGAAAGTTCACCAGATGGATGTCAAAAGTGCCTTTCTAAATGGTGATCTCCAAAAAGAAGTCTACATGACTCAGCCATAAGGGTTTGAAGTGGAAGGCCAAGAGCAGAAGGTTTGCAAATTGGTCAAATCCTTGTATGGTCTGAAACAAGCTCCTCGAGCTTGGTATATGAAAATGGACAATCATCTTATGCAGCATGGATTTAAGAGATGTCCGTCAGATGCAAACCTCTATTTCAAGAAATAGGGTTCTGAGATAGTGTTGCTTGTACTCTATGTGGATGATCTGCTCATTACAGGGAGTTCAAAAACTATGATCTCTACTGTCAAAAGAAACTTGTGTAAATATTTTGAGATGACAGATCTCGGACTTCTCCATTATTGTCTTGGTCTGGAATTCAGCCAGAAGGAGCACTCCATCAAAGTGTCTCAGAAAAAATATTCCAAGACATTGCTGGAAAAATATCGCATGACTAATTGCAAGCCAATGGCAAATCCGATGGAGAATGGACTTCAGTTATCATGATATGATGATTCACCTTAGGTAGATGGTACTATCTATCGACAGTTTATTGGGAGTCTCATATATCTGACCAATACTAGGCCAGATCTCATATTTACTGTCAATTATCTTTCGAGGTTCATGCAGGAGCCTAAGACAACTCATTGGAAAGCAGCAAAACGTGTTCTTCACTATGTACGTGGTACTATGGAATATGGCCTAGAATACAAGAGGAACAACAAATTATTCTTGCAAGGATACACGGACTCCGACTATGCCGGATCATTTGATGATCGCAAGTCAACTTTTGGATACATTTTTCATCTGGGATCCGGTCCTGTCTTTTGGCACAGCAAGAAGCAACAGGTGGTTGCTATTTCATCAACAGAGGTAGAATATCGTGTCGCAAGTGAAGCTGTGTGCGAAGTGATATGGTTACGTCGCATTCGGACAAGTATGGGCCATCCATCAAAATCTCCAATACACTTGTTTTGCGACAATCAGGGTGTTCTGAACCTCGTCAAGAATCCAGTCCATCATGAAATAACAAAGAACATTGACACACAATGTCATTTCATTCGAGATGAAGTTCCAAAGCACTGAATTTAGCTTCAACACATTCCCACCGATGCTCAATTTGTAGACATTTTCACTAAGGCACTTGGACGTGTCAAATTTGAATTGTTTCGTAGCTCTCTTTGTATTGCAAAATGATGTAAGGGGATGTTAGTATAGCTATTAGTTATTACATTACCCAAATAATGTAATAAACGGGGATGTTAGCGTACTTAATATCCACTATTCATAGTTAGGCTTACTGTTACAGGAGTTGTAACGATTCATTTCTCTGTTTTAGCCGGTGTGCTATTCCCGACATTGTAACTATTATTTAAAGCACTCTGAATAATATTTTCCTGTTCATTGTTTTAACACATCCTTAGCCCACCTGTCATTCCAACAATTTATCCTCTCACCATTGCCTAAAACCCATATTAAACCTTTTTTGATGATTTACTTACAATTGAGAATTGTTTTCCAAAAAATAGAATCTCTGATTGGAACTGAGTCACTTAGAAATTCCATATTTTGAAGATACTTTCGTTTGATGATAGTTGTCCATTCATTTTCTTCACCTTAAATGAGGCACCATGCTTGCTTAGCTAGTAAAGCTAAATTCATATGAGCAATTCTCCTTAGACCTAAGCCCCCATTTTTCTTGGGTCTGCACACTTTGCTCCATCCTACAAGGTGTACCCTTTTTTCTCCTTTGATCCAGTCCATAAAAATTCTTTTCAGAGTTTCTCAATTTTTTGGAAAACCATCACAAGAGCTTTGAAAATGGATAGGAAATAGACAAGAATGCACTGAAGAGAGGCCTTAGTGAGGGTTAGCTTTCCTGCTTGAGATAGAAGATGACCTTTCCATCTAGCAAGTTTTTTTTGAATTCTTTCAATAACCCTATCCCACATTGACTCTCTTAGAGAACCAATGAAAAGAGGGATACCAAGATATGAAGTGGGGAGGTTTGCTATATGTAGACACCAAAACAACACCAATCCAATTATTTGATGATAAGCACTGATTGGATTGACACACACAGCCCCCAGAGCAACCCTCAGAGGTTAAACAGTGGTCCTAACCACTCTCACAATAGTTTTGGAAGGTCAAAGGTCAATTTGGCACCTTTCAGGAACTCTACTCCATATTCGTTCCACCCTGGGATGATTACAAACTGGTATTCATCCCACCCTAGGACGATTAGTAGTATTCACTCCAGGGTGGGGCAAATAGCAGGTTTAATGGGCAAAAGGGTCAAACCTTGACAAATGGCATATCAGATCCACCACTTAACTCCTCCTTCAATGCATGGAGTGCGAGTGAGCATTTTTGAGCTCAAAGAGGCAGTCATAGAGGCAATCATGGAGCCCTTAATCAGGGAGGAATCTTCTTCCCCCTGGCAAGGCATGATGGCCAAGTGGCGCCTCTGCATGCTCATTCATAGAGACCCTTAGGTCTATAAAATGGTGAGTCTTCTCACCCCAAAAGGAGCATAGAGTAGGAGCATTTTGAGCAATGTAGTGCTACTGAATTACATCCTCACATTTGTGCTTATGCCTTTCACATCCTTGATCTCTCTTTTGGAAGGAAGGTCATTGGGTGATTATTGGAAGCACAATCTGGACCCAAAACCTGAAACATTTGGCCACAATATCCCACCCAATTTTTTGACACAACCCCATAAGAGGTTTTGGACCCATCCCAAGTGGATTGGTGCCAAAACTGTGCCCCAAACAGTGGGCGTCCTGTCCCCGGGCGCCCCCCACACTACTGCAGTCCTAATAGCCCCACCCCGAAGTGATGAGAAATCTATAGTAGATTTCATTTCTATTTATTTTGCATTTGTTTCCATGTCATTCATATAGGTTTCCATTTAAATTTTAGGCCATTTTGATGAGTTTTGATTGTGATTTTGTTATTTCTCGCTTCCACTAACATATAGGGAGCATCATCAGATATCGGGTGATCGAGGCAAAATTGGAAAAATCTAACCTTTTGGGTCATTCCAAAATGCCCCTTTTTTCCTAACCCCAACTTTGCAGGTGATTTGGAGCCTCCTATATGGGACATTTAGGAGGTTGTTTTTTGACATTTTAGTGCAGGTCTAATCGTCCCACCTTGGAGCGATTAGAAATCTATGGCAGATTTCTCGACTGTTCCTTTTGCAGTGTATGCTTGGTAATTTTTTCATGCCTCTATCCAAATTTTAGCTCATTCTAATATGCTTTAGTTATTTTTTTAATTATTTTATGCATGCATTAATCGTAGGCTTTGGGGATTGCACGTTTCACTTCATCTGCAGGTGCTACTAACCGTTTACTATTTCTCTGAACGTAGGGTCTTGACACTAGAGGGACAACAAAGAATCAAAGACACATTCACACGAGTGGCAGCAATTTTTGGCCCTCCCATTTTACATGTGGGCACGTGGAAGAAAGCATACCATCCATGGTGTAACAAAGCCACATTTAACGCTCCTAGCCCCTGAAAAGGGAGGAGGCGTATTGTAACCAGATTTCAAAGCAAATTAATAAAAAAGGGTTGTTCTTGACATTTTGCTTTATATCTTGTTTTAGTTTACTTGGTTTTCCCTTAATTCATGCATTTTCATTCGTAGGACTTAACATTACGTTTTGCTTTTGTTTGCATCGTACTTGGTATTCTGTTTTTCTTCCGTATCCTCGTGCTTTCAGTGGCGATCACAGTGGGATGTTGTCCCCTAATTTTAAGATCAAATTTTTGATCAAAATTTGTGTGTTTTTGCTTGCAGGTACCAATATTTCAAGCGCTGGACTGCTATTCGTTCCAACATGTGATGAGTACAGAGCTATAATTCGTGCCACCTAGGGGTGACTGGGCATTCGTTTCACCCTGTGACGAATACAGATATGTTATCCATCCCACTGTAGGATGATTAGCTCTCTGTGCAATTTTAGAGCAGAAACTCAGAGGCATCCAGTTTAGGCAGAGAAGAGGTAGAGGTTCTGAACACCTTCTGTCTTCTATCTCTATATATTTTTTAGTTTCTTTGCTTGCTTAGAAAATTCTACTACATTTTTAATTTATTTGCATAAGTAAAAAGAACCCCACACACCACATGGCAATTTAACCACCAAGGAGTTGGTCGTAAAACCCCAACCCTTGATCAAGACCAACGGTGGATTTCATCACCACCTTGGCTTGAGTTTTTGCATACATAACCCCAATCACTACTGTTGCTAGACGTAAATCCTGACGAAAGCTGACCAAGTGTAGCTGGGGTGATTCCTAGCGCATGAGGATAAGTATTCTATAGTAGGTGTCAAAAATTGGGTGATCCCCCTTCCATACCGCCTATGTTCCACGTACAATTCTGCTCTTGTGTACCAATATTTTCCCTCACGTAAGGGTGGGTATATTGAGAGGTTTGGTATAACGGCCTGGCAGTGGTATATTGAAGGGGCAACCATTTTGGGAGACATAAGAGCCATCATATTGCATATACAACAAATAAGTTGAAATTATTTCCTTCTACATTAGATGATGTTTTGTGCAGGTCTGTAGATTACAAATCAAACATGCAGAAGTTGAAATTATTTCCTTCTACATTAGACGATGCAACTCTGTGATGGTTCATCGGTCTGGGAGACAAACACATCACCACCTGGGACCAGATGAAGAAGCTATTTCTAGAGCAATATCAAGATTTTGGTAGAGCAAGAGACTCCAAGGAGGAGGTCCTGAGCATGACACAAAGAGAAGATGAGTCTCTCGAGGAGTATTGGGAGAGATTCAGCTTTAATATTCAACAGTCCCCTCACTCGAAGCTATCTAATAAGTCCCTCAAAAGCATCTTCTTGATGGGACTTACCAATGAGTTACTGGAGGCTCTCAACATGATCTCTGGAGGTGATGTCTATCAGCATGCTATGGATGACATCCAAAAATTATGCTAGAAATACTCGAGAAGGTGAGGCAAAATCATCGCCAGGACCATGAAGGCGACTGCTTCAGTCACCAAAACAAAAATAGGCAACATGCTGGAGGATTTGAAGAGCAAAATTCTCTCATCTCTAGAACTGTAGATGGATACGCTGCTGTTAGAAAAGAAAACACAAGAAAATGATGCAGCATTAGCCTATTTTTTCCCAAAATGTAGAGGAAGGCATGCAAAGAATGCATGTCCAAAAAATAAGGTCAGAGTATGTGTAGTTTGTAGGCTGAATCATAAAAATTGATTGTGCCCACAACTGCCCAGTAACCAGGAAGCGACTGAGAGCATAGAGGCCTACTTCATAGGCAATAGGAAGAGTTGGCCATAGCCCCTCGTAGGGAATATACCAACCGGAATTCCATCATATGGGGGAGGGTCATACATGCACCAAGGACCCCCTCAACCACCTAATATTGGGTGGTGGGGACCATCACCCTGGACTAATGCACCCCCAGTAGCATTTCCGAATCAGTAGCCATGGATGCCATATCCATATCCTGGGTAGCAGTGGAGAGGCCACAATGCATGGAATCAGACTCCATAGAGTGCAGCGCCTGCTCACATCCAATAGAACTTACTAGCATTGCCAATAGCAAGACCTACGTAGCTACCAGCACAACCGACAACAAACCCAAATAACAAAGTAAATCAGCCGACATACAACATAGAAGGTGAGATGTATCATATGTACAATATTCAGCTTAGATCAGGTAGGCAACTATGAGTAGAGACACTGCCTCTGGTAGAAGAGGAGGAAGAAATAGTAGAGACACCTCCACTGGTAGAAGAGGAGGAAGAAATAGAGGAGACAACTCTGATAGAAGAGGGAAAAGAACTTGAGAGAGCAGAGGCTCCATTTCCTAGCCGGATGTAGGAACAAAGAAAAACAACACAGCCGGAATTCGACATCTTGTCGAGCTTGAAGAATCTCACAGTGACAATCCCATTATTTCAAGCAATTCGAGATGTCCCCATTTACACCAATGCAATTAGAGAAATGTGTCTAAGGAGACCGGGATGAAAAGCTACCTAGACTATCAATGTCATGGGTAAACTGGCAGATCTAATGATGGGTGGAACACATCATTTGAAGTATGCAGATCCAGGTAGCCCAATGCTGATCATAAAAATTGGAGGACATTCCCTGTCCAACACATTGGTTGACCTCGGGGCAGCCATCAACGTGATGCCTTAAGAGACCATGCAGAGGCTGCAGGTCACGAACCTGAATCCAACCATGACAGTGCTGTAGTTAGCCGATTGATCAATCGTGTTTTCGAAAGGGATGCTGGAAGATGTGATCGTAACAGTCAGTGCATGGGAATATCCAGTCAATTTTTTAGTTTTGCAAACCAAGACCAGGTTGGGCGGTTACCTGCTCATTTTGGGGAGGCCATGGCTGGCAATAGTCGACACTTACATCAGCTACCGAGATGGGCTAATGACCATCTCCAATGGCCAAAACGTCAAAAGGCTGACCATTTCATCGCCAGCTCAGTCTATGGACTCGACAGAAGAACCCAGGATCACCAAGCATGGAACTACGGAGTTGTTCATAATCCAACCGATGATGACCTTGGAGGAGGTGGCAGAAGAGGATGAGGATGGTGCTATCGTGGAGTTTCTCCATGGAGAATCATCCACCCCCACACCTGGATCGCAGTTGACTGGAACCCAAGATCAGCACATCTAATAAATACACGTTGGGCCAAGGAGGATATTAAATGTCAACAGCAGGTTGATGCCCACACAACTAGAAAAATTGGAAGAGCTTCTGGTAAAACACCAGCAAGCATTTGCATGGGACTACGCAGATATGCATGGCATCAGCCCGGAAATATGTACCCATAAGATTTATTTAGATGACCAGGAAACTCCTAGTCGACAGCCACAGAGAAGGATGAACCCAGCAATGAAAGACATTGTCAGAGAAGAACTGCACAAAATTCTGGCTGTCGAATTCATATATCTAATTTTTGATAGTGAATGGGTATCACCATTAGTGGTTGTCCCCAAAAAGAATGGGAAATGGCGGATCTACGTGGACTACCGGGCGTTGAACAAGGCGACTAAGAAAGACCACTTCCCACTCCCATTCATCGATCAGGTCTTGGACACACTCTTAGGAAGAAAATACTTCTCCTTTCTGGATGGTTTTAGTGGTTACAACCAGATCCAGATAGGGGAAGAAGATCAAGATAAAACAACGTTCACCTGTCCATGGGGAACGTTTGACTATAAGGTATTGCATTTTGGACTGTGCAACGCATCGGCCACCTTTCAAAGGGCGATGCTTAGCATATTATATGATATGATAGGATACGGGGTGGAAGTATACATGGACGACTTCACCGCCTATGGAGAAACCTTCAAGGAGGCAATGACAAATCTGGAAAGAGTGCTCGACAAGAACAAGGAAAATCGTTTGTCCCTAAGTAATGAAAAATGTTTTATGATGATGCAGGAAGGCATCGTGTTGGGACACCACCTCTCTGCAGAAGGAATAAAAGTAGACAAGAGGAAGATCGAGGTCATCAAAGACCTACCTAGCCCTAGAATGCAGAAGGAGGTAAGAAGTTTCCTTGGATCAGCCGGGTACTACCGACGATTTATCGCCAAATTTAGTAAGATTGCCAAACCACTGCACACCCTACTTTCTAAGGATGTAGAGTTCAATTGGATGGGAGATTGCAAAGAAGCGTTCCAATTGCTAAAAGAAAAATTGATATCTGCACCGATCTTGAGAGGACCGAATTGGGCCATACCATTCCATATTTACTACGATGCATCTAACGGTGTGATCGAAGTAGTCCTCGGGCAGAAAGACGATGAAGAATTTTACGCCATCTATTATGTCAGTAAAAACTTGGTGAGAGTAGAGCTCAACTATACAATGACAAAAAAATAATTCCTTGCAGTTGTCCATGCAATAAACAAATTTTGCCACTATATAATGGGATACAAGGTCTTCATCCATACGGACCATGCGGCTATCAGGTATCTGATGAGCAAGTCGGCCATTGGTGGCAGAATTATCAGATGGTTGTCGCTCTTGCAGGAATTCGACATCACTATAGTCGATAAACCGGGCAAGGACAACATCGTGGTAGATTTTTTGTCCAGATTGATACCAACAGATCATCAAGTAGTGGAAGATCAATTTTTGGATGAACATCTATTCGCTATTAGTGAACAAACTCCGTGGTATGCAGACATAGCCAATTACTTGGCCACTAGAAGGACCTCACCTACTCTCTCCTACTGAGAAAAGTAGGTGGTCATAGAGAAGAGCCAATCATTCCTTTGGATGGATGGTCTCCTATTTAAAATAGGACGAGACCAAATTATAAGAAGATGCGTAGCAGAATAGGAGTTTTCAGAAGTGCTCAAGGCATGTCACGATGAGCCATGCGAAGGAAACTTTGTAGGGAAATGAACTGCCTACAAAATATTGTAGGCTAGGTATTTTTGGCCCACTCTGTTCAAGGATGCGACAGCGTATACCAGCAAGTGTGACGAGTACCAGAGGATGGGTAGACCAACCCATCGAGATGAAATGCCCCTGTAGCCCCAGGTACACCTGGAACATTTTGATAAATGGGGCATGGACTTCGTGGGACCATTTAATCCACCTTCTATGGGAAGGAGGTTTATTATGGTCTGCACGGATTACATCACCAAATGGGTGGAAGTGTAGGCATTAAGGGACTCAAAGGAAATAATGGTTGTCGATTTCTTATTTGCCCATATTTTCACATGATTTGGGGTTCCTCGGGAGATAACAATAGACCAAGGGCCCCAATTCACCTCCAAATTGATTGAGGAGCTGATGGAGCAATATAGAGTTTGGCACAATAAAATCATGCCCTACCATCCATAGGAGAACGAGCAAGTAGAAGTGAAAAACAGGGAGATAGAAAACATCCTGACCAAAATTGTGTAGCAACACAAGAAAGATTGGGCCACACGGTTGCCAAAGGCAGTTTGGGCATACAACACCACATGGAAATCCACCACAGGATGCACACCTTTCCAACTGGTCTATGGAAAAAATGCGATGATGCCCATCGAGTTCGAAATAAAAACTTTGAGGACGGCTTCAGAATTAAATTTGAGCTTGGACGAAGCTAAAAAAAAAAGGATTCGCCAGCTAGATCAGTTGGACAAAATCCGACTGGATGCTTTGCATTGGACATAGATTATACAGAAGTAGAGAAAGAAGTGGCATGATAACCACATCAAGTTGAAGAAGTTCTAGGTAGGGGAATGGGTACTATTGTACGATTCTCGGTTCCAGGAAAGGAAGGGCAAACTTATGCAGAGGTGGATGGGGCCGTATGAGGTGGCAAAGCTCATTAGGAACGGGGCGGTGCACATTAAGACAATTGACGGTAGCAACACCATGTTCACAGTCAATGGCCACCGACTATGCCCCTATAATACATCCGAAATGTTATAGGTGGAATCCAGAGTAGGCATGGGTGAGACCCCATCTTGCTAGATCTGGACCGAACTCTCACAGGTGAAATGGTGGGCACGAAAGTGCTCACCCAAAATTTTTTAGTTAATATAGTTTTTTTTGTAATGTGTGTTTTTGTAGGGACGACGCCCGCATGCAAGTTGCAGGCATCCTAATCTAGGGCCTAATAGGCATGGAACGCATCTAACTACCTTTATTTTCCTTTCTTTTTTGGTTGCTTTTTACAGGTGGAGGACCTGACATCATGAGGGATAGGTATCTGGAAAACCAGGCCTGATTCGGCTCAGCATTCCGACACCGGCTCGTAGGTAGAATCTGGGCAACGTGAAAAATTAGGAAGGCTTGATCACCCTTTTTCTAGTTAAATTGCCATCCAGAAGAAGGTGCATTACTACACCTGAAAGGTGCCCATCTAGAAGAAGGTGCCTTACTGCATCTAGAAGAAGGTGCCAAGTCCACAAGAAGGTGCCTTACTGCACCCAAAAGGCGCCCATCTAGAAGAAGGTGCCTTACTGCACCCATAAGGCACCAAATCCAGAAGAAGGCGCATTACTACACCCGAAAGGTGCCAAGTCCATAAGAAGGTGCCTTACTGCATCTAGAAGAAGGCACCAAGTCCACAAGAAGGTGCCTTACTACACCCGAAAGGTGCCCATCCAGAAGAAGGCACCTTACTACATCCAGAAGAAGGCACCAAGTCCACAAGAAGGTGCCTTACTGCACCCGAAAGGCGCCCATCCAGAAGAAGGCACCTTACTGCATTCGGAAGGTGCCAAATCGGAAGACAACGCCTTCCATCCATTCAGAAGTTCTATTAAATATATATATATATACATATGTAGGCACCTTCCGTGGCAAGAAGGCACCAAGTCTTAAAAAAAAAAAGCTAGTCGAATACGCCTTCCAACATCAAGAAGGCACATTCATCCAACCGAGATGCCTTCCAACATCAAGAAGGTGCATTCATCCAGCCGAGACACCTTCCAACATCAAGAAGGCACATTCATTCAGTCGAGACACCTTCCAACATCAGGAAGGCGCATTCATCCAACCGAATATGCCTTCCAACATCAGGAAGGCACATTCATCAAGACGAACACCTTCCAACATCGGGAAGGTGTGAACCAGAAGGAGGTGCCTCCTACATTGGGAAGACGCATGCAGGAAAAAGTGCCTCCCACCAATCAGAGGCACCTTGTAGCACCAAAAGGCGCATTCGTTCAAAGAAGAGCATCGACAACGTCGAAAAGGTGCTACAAGGACACCATCCACATGGGAAAGGTACCAAATAATGCCTCCCATGTGCAAAATTTACATCTATCGAATGCCTCAAGTGGAATGAAGCATCGCACGAATGAGCGGCATCAAAGGACCATACCCCTCCCTCGTGTCACAAGTCAAAAAATCAGTGGCTACCACGACGATTGGAACGACGAATCAGGTACACGCATACTAAATCAAATCGTTTATATAATTATTTATAAATATGTAGTACCAAAAAATATACCGTCGTCATAGAGATCGTATCCCCCCATAGTCGGAATCACGTGCCAATGATAAAGTGTCTTCCATAACTGCTCGGGTTAGGTGTCTTTTTTATAAGAAGGCACCTTCCTGAAGAATGAAGGATAGAAAAAAATATACAGTAGCAGAAGGTGCCATGGGAGGAAGGTCCAAGAACCACGCGATCAAGAAGAATGAACCCAGTGATACTGATGGGATCAGAGGGGTAGTGAAGACCCAATTCGAAGCCGAGGGGTGGCTCAAATACTGCACCCTGGTCAGTCAGGGCCAGGACATGGAGGTAGCTAGAGAATTCACCACCTCTTTGAGGGGCAATGCGGCCCAAGTACGAGGGGTGGAAATTCTAGTCACCCCTGAGTTCATCTCACAGGCGATTGGATTGCCTCTCACGGGGGAATGTACATACAAGGGTGGAGTGTTAAAACTATATGTAGAAATACTGCTGCTAGGAGGAAATGTGTAGATAGACAGGGAGGGGTTACTAAAAAATAGTCTCCCCATGAATATGCGAAAGATGTTCGAGCAGATTGCTCGATTTTTCACATGCACAAGAAAGTATACCCATCTGCACATTAATCATGTGCACTTCATCAATCACCTAGTGCATGGGAGGAAATTAAACATACCTTTCTACCTGGCGAATGCTATGAAAGATGAAGTGGCTCGGTACCAGAAGGCGGCACCATCCGCATTAGCCCACCATGGGCTGATATCGGCATTGGTCCGTAACACAGAAGCACAAAGATAGAACTGCGACGCAGAGGGAGATGGCAGCCAAATAGAGCAACAGAATGAGATTGTCGAATTAGGGAAAGACGAAGCATCCCCTGTAGAGGAGATAAAAAACATCGAGCAATTAGTGTTGCCCTATTTTCTAGGAGGAGTAGAGCAGTCACTAGTACCCGAAGACATAGAGGACAAAGAGCATTCCCTAGTGCCCTAGTATGAGGAGGAAGAAGTGCCACTCACTGGTGGTGAGGATGAACCAATCCCCAAGAGGAAACATCTACGGTGATTCCTCTCAATAGAGGAAGGACAAAGTGACCCGGAGATAGACTTTGCCGCCCAAAACCTTCGAGAATTAACAAACCAGAGCCCAAAGAATGAAGGAAATTCTAGAAGTAACGACCAGATCGATGTGGCCTTGGAGGAGGCACTCGAATGGCAAACCAATTGCTGTATGGCACAACAGATTCTAGAAGATTGCCAGAACCAGCATAAAAAGGAATTTGAGGAAAGATATAGGTGAATTGCTCAGCTTGAGCAGCTGGTTCGACAGTTGTAGGAGGAAAATCAAATGCTCCAGGACAAAGGAATAGCAAGACAGGAGGCATCCACTTAGACTGATTGGGTAGAAGAAGTGCCGTCAAACTCTCCCACATCTTCCAAACAAGTATTCTCTTTGAGGGAGATTCGATCGGACACCCGATAGAGCAACCCGGAGGCAGGGGAGGATTCCTCTATTTTCAAGGGTGAAAAGAAAAGAAGTCCTACCATGCCCCCTATCATTGTCCTGAGTGACACAGAGCAAGATGAAGGTCTCCAGCAACATATAAGACCAGAGGATAAGGAGGACCTCCCCAGGCCTGAAGAAGGAGAAGAGCCTGAGGGGTCGACACTAGGTAGACAGGCGAATGAAGGATCACCCCCGGAGATAGCAGCACAGTCGATCCTTCAGAGCAAGGAGAAGTCCCCGAAGGAGAAAGGAGAGACCCCTATCCAAGCCGCCACATTTTCTACAAAAGCCAAGGCAAAGAGGCCCAGGACGGCTCAACAGAAGGCAAAAGTGACCTTCGTCAACTTTGAAGAGGATGAATGGGACATGCAGCTGTTCGTCGAAAGGCAAAAATATTTTGAGCAGCGACGTAGCGAAATGAAAGCAACCAAGGAGGCCAAGAAGGCATCCTCGAGGGTAAAAGGAGATTCTAGCATCTGCATCAATCCGATGGAAGATAGCCAATTTTGGGACATCTATGGTTCATCCCGAGGGTGGCCTGCCATGATGAGGAAGTACTTGGAATGGTGGGGAGTATATGGCCCACAATTGGAGGCCGATGCGATTGCAAAGGAGAATGCAGGGCTTACCCCTAAAGTGGCTGGATTATACAAGGCCCAAGTAGTGCCTTCCAGAGGGGATAACTCGGATATCCCTCTGGAAGTGGTCAAACCTCCAGACGTCGACCTTTGGCAAGCTGCCGAAGCTGCATTTCAATCGATAGGAACAATGCTGGCTAGACCACCACCAGTAGCGGCCAGAATAAGAAGAGGACAATTGAAAACAGTAGTTTACCATAGGCAAAGGTGAACCACACCTTCAAATGTCGGCATGAAAAGACAGACTCGAGCCGTAGGGGTAATAGAATTCTCCAAGAGATGGTGATGATGAAAAGTTAGAGGGATTCCTGCAGCTTGGATGCCATGATGGCGTGGCATATGTTAGGCGTGGGGGGATGATGAGCACCAAAAATGCTCATATTTTGTACATATTTCTTTTATCAATATGCGGTTGTATAATAAGGATTGCATACTTTTATGAATAATTATATAGATATTTGATATAATTATGCGTGTTATCTAATTTGTGTGTTTTTAGTATGTTTTGTGGAATTGCAGTTGATTTAGTTAGATTTGGAACGGTCGAGGTCCTTTTGATGGACCTGGCACTTTATTTCATCGGAGGTTAATGAAGAGAACATGAGCCCCTCCCTACAGTCAGAAGGTGCCAAGTGAATACCAGTGCCTCCCTGCAGTCGAAAGGCGCCAACTGGATACAAGCGCCTCCCTGCAGTCAAAAGGCACCAACCGAAGATGAGCGCCTCCCTACAACCGAAAGGTGCCAACAAAAAAAAAGTGCCTCCCCACAGTCAAAAGGTGCTAACAAAAGGCAAGTGCCTCCCCATAGTCAGAAGGCACTAGCAAAAGGCAAGTACCTACCCACAACCAGAAGGTGCCAATGATTCTTTTCCCGTTAACCAGATTTGAATGACGTGGATGACAGCGGTTGGTGCAGTTCTAGCTCTACGTCATGCAGAGCTAAATTGGAGATTGCACCAATGTATCGAAATGTCTTACTGATGCCAAGAAAAGCATGAATCGAACAACGAACACGCTGCCATTAGAACATAATGCTAGATGTCGATTGCATTTACCAGACTGTCTTGATTTAGTCTGGGACAGATCGACTGTTGTAACTACTTCTATAATAGAAGTTCTACGGGTGTGTTATATAAACACACACAGATCGTTCTGAGAAATATATAGAAATAAAATAAAGATCCATTTAGACGTACAGAGATAAATTGTAGTGTGTTGACGAATATATTAAAGTTCCAGAAGTTCTAAGTGCATGTTCGATCGGGAAGAAGCTGTTGGAGCCTAGGCCCACTCCAAGCTAGTATTTCTTCCCCATTTCCTTTTTGTTTATTAATTTTAATTAGTTTATTGCTTTCATAAGAACGTTGTTAGTTTATTAGTTCTAGCATTTTTAGTAGATTTATTTTTAGGAACACATACATGATTTATTTTTTGTAGGTTTAATTATGTTCTTCTTACGTAAATCATTGAGGAGTGCGGGAATGATTGACAAACCATTTCAAGAAAACCCCCCAAAATGTAGGATTAGAAGATTCACCTCCAGTGGTATTGTAGTAACCTAATTCCGACTCTTCGCAAGTTTACGAAGCTCCCTAGGTTGATAATTAAATGCACGGGCATGTGACAAAAATAGGAAACCATTCACCTTGTTTGGCCCGCAACATTCGACATCAAACAGATGAAATACTCTAGAACACTATGCCTAAGAGGGTTCCAACCCATCGCACGTAGAGGATAGAACTATATGAGAGGCACAACCCCTTGGTGTGAGACAGGTCTCCATGACCTTACCAAGTGTTGCCTCCGAGACCTCATAGACCTGAGCGGGAGGCCACTCCCAAAAACAACGATGGGCATCCTCTGTGAGCACCCACCCATGTTTATAGGTCTCGCCTAGGAACTTCTCAAGAAGCCTATGAGGAGTATGAGCAAGAAGAAGAGCGAGCTGAAATGCCCTACCAAGGCAGAGGGGGTGCTATCCGGCCACCCCTCCATAGACCTCAAGCTCCCCATAGCCTGCAACGAGAACAAACCAAGGAGGAAGAGATCAAATATCCTAACGCTTATAAAGTGTTGCTAGAGCACTTAGAGTCTATGGAGACCAAGACTTCTGGGCCCCAAAATCCCACTTTACACCAGCTCTACAGCCACCCTATGCATCCATCAATGCCAGCACCCCCATACCTTGAACACTTTAAGCTACCCCAGTTGGTAATCTTTAGAGGTGAGGAGGATGCCCAAGAGCATGTGACTAGATTCCTAAGCCAATGATTTGGCATTCAAGACAATGATGCTTTGCTACTACGAACATTTATAACCATGTTCGTAGGCCCTACCTCGGATTGGTTCACTTAGTTTCCAAAACATAGCATCTGTAACTTGGATCAGCTAGTGGACGCGTTCCTCGAACGCTTTGCCTTCAACACCAAGAATGCGTCACTAAGAGACCTAGCTAGCCTCAGGCAGTATGAGGAACAAACCATGGCAGCCTATGGAAATCGATGGAGGACATTGCTTTCAAAGCTACCCTACCTCCCTCCCATGGTTGACCCGACCCAAATGTTCTCAAAGAGCTATTTGAGGTTGATATTCATGCTATTATAGCTGTGGCAATATGCCACTCTTGAGGAAGCCCTGGTGCAAGCCAGAATCATTGAGGAGATCAAGATACAGGATGGTGAGATTGACAAGTTATGAAAGAAAGAGTGGCCTAAAAATGCCAAAATAGGGACCACACAACTGAAACCCGCCATGGTCAATTAGGTTGCTATCAACGCACCAAAGCCTGCACAAGCAACACAACCCCAAAAGGCTAACTATCAAGTGGTCCCTCTTGACATTTATGAAAGAGAAAATCATCGACAAGATCAAAATCAGCAGCATCACCCTAGGCAACAATTCACACCCTTTATAGAGTCTAAAGACTCCTTGTTTGACCATTTTTTAGCAGTAAACTTGATGAATTTTATAGAGAGTCGACCTGTAGACCCCAACGTGCCAAAACCCAAAGGTTATAGGGAAGACTTGTACTATAAGTTTCATCGATAGAAGGGACATGATCTTTATGTGTGTTGAAATTTCAAAAGCTTCATGCAAGACCTAATCGACAACAAGATGCTAGTGGTGAATAATCCAGTAGTGCCAAACAACCAACAAATGGAGGTCTTCAAGGACCCCTTGCCTACCCATGACACGCAGGAAAAGACTCTACAAGTCAATGAGGTGACACAAAATTGCCCCATGTAGGGGTATGTAGGGATGATAAGCATAGTGACTCGGAACAAGAGGTACCCAAGCATAGCTGCCCCGCGAAAGCTATAGGAGAGGTTCCATAAACATCACAACCTCAACAACACCCTACACAACCTCCTCCACCTAGACCAGTGGCCATAATTTGGACCAAACTTACCCAAAGTTTGAAGACCACGTTGTCTAGGCTCTCCATTTATGAACTCATACAATAATCATCGCCCCATCGAGAGGCTCTAATGGAGATACTAAAAGCCATCGAGCTATAGTACCATGAAGCAAAATCTTTCAACAACTTTGTGGGACATGTCAAATGATGCATTGAGCCAGTCATCACCTTTAGAGAGGACGAGCTAAAATTAGTGACTGGTGACATGGAGGATCCACCCCTGCACGTCATTGCATGGGTCAATGGGATTTCATATAAAAGGGTGTTAGTGGACACTGGCTCATCTAGTAATATAATTACAATAGTGGCATTGAAACACCTAAAGTTGCCGATATCTCACATCGTGGCCTCCACCTATACTCTTCGAGCATTCAATGATGCGATATGCTCGACGGTTGGCACAATTGTCCTACCCATCCAAGTGGGACAAAAGACTATTCCTACATTGTGCCACATATTGGAAGGTGAGATGGCCTATAATATCTTGCTGGGCCGGCCTTGGATCAAGGACATGAAGTGTGTCCCTTCGATAGCCCACCAATTCCTAAAGTACACATTCGAAGGGCAAGTGCATGTAGTCTCGATGGACTTAGAACCCTTCAAGTATTGCAATGCGGTGTAGTTGATGCCACAATTGATCCTTCCATAAACACATTTGGATTTTCAGTTGAATCCATCTAAATAGTGTCCAATTATGCATGCATCCCCATTGTTAAGCCCATCAAATCCCTAGTAGGGTCCATCTTCATCATCTGGCCATTCACCAACGATGCCACCTATGGTGGTCACACCAAAGGACAATGGGAAGAAACCCCTAGAAGAGGCACCGCCATCAGTCTCAACTATCTCCACCGAGGAGATGCCTAGATGAATGGAAGTTGAGACACCTAGATCGCCCGACATGGAGTGGACTCAGGAAGAACTCCCATTCCCTCCCTCTCAATCGCCAATGATCACCATTGAGATGGCCAATACGGGCCTGGGGGAGTACCTGGTGTGGAACATTGTAGCAACACCCGCAATTGAGTCCATGTAGGACATGGGGAGACCTCACCTCCCCATCGGTACTATTGTTCCTCTAGGCTACCCACCAAATCAAACAAACTTTGTATATGGGGGCCTCGATAATGGCATTGAAAATTACATGGAAGAGGAAGAATATGAGGAGCCCTTTGCTATCGACATCAACTATTTGTCCAACCTAGACTTTGCTTTGAGATATCTTGGCCAATGCAATTGGCATGGATATGGGTTGGACAGATATGAGCAAGAAGTGCGCGTTCTTTGCCAACCAAGATATCAGATGCCATATGACAAGTCAGGAGTAGGGTTCAACAACCCTCTACCCCTTGACATCTTGGTAGAGAACATGCAAGGCCTAGGGATAAGCAATAAGGATGGGTTGGCATTAGATCCATATGTCAATCCTAACACAACATATACATTGGGGGATTATCTCCCATTGTTAACAACCAACCTTGTTGACCTTAACAACCCCTTCTCTTAGATCAAGATAGGGGAAAGTTTAAGAACTTTCCTCCAAGAGGGATATAGACAAGACCAAGAAGGATCTTCAGAAGATGAGTCAGAGTATGAGATAGCACCATGGGACCCTTTCGAATCAGATAGAAATCACTCACAAGTGACCCCCATGGATGACTACCAAGAAAGCCTCTTGGCAATGTTCCCTTTGGATGCTCCAATTGAGCAAGTGCCACCTCAAGAAAATTAGGTCCCTCCATAGAGAGAAGAACAACCCCGATGGGACCACATAAATTTGCTCGAGTAGGACGAGCCTCAAATTTCGTAAATAGTTGTCAGAGCCAACGAAGGCCTGTGGATCTCTGACATCGATTACAAATATGAAACTGAGATGGCATATCTCAATCATATGCGACAGCAACAATACCCCATGGACATCGATGACATGTTTGAACAACTAAACATGGGGCCAAGGCATAGATGGCACCTAAACCAAGCATAGTTAGACCAAGTGTTGTACCCACCACTTCAAGAATATAGAGAGCACCTTTTTCCCAAAGACCTTATAGGGTTATCAGTGCCAAGGGTATACCCTATACTTCTATCTGCATATAGGACCAATCCATTTGTACCAATACCCCCAGAACCAGATACAGAGCACAAATATCATCAAGGAAGTCTGAGTCACCATGCCCGTAGTAATGGAGACCAAAATCATTTCATCAACATGATCTACATTGACTTAACCACCCCCATCCGTAATCCAGCTGATCCAACATGATCATTGTATCTAAACCTAGATGCCATAGACTAGGATCGTGCTAATTCACCACCATCCCCATCAGAGTACTGACCTTGTGGTGAGATGCTTCATTTCACCCCAGGACCAACTCAGGATATCTTCCATGCTGAAGACTGACGTAGACATCAGCCCTGATCCAATGAATCCATAGATCATCAAGCTAGGGATAAGTCTATCCCTCGAAGAGCAAGCCGACTACATTGCCCTTATCAAAGAGAAGAAGGAGGTTTTTGCATGGTACTACAAAGACATGTCGGGGCTAGATCTACAACTAGTCACACATAATATAACACTTGATCTTACAGTCAAGCCAGTTAAGAAAAAAGTATGTAAGATGCACCCAACAATGGCCTTAATGGTCAAAGACGAGATATAAAATATGTTGGATGCACAGTTTGTCATCTGCATGGATTACCCACCATGGTTGTCCAACATGGTGCCCATCAAGAAGCCTGATGGGAGGATTCGCATATGCACTAATTTTCAAGATCTAAACAAAGTGAGTCCTAAGGATTATTTCCCCTTGCCTAGCATTGACACATTGGTAGACACTACAGCAGGCCACGAAATACTATCCCTCATTGATGGTTTCTCGGGATACAATTAGATTCGTATCAATCCCAAGGACCAACTAAAAATGGCGTTCACAATGCCTTGGGGGAAATTTTGTTATAAGGTCATGCCCTTTGGCCTTAAAAATGTTGGCGCCACCTACCAACGTGCCATGACATACATCTTCCATGATCACATGCATAAATATTTGGAAGATTATATGGATGATTTGTTGGCCAAATCCCTTTTGCACCCAAATCATCTTGGTGACTTAAGCAAGATCCTCGATCACCTCATCGAACATAAAGTTAGACTAAACCCCAAGAAGTGCGTATTTGGCATCACATCTGGAAAAATCTTGGGCTTCATAGTCTCCAAATGAGGCATCAAGGTGGATCCAAATAAGTTCAAGGTAATCCTTGAAATGCTCCCCCCAACTACCATCAAGCAGCTCAAAAGCCTACAGGGAAAGGTCATGTCAATCAAGCACTTCATAGTGCAACTATCTAACAAGTGTTGACCCATGAATAAATTATTGCACAAGGGGGTAGCATTTCACTGGGATGACGAGTGCTAGTCTGCCTTTGACAACATCAAACAATACTTGGCTTTGCTACCTGTATTGGCACCACCTAGACCAGGAGTGTCATTCTACTTATACATCTCAGCTACTGAGGTGGTACTAGATGCCATGCTAGCCTAGAAAAATGAACTACACAAAGAATAGGCTACTTAATATCTTAGCCGCACCCTGGTTAGTTATGAACTTAACTATGCATACATTGAGAAGTTGTGTTTGGCAATGGTGTTTGATACAAAAAAGCTATGCCATTACATGCTGAGCAACATGATGTATGTTGTGTCTAAGGATAATCCATTGTGGTACATGATGAGTCATACTTATCAAAGTAGCCGCACGGTGAAATGGATCATGTTGTTGAAAAAGTTTGACATCAAATTAATTGGACAAAAATCTATCAAAGGTCAAGTCATCGTCGATCAACTAGCAGAGGCTCCTCTCGAAGACGATCAACCTTTGACCATAGAGCTACCAGATGATGGGGTCTTCCATGTCTTAGAATCACCAGATTCTGATGAGCCTGAGTCATAGGCCGACATAACCCTATTTTTTGATGGTTCTAAATGTGAGCAAGGGGGTGGCATGAGAATCATATTCTTCACATTGCAAGGGGCTCCAATGCCTCTATCATTTAAATTAGATTTCTCGTACACCAAAAACAATACCGAATACAAAGCCTTGCTCATAGGTCTTCGGAAAAACATCACCATGAACATCATATGCTTGAACATATTTGGTGATTCGCTGTTAATCATTAACCAAGTGAAAGGGGTGTTCCAATGTAAATTCCCAGTTCTGGAGGCCTACAAAGCCCTTGTGGATAAATTCCTGGCAAATATTGAATGGTACAACATCGAGGCACTCCCTCGATCATCGAATCATTTTGTGGACACTATGGCCTCCTTGGGGTCACTCATCCTACAAGATATTTCTGGTGATATGACAACCATTCAAATCAAAACACTATCACAATCCATGATGGAGTGTGCAAGCTTTGACCTAACACCAAGAATCCATCTGATCCAGATTGAACCATCTCAGGATAGGTTCTCTTGAATCCATGATAGTCTGAATAACGCCAACTAGAGGTCCTTGTTCTCCCATATTCCCCTTAATAGCAACACAACACTATTCTTATAGGTTCATTCCCGCTCAACTTTTTCTAGGGACAAAATTCAAGAGGGATTGGTCATTCATACCATCGAGGTTTCTGATTAGCAAGACTGGTACACACCCATAAGAGACTACCTCAAGCTAGGTAACCTCTTGCTTGGATTGACGCATGCCACAAAAATATCATTCAAACAAAAAGTGGCAAAACATGTCTTGCTAGGAGACATCTTGTACTATCAAAGCTACGAAGGGATCCTCCTCCATTGCTTGGACTAGCAGGAGTTCGCTTAGGAGATCACCCAAGTGCACGATGGTACGTGCGATGGCCACTTCATTGGTATAGCCATCGCAAAGAGCATTATTTTCATGGGCTATTTTTGGCCATCATTAGAGTGAGATTGTTGCATGTATGTAAGGAAGTACATGAAGTGTCAACACCATGCTAATTTGACACACATACCTTCTCAAGCCTTGCAGCCGATCCAATCGGCTTGGCCATTCTCACAGTGGGGCCTAGATCTAAACAAAAATATCTCCCCTGCATCGTCGAGCCGTCACATGTTTATCATAACGACCACAAAGTACTTCACCAAGTGGGTGGAAGCAATTTCGCTAACCTCTATGACTGGATCCCGCATTGCGGAGTTTATTTTACATAACATCATATGTCATTTTGGTATTCTATCCAAGATCATCTCGGATAATGGGACATCGTTCAAGAACAAAGATGTGTGTGCTTTGACAACAAAGTATAAAATTTAGCATAGTTTTTCGACGCCCTATTATCCATAGGCAAATGGGTAAGTAGAGGCGTCAAACAAAACACTAGTTGCCATCCTCAAAAAGACATTCACAAATAGTCATAAGGATTAGCATATACAAATCCCACTTGCTCTTTGGGCTTATCGCACTAGCATTCAGACGTCCACTGGGGCAACTCCATTTTCACTGGTGTATGGCTCCGAGGTAGTCCTGCCTCTCGAGTTGGAAATTCCTTCCATGCACATATCAATGCAAGAGTTCATCGATGATGACATTGCATGGCAGGCCCGGTTAGACCAGCTTACGTTGCTTGACGAATGATGCGTCAATGCTCTCGAGCATTTGTGTATCTACCAAGAGTGACATAAGAAAGCATACAACATGAAAGGTCACCTGAGAGACTTTCAGGTTGGTTACTTGGTATTAAAAGAGAACCAAAAAAACTCTAACTTGTCACCCCATATAAGGGACAAATTTGTGTCAAAATGGTTAGGTCCTTATGTAATTGATAGTAAAATAGGACCTGGGACATACCGGCTAGCATCCATTGATAGAATAAAGGAACTAGAACCCTTGAACATCAGTCATTTGAGGCCATTCCATATTTAAGAGAGACATAGCCCAACTAAAAGCTCCAAGGATTCCCATAATCGCTTGGTCAACCCCAAAAGTCCCAAGGATTCCCATAATTACTTGGTCAATCCCAAAAATTCCCCAAAGGTGTCCATAAATCCTTTGGTCAAACCAAAAGCTCCAAGGATTCCCATAATCGCTTGGTCAACCCCAAAAACACCCCAAATGTGTCCATAAACCCTTTGGTCAAACCAAAAGCCCCAAGGGTTCTCATAACCACTTGGTCACCCAAAAGCTCCAAGGATTCCCACAATTGCTTGGTCACCCAAAACACCCCAAAGGTGTCCATAATCCCTTTGGTCAAACTAAAAGCTCCAAGGGTTCCCACAATCGCCTGGTCAAAAAAGAAAATTCAAAAACAATAAAATAATCAAAATAACAAAAACAATTGCATCTCACTTCCATGCATACTCTACAAACAATCAAAAAAAAAAAAGCTGCATTAGGCATCGCATACATACATTGCACATTTGTTGATCATACAAGTCAAATGCACCATAGACTGTAATTACTCGGCAATTCCATCATTTTCCACATTTTTCCACTCTATAAATAGTCCATCAAAAATAAACGCCATTCACATTTTTCACCATACCATAGTTAGTTGTCTTCTAATGTATCTAGAGTTTTCGTCATTCAGTTGTCATTATATTTCTAGCCAAAAACTATACAGAGTCAGACAGATTTTACAAAGGTAGAGTTCTACTTGGATCACACCTTGTTACGTAGCATCCCAACACAAGTTAAAAAACATAAAAAATTCCCAAGTTGTGTGAACGAAAGATGAAACCTGCAAAGCAATCCAGGTTACCATAAGTGAAATGGTTATCTTGCTCATCCCCCTGTGTGAATGACCCCAAGAATGCTGAGAGTTGGCAAAAGGACAAGAATCTTCCCTACCCAATTCCCCAAAGAATCCCAAAATTCTCAAAAAGTTGCAAACATAAAAAAAAAAAAAAATTAAGTCAAAACTCCAAAGTTTGACATCAAAACCCACAAAGTGCATACATCACAAAGCACAAGCAATAGTGATTCTCATCACTCAATATCTAAATCCCTTGCTCAAAAGAAAAAAAAACAAAAATAAACAATGATTTTTATCACTATATAAGAGCAAGTATCCCCAATACAATTGAAGAAAAGAAGGGAGTCAAACTTGAATCCCTGGAACTCTCAACATTCAGAAGGTCATGAGGTGATCCTCAGTACCAGTTTGGTGGATAGCCCATCGGTCATTGGTGGCAAACCTCCCGCATGACGATATATCTGCCACATTAAATTGTGTGCAGATCAATGTTTGCATGTGGATGAGCTAGCTTATGGTATCCTAGATAGCATCGCAGATTAATGTTACTAAGTACAACAAAGGAGTTGGTGGAGCCAATTAGATGATCCTCAGTATAGGTTTGGTTGATAGCCTATCTGGAACTAGCGGTATCCTGACAAATACCACAAGAATGAACTCAATTGCACACACAGGGATGCGAAATAACTTGGTCAAACTCAAGCTAGATTCATACCTTGTTCAAAAGTCTTGTAAGATAAAAGTACAGCCTTGGCTAGTTAGTTAAAACATCTGAGTCTCAGAAAACCTTAATTACATTTTTTTAGCCCAACTGTAGCACATTACACTATTACATCATCATCAGAAAAGACAAAATCAAAAATATTACACATGCAAAGTCATTCCATAGAGCAATCACATAGTACACAAAGTCAGTAAATCCTGTATAGTCTATGGTGCCACTGCCAAGTTATCAACAAATCATTTCATCCATTCCATATGCATACATCATACAATTAGAAACATTTGCATTCATCATAACATAGGCATACATAAATGTAAATAAACACACATACATCAACATCAATAAATGTGCATGAAAATAATAATAAATCATGACAAGTGTATAAACACAAATAAAGTCATGTATATATATCATCAAAATGCCCTCAGGCTATAATAAACGGTCCTCTGACCTCACAAAAAAAGCAAAACCTCAAAAACCCCCAAGCCTAGGGCATCAGCCACCATGATCACGTAGGATAGGTGCGACGGGAACTACCCCCAGTGGTGTGGGTCCTATGGGACCTCTTAGGGTGGCTACTACTAGCCCCTGCATCATGCCCACTAGCACCACTCTCATCTAGCCGCATGCGATTATAGGATGCTGACTGCTTAATATTGTTGTCTCTTGTTCAATGCGAAGATCCACCTCTAGGAAGCTCAAGTAATCGCCCATCAAGGCGGATAATATCTACCTCCAAATCCATCTGATGCCTGACCAAATCCATCTCCCACCGTCGATATGCCACCAATGCATCATCGTGCTGCACCAGCTGAGTCCGTAGGCGATCCCTCTCCTACGATGCATCTGTGTCCCCCCTATCGATGGTATGCAGCCAATGCATTTTCCCACTCCACCAAATGAATCTATAGGAGATCCCTCTCCTGTAGAGCCTCCTTGAGATCCTCATACCATCTCCATAGCATAACCTCCAATCGTGGTATCTTAGCATGAAACCTCATCTCCATACCCTCTGAGACTGCTTGAGGCGTGGGCATCTTCGAGACGATAGGCTGCTATGGCACCCACTGCTTTGAGACATCCTATGTATCTGATTGCTCCAAAACCCCAAAATCATCTCCCATAAAATCATCAACCTCTACCATATCCGCATCCTTCAACGGAGCTCCCCAACCCTCCCCTGATGCCTCGGCATCCTCACTACCTATTGCTATCGCATCCACGCCTCCTAGAGGTCCCTCACCCCACAAACTCTGCATCGTCCACCACTGGTCATATTCGACAGTCGTCCCGACGTTGTCAACATTAGGGAAGTTGATCACTGTATACGAATCCTCACCCAGTGGCTCAATAACCGGGCAGGCTAGTGTCCTCTCATCACCCCGACATCGATAGATCAAGGTATCACCAAGAAATCCTTGATGCACCCCAAACTATCGTATCATCCGAACGTACGGGAAGTACTCCTGCTTGGTCTCGTGTCGCCCAATTAGCCATCTCCTCCTGCGCACTCGCAAAAGCCACTCTCCAGCCTCAGGCCAAGCTAGACAGTCCCGATATGGTCGCCAACAAATATCCCCTAGAGCAAGCCCCATGAAGGCATCAACATAGTGCCCTACAACACCTGCCCACCACCAACTCTACCCCTGCTCCTCGGACCTCCACAACAGAGCTACCTACTCGATCTCTCTGTCCACCATCTTTGCTCAAGTGGTCCATGGCAAACCCTATGGTCGCTCCATAGCTATGTGCTACCATCCCCAACACTACAACAAGTAGCTACATCCAATACCCTTTCGCCTCCGACAACGGACCTCGTACATATCATCATAAAGTTGTGCTAATAGTGTCTGGTCCCACCTCATAATCAGGGGTGCCTCTATTAGACACTCCACCAGTCTAAACATCACCTCTAATAGGTTCCACGAGAACCTTGTGCCTTAAGAGTCGAGCAGTAGCATGTTGGAGATGAGGGTCATCAGTAATGTATGCCTCACCCCCAACACGCCCCTCTCAAACCACCACCGCACTAAAATCCTGCCAATCAGGAAATCCCCCTCTGCCCTCTCCACTAGACTATCCACCCCCATCTTCGCCCCATTCCCGAAGCACTATGTTAGTACCGTCATCCACTGATCCTGTGGAGTAGTCCGAATAGGAAGCCCATCTATCGAAATCCATAGAATTTGATAGACATCATCAAGAGTCACCGTCATCTCCCATGTTGGGAGATGAAACGTATTAGTGTGGGGATCCCATAAGCTGATCAGGGCAGTCAGATATGACCGATCCCTCACCATAGGCTTTAACCGAGTCACATGCTTGAGCCCAAGGGCATCAAGCCAATCCCAGTCCACCGCAGTCAGCGCCTCCTGTGCCTTCGAAAACACTGTCGGCACACGGTACCGGCTCTTCACCACCTAAAAATCAAAAACAACACAAAACATTAAAAACATGCAAGAAAAAAACTGTATAGCAAAAACATTAACAAAATGTAAAGTACAAACATTTCAAAAAATCAAATAAACAATGCACTTCAAAATGAAAAAAACAAATTCAAACACAAATTTGTCAGTTACCTAGGGTTTTTACCTTTACCTGATAAATAAAAAATAAAAAAAACAAATTCAAACTAAAAATTTGTTAGTTACCTAAGGTTTTTAACCTTAGTTTGAACTGAAAAAAAAAACATAGTACATAAAAGTACAGACAAACAACTGTACAACAAAAGTACAACATAGTCAAATAAAACTGTACAACCATAAAAAAAATAACACACCTAGGGTTTCACCCTTAGCATACAAAAAAAACAAAATAAAATAGTTAACCTAGGGTTTTCATCCTAGTCTAAACAAACCAAAAAAAAAACAACAATAACAAAAAGGGTTTTCACTTACCTAGGGTTTTCACCTTAGTCTAAACTGATAAAAAACAAAAAATAAAATAAAACAGTTAACCTTGGGTTTTCATCCTAGTCTAAAAAAACAAAAAAAACAACAATAACAAAAAAGGTTTTTAGTTATCTAGGGTTTTCACCTTAGTCTAAACTGATAAAAAACAAAAAACAAAATAAAACAGTTAACCTAGGGTTTTCATCCTAGTCTGAACAAACAAACAAAAAAAAACAAAAATAACAAAAAAAAGTTTTCAGTTACCTAGGGTTTCACCTTAGTCTAAACTAAAAAAAACAAAAATAAAATACCACAGTTTCACCTAGGGTTTTCACCTTAGTCTAAACTGACAAAAATAATAGCAAAATACCACAGTTTAACCTAGGGTTTTCACCTTACTCTAAACTTAAAAAAAAAAAAAACAGTTAACCTAGGGTTTTCATCCTAGTCTAAACAAACAAAAAAAACAACAATACCAAACAAAGTTTTCAGTTACCTAGGGTTTCACCTTCGTCTAAACTGATAAAAAACAAAATAAAAACAAGTTTTTTAGTTAAACTAGGGTTTTCTTTTAGTTTACAACAACAACAAAATAAACATGGTTTCCACTAGGGTTTCAATCTAAGTTCTAACGAATCAATGCAAAGCACAAATTCACACACAAAACAATTTTTTTTTAAACTAGGGTTTCATTTTTAAAATCGAAAAACAAAATACAACAGAAAAAATTATGGTTTTAAAATGACACATAGAATAAACGTGAAGAGCACTCACCGGCTCCACCACTTTATGATCCGGTCTGTGAACTCATGATGTCTACAAAAATTTGACAGAACTCCGCTACATGAACTCAACCTCCTCCTCACAACTCCAAATCGCTAGAAAAAAAACAAATGCAAATGAGCCCAAAACCTAGGTTTGGCCCTTAAATAGGCTTTTTAGGCCTGTAATCGTTCCACCCTGGGAAGAGCACTCTAGTTAGTGCTCGTACCACCCTGGGATGATTACTAAACTGGTATTTGTCCCACCCTAGGACGATTACAGAGCAAGAAAATAAAAAACAGCAAAAACTGCACCAAAATGCACCAAAAACATGCAATACAATTGCCAAATAAGAGTGATTTTGCACTTGAAATTCTGGGCATACAAAATAGACATCGAGGCCACAAATCCTCACTATCCTACTCCCTAAGAAGGCTACCACAGCCGGACCGCTCCATAAGAGGACGAATTTTGAGAATTTCATCCCCAAATGACGTCACAAAAAGGGTTATAAACCCACAAAAACAGGTCTAAATATTGGGAAACTGCATAAGCGATCAACGAAAGACAACTAAAGGCACCCTTACAAAAGTCATATTGGGTCAAGCGACTCGTCAATTTTCTCATTTCGGTCATTTCCTCATCGATTTGTCGCTTTATGGGGTAGTCACACTTAGTCACCAATCAACAAATACACACACAATCAAGGAAATGACATGCATTCAAAGAATCGTTGACAAAGACAATCACACCCTTGCTTGGGGCAGCAAAAAAGCAATAATCACAAGTTGATAAAGCACTTGGCATTCATGAATCATGAAATTAAGGTTCCCACAGATAAAAGGTTGTGCCCTTTGCCTATTCATGACTGAACAATGTCCAAGATCAAGTAACACCTCACCGAAAAAGGTTAACACTTGAATTAAAGCTCCTTAGCTCGTCAAAAGCAAGGATTCAAGAATACATGCCCTTTCCATACTTGGGGCATCAAAATTTGGTTAGGTTACCAAAAAACCCTAATCATTAGTGCATTGGTTATCTATTTTTGCTCAGCGATGCGCCTTGCACAATGCTTCCCAAAAAGGGGCATCTATAGACACCAAAACAACACTAATCTGATTATGTGATGACAAGCACTGATCAAATTGACACACACAACCCCCAGGGAAGCCCCCAGAGGTTAAAAAGTGGTCCTAAAAACTCTCACAGTTGTTTTGAAAGGTCAGAGGTCAATTTGGCACCTTTCAGGCACTCTACTCCATATTTGTTCCACCCTGGGACGATTACAAACTGGTATTCGTCCCACCCTAGGATGATTAGTAGTATTCGCTCTAGGGTGGGGTGAATAGCAGGTTTGATGGGCAAAAGGGTTAAACCTTGAAAAATGGTAGCTCAGATCCACCACTTAACTCCTCCTTCAATGCATGGAGTGCGAGTGAGCATTTTTGAGCTCAAAGAGGCAGTCATGGAGCCCTTAATCAGGGAGGAATATTCTTCCCCCTTGGCAAGGCATGATGGCCAAGTGGTGCCTCTACATGCTCATTCATAGAGACCCTCAGGTCTATAAAATGGTGAGTCTTCTCACCCCAAAATGAGGACAAAGTAGAAGCATTTTGAGCAAAAAAGTGCTACCGAATTACATCCTCACCTTTGTGCTTGTGCCTTTCACATCCTTGATCTCTCTTTTGGAAGGGAGGTCATTAGGTGATTATTGGAAGTGCAATCCAGACCCAAAACCTAAAACATTTGGCCACAATATTCCACCCAATTTTTTGACACAACCCCATAAGAGGTTTTGGACCCATCCCAAGTGGATTGGTGCCGAAACCGAGCCCTAAACGACGGACATCCTGCCCTCGGGTGCCCCCCGCACTGTTGCAGTCCTAATCACCCCACCCCAGAGTGATTAGAAATCTATAGTAGATTTCATTTATGTTTCTTTTGCATTTTTTTCCATGTCATTCATATAGGCTTCCATTTAAATTTCAGGCCATTCTAATGAGTTTTGACTGTGATTTTGTTATTTCTCGCTTTCACTAACATATAGGGAGCATCATCAGATATCGGGTGATTGAGGCTAAATTGGCAAAATCTGACCTTATGGGTCATTCCAAAATGCCCCTTTTTGCCTAACCCCAACTTTGCAGGTGATTTAGAGCCTCCTGGATGGGACATTTAGGAGGTTGCTTTCTGATGTTTTGTTGTAGGTCTAATCGTTCCACCTCGGAGCGATTAGAAATATGTGGTAGATTTATCGACTGTTCCTTTTGCAGTGTGTGCTTGGTAATGTTTTCATGCCTCTGTCAAAATTTTAGCTCATTCTGATATGCTTTAGTTATCATTTTAATTATTTTACGCATGCATTAACCGTAGGCTTTTGGGATCGCACGTTCCACTTCATCCGCATGTGCTACTAACCGTTTACTATTTCTTTGAACATAGGGTCTTGACACTAGAGGGACAACAAAGAATCAAAGATGCATTCACGCAAGCGACGGTGATGTTTGGCCCACCCATTTTACATGTGGGTACACAGAAGAAAGCATACCATCCATGGTGTGACAAAGCCACATTTCACGCTCCTAGCCCCTGAAAAGGGAGGAGGCGTATTGTAACCAGATTTCAAAGAAAATTAATAAAAAAGGGTTGTGCTTGATATTTTGCTTTATATCTTGTTTCAGTTCGCTTGGTTTTCCCTCTTTTCATGCATTTCCATTCATAGGACTTAGCGTTACGTTTTGCTTTTGTTTGCATCGCACTTGGTATTCCGTTTTGCTTTCGTATCCTTGTGCTTTCACTATATCACACCCTAAAATTTTTGCAATCCTTCATTGCCTTTGAATGGGGGTTTTCAAGAAATATAACTTTCTTTACTAAAATTAATTTTTGACCAACAACATCCTCGTAGAGTTGTAGGATGTATTTAATTCTTTTGGCCTCAACCACCGACGCCTTAGTCAATAGAAGGGTATCATTGATGAATTGTTGGTGAGAAACAGGCCTAGTGAGAGATGTTGCCTTGATTCCTGATATTAGCCTTGAACTGCAAGAATTTTTTATGGTTCTACCTAAAGCTTCTGCCACAATGATGAATAACATGGGGATGATAGGGTCCCCCTACCGAATTCCTCTACGAATTTGAAAGTAACCAGTAGTTGTTCCATTAAACATAATTGAGAACCATGCTTTAGAAATGCACTCTTTGATCAAATTAACCCATTTGTAGTGAAAACCAATCTTAATGAGGAAAAAAATCAGAAAGTCCTAATTTAGTCTGTCAAATGCTTTGTTCATATCAAGCTTGAGGGAAAAAATAGACTTGTTAGTCTTATGAGCAGAGTGCAGAGCTTCATGAACTGTGATAACTCCATCCAATATTGACTTGCCCTGGATAGAGCTTCCCTGGCATGGATCTATGATGCGGGGTAGAACATCTCTCATTCTATTTACAATGGCTTTAGTTAGGATCTTGTAAGAAACATTGCAAGACTGATTTGCCTGAAGTCAGCCATAAATTCAAGGGTTTACTTCTTAGAAATTAGAGAAATAAAAGTAGAGTTGAGACCTTTTGGGATATGATTGCTTGCTTGGAATTCTATGATAGCAAAAATTACATCCTCACTTATGATGTCCCAAAAAGCTTGATAGAAACAAGGGGGAAAGCCATCAGGTCCTGGGGCTTTGTCTGGATCCATGCTAAACAAGGCTTCCTTAATTTCCTCATCAGAAAAGGGAGCTAGAAGCTTAAGGTTTATATCCTCATTTATTATGCTAGGAATGGATTGCAAGAGAATATATTTTGCCTCCTCATTGCACTACGATTCCTGACCAAGGATATAATTGAAATAAGTTACTACCTCCTTTCTGATTTATGTTAAGTCCTGAGTAATAGAACCATCTATTTTTTTTTATCTTGTTATTGCTTCTGTTTGTAAGCGTGGTGATGTAAAAAAACTTGGAATTTTAATCTCCATATTTCAACCAAAGAGCCCTTGATTTTTACCTCCAATAGATTTCCTCACAGGCCAAAATGTTATGAAACTATGCTAGTTTTATTCGTTCCTCCTGCCTAGTAGTTTCATCAACATCACCATGTTGAATCCTATGATAAATTATCTTCAAACTTTTAACAACATGTTTTTATTTTCAAAGAGGTTCCCAAAGACCTCTTTGTTCCAATTTTGAAGCTTTTCCTTAACAAAATTTAATTTACCAACAATTTTAAAAGTTGCACTATCCCTGACAGACTGCTGCCACCACTGAATTAAGTTATCTCTGAAACTGGAATGTTTGATCCAGATAGATTGAAATCTGAAAGGTTTCTTAAAGGACAGAGATTTAGGTATCTCCAACAAAATGGGATTATGATCAAAGGAAATTTTAGGAAGGGCTTGCAAGGTAGAATCACCGAACAAAGTTGTAGCCTCCTTTGATAGAAAAAACCTGTCAAGCCTTTATTGAATGAGATGACACCCTATCCATTGATTGCTCTAGCTATAATTCGCTCCTCTAAGTTTTACATCCATCAACATGTTGGAGTTCACAAAGTCATTGAACTCATCCATGCTCCTGATAGGTGGTCCATTTCCACCCATTTTTTTTGAAGGGTAAAGAGGAGTGTTAAAATCCCCAACAAGAATCCAAGGGATATTATGGAAGATTTCGCTCATATTGCCTAAGTAATACCATTGTAGAGCTTTCCCTTGAATTGAAGTCAGGGCATAAATATTTTAAAGGATCCATGACCTATTGTTGTTTATTTCCTTAAATAAAACACTAAGAACCCTATCATATTTCTGAATAATGGTGCCTTCTACTATTCGGGGATCCCACAAAGTCATAAGGCCTCCAAACGCTCCTATGGCTGATTTGCAAACCATCTCCCCTTGATTCCAGATTTTTTTGCTACTTTTTTTGACTGAATCTCATCAGTTTTTGTTTCTTGCAACATTATAATAGTTGGATTCACTTGATTTCTTATTACATTGACTTTCTTGTGTTTGGGCAGGCCATTGAGGCCTCTCACATTCCATGAGAGGAACTTCATTTAGATTGTTTGGGATTTCTTCCTCTCCCCCTCTCTTGAGGGGTTTTTTCTAATTTGTCTTCAGAACCCGAAATAACTTGTTGAAACAAGGTTCTCTATTTTCCATTGGCAATGTCATTATCAGTTTTAATTTTTTGATGCTCAACATTTGATATTCTCCCTCTTCTTTTTTCACTACCAAAATCTATAGGATACTTCATAGTGCTCCTGGTTTGTTTAGGACTAAACTAGGGGGAGGCAATTTTTTGTAGAACCGAACTGCCATATTCCTCAGTCTGAAGAGTTTCACATATCTCCACCCCTACATCCAAATCTTATCTTTTTTTCCTATATTCCCCTAGTCTGCGAGACGACCCCTTAGTAGGAATCACTTGACTCCTAGTGATGATGTTAGGGAGATGAGATTTTTTCTTTTCCGATGCCTCAACCTTCTTCCTAAGTTCTTCAGAATTAGGGTTTGGCTTTGGGATGCCCATTGGGCTTGAAGTATTTTCAACATTGGGGTTTAAGGATCCTGACTTGGATGGGGATATTAGAGATCAGGAATTAGAGTTAGGCTTTGTGATACCCACGAGGCTTATAGTAATTTCAGCATTAGGTTTTGAGGATCCTTACTTGGATGGGGATTCTAGAGAGTCAGAAAGGTTAGCCTGAAGGTTTTGGGTTTCCATGTATTTCGATAATCCTCCTACTCACATATTGGATAGAATTGAAAATTTATTTGAAAATAGAGGATTGGAACTTACCTGAGTATTTTGGTTACCAACAACCTGTTGTTTTCCTTTGTCTTGTTAGGACCCTGCACCCTCTCTTTTCTTTTTTTGGTAGACATAGTTTTCCTGATTGAAATCAACTCTGCTAGGGAAAATCCTCAAATTTCCTCTGTCTAGCATTCATTGCTTTTGCTTTTCTCTATTCATTTCTAGGTTAGGGCACTGATTGCATAGATGTCCTTGATTTTTGCATTCTGGACAGAATTTCAGTTTGTTCTCGTATTCTACCATCTTTTTTTTATAGTATTCTCCATACTCTAGCTCCACAAACCTTGGTAATTCATTATCCAAATTAGCATTTATGCAGATTCGTGCATGAGTCATCCTTGTCCTACCAAGGTCACATGGTCAATGGAGATCAAGTCCCCTATAGTTCTGGATATGCCCTGTAGCCAATATTCATTGAATAATTGGGTATGTAGACTCAGGAGACAAACCCAAATAGGGGCAATGTTAATATTTTGCTTTTTAGGGTCAAAATATTCATCCCATCGTCTAAGAAAAAAGTTCCTTTTTCCCAAAAACCAAGGTCCTCCTGTTAAAATATGGTTAGCATCCTCCATATTGTTAAAATGGATAATGAAGAACCATCGAGTTAGAGCTACCAACTCCCATATGCCTATCGGTCACCATTTACCCATCGCCCAAGCCCTGATAGTCTCCATGTCTAGCCTACCTCCCAAAAAATTGCCTACCAGGGATAATTATTCCATTGAAAGAAAAGGGCTCATGGAACTTGCTGGGGCTGAAATTTTATTATTTACTGGAACTAGGGATGGAAGAGAGAGAACCTCCTTTATTTTTCCTCTAAGAGTCTCAGAAAAAGACAACCACTTCTTGGGCCCCACATTTTCCTTCGTATATTTTTTGTTGGGGTATTTTTGAGGAGGGTCGGGCCCCCACGTGATGCCCGCCTCCAAATCTACCGCAGCCTGACCGCCTTCCTCTAGATCCTCGCTTGATCCATGCTCAAGGTTCCCACCTGACCATTCTGTACCTACTCCACTTTTGCCACCTTAGATGATATTCTTGCCCAAAAAATTCAAACCCTCACTCTCGCCGCACCCGCTAAACCTCAGCTCACTCATTCCTGATGACATGATTACCAATACTTCCTCTTCATATATGAAGGAATTGATATCTATGATGTTATATGAGCTATGAATGTAATTAATACTTTTCTATCCTAATCTCTACGATACTTATGGTAGTTCCCTTGAGATAATTCCTTAATATCATCTTTATTAATATCTAGCTCACTGTTTGTTAATTGATTAATCCATGTGAGATTACGATAAAATAATATATTGTTTTCATTCAGTTGTGAGTGGGGATTCGATGGAATATTTTCACTCGGGGAAAAAAATTAGTCCAAATAAGTCTCAGTGTGTTAAAATAAAGTTTCATTAGCGGAAGGACCTCTAGATTTGCTTGGGGAGTCAGGTAGTGTAATGGACTTACCATCCATAGGAGTTAACTCATAATGCTATTGGATATTTTGAGTCAAGTTGTCATTGATGTCAAGGAATGAAGTCATCATTGATGTCAAGGAATATGTCAAGGAACAATGCAAATTTTAATGGTAAAAGAGCTTCATACTATTTTTAATATTATGTGAAAGCATATGAAGGTTGGTTTTTATTAAAACCATGGATAAGCAAAATAAAATATTTTTCATAAAAACCCAAGGAAGCATTTTGAAAAGATAAAGGAGGTTTTAATATTTATTTTATAAAATATTTAAATTCAATTTGAATTTAAATTTTATAAATAAATATTATTTATACAAATGGTAAAATCAAAGAGGGCTTTAATAAAGCCAAAAGGGGTTTAAGAATTAATTTATAAAATTTAAATTCTAAAGAATTTAAATAATTTATAAATTAATTATTCAAATTTTGAAGGTGCCAACGTTCAAAATTATTGGAGGAAATATGTATAAAAACTATATGCCTTGATGGCATAGAACTTACCCTTCACTCGAAAGAAATAAAAGTGGCATGGGTTGTGGTGAATACTCGTGCGGAGAAGAAGACAAATCTTTGTATGAAGGCACCAATGAAATTGTTAAAGACCATTGAGGGCTAAACCATCATATCCACCAAGGCACATGACCTAGTGACAAGCGATCGTGAGTTAAGTCATGCAGGTGCAGAGTGGTTCACGTTCAATTCTCGATAAGAGCATTTTTGGTATGTTGTGCTTAGGCGTCGGAGGAAGCGACACACTGTCTTTTGGTTTCGATGCATTGAGGGAAGAACATAGAGCATGTTGTGTTCTTTGTTCCCCAAAGGAGCACCTAGCTTGTGTGGTGGTTGGAGCCGCAACTAGGGCATTGGGAGAAGCTGCATCGAGGGTTCGATTCTCACCTAGGCGAAGGTAATAAATTTTGCATTATTTTTAATTGCCTAAGGTGTAAACATAAGGTTTAGGGATTTATAAGGGGTTATGAAAGGTGCTTATTTTAATTGTTAGTTTTTTATTAAATGAAGGAATAAGGTGTTGAACTTTATTTTTAAATAAAGTTATTGTGATGTTTTTTATTTATCAAAAAGTGAATTAAAAAGTGATTAAATTTAAGAGGACTTCTTGCCATTGAGTTAGTTTGAAAAGGAAATTGTATTGACAATATTTTTGATATTGAATATTGTTTTAATTGGGAGATCATAAGGTATATTTGGTCAATCATTTTTGTATATATTTATGGATGCTTTATTTAATATGGAGTGATAAGGTGTATGTGTGTTTTGATATTTTACATTGTTTTTTTGATAGAGTTTAGTATCTTCTAACTCCTTGAGCTTGGCAAAGAAGTGTTTGTGGTTGTGGTAGATATTTGAGGTTCCTTCATCATCAAGAAAAATGTATGAGCGCATTCTTACATAATTGAGTTGATTGGTTGGTTTTCTGAAAAATAAGTTTGGAGTGAAAAGGACTTGATTATGTATTCCTTATTGAGTGTGTTGAGTTAATGCTTCAAGGTTTTCTAGAATAAAGAGTTGTTAAAACCTTGTTTTATAAGCATTGTTGTTGAAGCCATTGGTTGTATGAAGAAATTGAACTAGGGTTTGAAAAGGAAATGAGTATCATTGTTATGTGAAAGTTATTTTATAAGCATTGTTTTTGAAGTGAGTTGTTGAGTGAAGAACTTGAACTAGGGTTGAAAATAACATGAGTATCATTGTTATGTGAGATTGGTTGATAAGCATTGTTGGAAACATTTTGAGTGAGTGTTCATATGCTTGGACTAGGGTTTGTGAGCAAGTATTGTTTCATTGAGTGATTGGTTGAGTAGAGTTGGTTGAGCCTAGTCAAGTGGATGTGTGAAGTGATTGTTCAAGTTCTATAAAACAAACTATTCTATATTCTATATTGATTTGAGAAAGTGATTGAGCATTGAGGTGAATGTGAAGCATATTGAGTCTCTAAAAATTCTCTGTATGTTTCTAAAAGAGTGATTGAAAGTGATTGAGCATTGAGGTGAATGTGAAGCATATTGAGTCTCTAAAAATTCTCTGTATGTTTATAAAAGAGTGATTGAGTATTGTGATGAGTATAGAGCATATTGAGTCTCTAAAAATTCTCTTTATGTTTCTATGAGATTGGAAAATTTCTAGTGTGGACTTGTTGAGCAGATTTGAGGTAAGTCTTTGAGAAGACTTGTGGACAAATTTGGGTAAGATTTTGTGGAATCTTACAATACAAATTTGGATAAGTTAATTATTGAGAATATTGGATAAGTTCTAGAGAGGACTTGAGGATATATTAGTGTGAGATTTTGTGGAAGCTTGCAAGGTAGATTTGAGATAAGTCTTTGTGAAGGCTTGTGATCAGAGTTGATTGATTGATTTGTTCAAACCTTGAGTTACGGTTTGGAATAGATCCAACCGAGTTGATTTGAGATTGAGTCAAGCTTTGAGTTAATGCTTGAGGATAGATATTGAGGATAAATTTGTGCTAGATCGAAGGACTGTGTTTAGTACAGATTAGAGTATAGAGTTTGGTGCAGATTTTAGGATAGGTTTGTGCCAGACCAGAGACAGAGATTGAGGATAGATTTGTGCTAGACCGAAGGACTATTTTTAGTGTAGAATTTAGATAGAGCTTTGGAGGTGACATTGTTGAGGATAGAGATATCTAGCCAGAGCAAGGAAGACAAGTGTCTTATATGGATAGAGTTCCATTTTCTAAGGGTAGTGGAGGCAAAGGTCTTCTAGAAGATCACCATCCAGAGCAGAGTTAGGAGATCAGTGTCTCTTGTGGATAGAGATCCATGAACTTGATTAGGGTATTGGTGTCTGCTTTGAATAGAGGTCCATAAAAATTTTAATAGGGAAATTATTCCTAAGATATTTATTGAGAAAATATTAGTGAAATATTTTCTCCATGGAGTAGCCCACATTAGGTGAACCACATTAAATTGGTGTCTCTATTGTGTGTGATGATTTGTGCATTTCTTTGGTTACTTATTTTGATATTGTTATCTTTACATTGCATAATATTTATTGGAAAAAAAAGTAAAAAGTGGTCTTATATTAGTTCACCCCCCTCTTAGTATAATATTGTGTTCTTCAAATGTGTGTCTCCATAGTTATTGATGATTGAGGAAAATTAGGAGTAAGCTAGTCGGGTTGTATTCTACTATTGTGATAGCAAAGACTATGCATAACAATAGTGGAGGTTCTTTTTATGACTCGTGCACCTTTCAGGTTAATGTTTAATTGACCTTCCTAAAGGAAAAAAAATGTCACCTTCTTAGAGGTTGAGGTGTGGTCAGCATATCTAGGGCATATGAGGTTTTTTCATGTTAAATTCACTGAAGAATGGGTGATTAGGATGTTAAAGAAAGACTTGGTGCTAAACGCACCCACACAAAGTGAATTGTGGGGTCGTACATAGATTAGCATTTTCCTTTTTAATGGACTTAAAAGAGAGTAACCTTTTAAAGGTCGTAAAGGAATGCCATTTTGAAGGAATGGAAGGAGCGGACTTCTTGATGGACCGAAGAGGAATAATCCTTTTGATAGACTGAAAGGAGTAGAATAGTTACTAAATAAAGTTAACTTGAGTTGAGTATCTCTTTAGGATAGGTGAATAGGAAATCCTTATAGAAATATAAGGATAGGGTCCTTAAGGTATGTTTGGTAATTGTTATTGATAGTGGTGTAGCTGACCATTTAATAGGGTCTTCTAGGTTTCACTATTATCTAGTTGAGGGATAAGTATTAGGCTCATAATTATGTTTAGAGTTTAATATATATATTTAAAAAAAACACTCTCAACTTTTTAAGGATATGAGAATCATGATGGGTTGTGATTGGTATCAGAGCATGGTTCATAGTGTAATAGGTTCACTATGCAAGAATTAGTTTTTAGTATGTGATGGGAAACATATAAACTTTAGTGAATATAGGAACTAATAGAAGCAAACCTACCCAAACTGATTTGAATGTTATGGGTAAACAATTATTACTAGGAAGAGCAATTCAAAAGGCTAAATGCTAATGAATTCTTACTATCTCTTCTGTATGTGGCCAAGGAAAATGCCATAAAGAATAAGAAGAGGAAGTACTACCCTAATAACAAGGTAAACATGAGGAACCAATGCAGAGAATAGAACACCTGATGTTGGTTCATAAAATCCCAATGAAGGAGGAAAAATACTGAAATAGTGGCTCTACTTCATGAGTAGGTGGAGGCCCAAAAATAGTTGTTGGATGTTGTGCTAAGTTGATAAATACAATCTGGTAACCTGAGAGGGGAATGGGTGATTGAACCTCTTATAGAGGTGCAACTGGAAAGAGTGTGACTAGAGACTGATCTAGGCAAGGAGATGAAATATCTGAAATCTTCTAAGTTTAATGGAGAGGAATATGTGGATAAGGCTAAGGCTTGATTAAAGGAGACAGAGACATATTGTAACATAAATAACTTCTCCTTAGGCACTCAAACATATTATGCTACATTACATTTGCAAGGAGAAGGTCTAGCTTGGTGGAAAACCCTTAGTGTAGAGTGAAAGCTAGCAGATGTAGTTGAATTAAAATGGGAAGAGTTTGTAAAAGCTTTCAAAGAAATATTTCTCATGGAATACTTCTATTCCTAGAAATTTGATGAATTTACTGAACTTTGTCAGGGAATTAGAATAGTGGAAAAATATTATCAAAAATTTGTTAAGTTGGTGAAGTATGTACCCACTTATATTGAGAAAATGAAGATCCACAAGTTTATACTTGGAGTAGATCCTATGATAGGATAGGATAGGAAGTTGACATGCGAGAACCTAAAACATTGCAAAAGGCCTATGAGTTAGCAAGGAAAGCTAAAACAAATCTCAAACCTTATTTTGATTATGAGGGGTTAGATGAATAAGGCATGGAGGCACTAAGTAAGAGAAATAGTTCAAGTTTCATGAAGTGGGAACGTGAAAAATTAGTTAATAGCATTACATGAAAAGATGATAAAGAAGACAAAAAACAAGGAAAATTTAGAAGAAGATTTTGAGGAAGGAATCGTAAATGCTATAATCGTGGTAATAGTGGCAATAGATCACCACAAATATAGACTAACATACCAAATGAAGAAGGATAAAAAAGGGAGCTGATATGAAAATAATATCTAAAATCAAAATAAGGATGTTATATTTGTAAGGGATCACATTATACAACCAAATATCCGTAGAAAGTAGGGATGGGTTCAAAAGAAAAGGAACCGATGTACAAGAAAACTGCACCTAAGGAAATAGTGCACAAGATTTACAAAACAATAGGAAACAAAAATCTAGAGGGTCAGGCTATGCCCCTAGTGATAAAAGGTAAGATTTTTGGTAAAAGTGTGAAAATTTTATTTGATAGTGGAGCTACAAATTTTTTTATTTCTACTAGTTTAGTTAAAGATATAATAGAAAGGCCAAGAATCTTGGCACACGAGTGGAAGGTTGAGTATGGTTCAAGATAAACCTACTCTGTGAACCAATGTTATCCTATGGCAAAAATTGCCTTGCCTAGTGGAATGACTTTAGGATGTTTGTATGTTGCACCATTGCATGCCTTTGACATAGTAATAGGAATGGATTGGCTACAAGAGCATAAAGTAGTGATTAATTTTCAATATCAATGGGTTGAATATACAAACGTTGATGGGCTTGTTCGTAAAGTGAATAGCTTGCAAGGAGATTTCCAACCTCAAATTATTTTGGCTATGCAACTCAAGAAAGCCATAAAAAAATAGAAATTGTATATATTGTTAAGATAAATGAGATAGAGGAAGGAAAAAGCAAGAGGTGTTTGGGAAAAACCCTATTCTTTAGGATTTTAGGGATGTATTTTCAAAATATTTACTTGGATTACCATCTAAAAGGGAATTTTACTTCTCTATCAAACTTGAACCTAGAATAGAGCCTATCCATAGGGCTCCTTATAGAATGAATCCCATAGAAATGCAGGAACTAAAAGTACAACTGCAAGGATTGTTAGAAAATGGAATAATTAGATCGAGTGTGTCACCATGGGGTGCACCAGTTTTATTTGTAAAGAAGAAGGATGGATCCTTAAGATTGTGTATTGAATATCGAATGTTAAATAAGGCAACTGTCAAAAATAGATATCATTTACCTAGAATCGAAGACATCTTCAATCAAATCATGGATACCACAATATTTTCAAATATTGATTTGAAGTCAGGATATCACCAATTGAAAATCCAAGAGGAAGATAGTCATAAGACAATTTTTAAAACTTGATATGGAAATTATGAGTTTACTGTCTTGCATTTTGGTTTGACAAATGCTCCAGTAGCATTCATGAACCTAATGAATAGTATCTTTAGGAAGTAATTGGATAGATTTGTTATGGTGTTTTTGGATGACATTCTGATATATTCCTAAAACAAGGCAGAGCATGATAAAAACCTTAGGATAGTGTTGGAATTGTTAAGGAAAAATCAACTGTATGGAAACTTGTTCGAGTGTGAATTCTATGTGACAAAGATGCAATATTTAGGGCACATTATTTCAACTGAAGGAATCATTATAGATCCTAAGAAAATAGAATCCATCTTGAATTGGCCAACAACAAAAAATATGACTAAGGTCCAAAATTTCATGGGCTTAACTGGGTACTATAGGCGATATGTGAAGGACTGCAGCAAGATAACCTCACTAATAACCAATCTTCAAAGGAAAGGTAGGGAATTCAAGTGGATAGATAAATGTGAGATAGCCTTGATTTATTAAGCAAAATATTATCATGCCTCCTATACTAAATATACCTAATCCATAGGGAAGTTTGTTTTGTGTGTATAGATGCATCTCTAGAAGGTTTGGGAGTACTCTCACAAGAAGAAGTTGTAGTAGACTTTGGATCAAGGAAGTTGAAAAAGCATGAGGTTAATTATGCAGATCATGATTTAGAGTTAGCATATATGGTATTTACGCTCAAGAGTTGGTGACACTATCTAGTTTGTAGACCCTTTGAGCTAAAGATAAATCATCAGAGTCTACAATACATGTTAACCCAACCCTTACTCAATTCTAGACAGAGAATATAGATGGAATTTCTCATGGAATATAATTTTGGCATTGAATACATTAAGGGAAAGGAGAATAGGGTCACAGATGCTCTAAGTAGAAGGAGACATATTATAGTATTATCTCATATTCATGTTGACGTGATGGACCAAGACAAGGAAATGCAAAGTTGGGATGCTTACTATAGTCAAATCCAAGAAAAAATAGAAAGACAACCAGATGAAAACAAATATTTTAGCATGAAGGATGGTTTTCTATGTTTTAAGGAAAGGGTAATAATTCCTAAGCGTAGGGATATGAGTAAGATGATGATGAATGAAGCTAATATATCTCCCTACTTTGCTCATCCAAGAGGAGCAAAAATGAGGGAGAATATAAAAAATACATTCTTTTGGCTAGGAATGAAGAGGCACACAATTGAATTTATTGCTCAATGCCTTGAGTGCCAAAATGTAAAAGCAAAACATACACATCTTGCTAGTTTGTTATACCCACATGATGTGCCTATGCAAAAATGGCAAGTGATTTCGATGGATTTCATAGTAGGGCTACCTAAGACCAAGTTCCAACATGACGTAATCCTAGTAGTGGTAGATAGACTGACCAAGGTAGCATACCTTATACCCGAGAGCACCAAGGATGATGCCATAATTGTGGCTAACATATTTGCCAAGGAAATATTTTAGCTTCATGGTTTTCTAGAGGTAATTATATAAAATAGGGACTCAAGATACATATCTGAGTTCTGTAAACCTTTACACTGAGCCATTGACACTAGGTTGAACATCAATTTAGCTAATCACCCAAAAAATAATGAAAAAATTGAAAGGGTGAACCAAATATTAGAGGACATGCTTCGCATGTATTGTATAGATCATAAAACCCACTAGGATGACTACTTGCATCTAGTATAATTTACCTACAATAATGGTTATCATTCAACATTGGGTATGGCTTTGTTCGAAGCTTTGTATGGGAAAAGGTGCATGACCCAATTATCATGGGATAATCCAGAGAAATGAATTATGCTTGAACTAGACATGGTTAAATAAATGGAGCAACGGTTAAAGGTTATTAAAGAAATATTGAAGGAAGCTACAGACTGTCAGAAAAGTTATACTGATCTTAAGAGATTACTCAGAGAGTTTATTGTGGGTGACAGAGTATTCTTGAGGGTGAGATCGAAGAAGAGTGCTATCAAGTCCACAAATCTTGATCCTCATTTTATAGGACCCTTTGAAATCATAGAAAGGATCAGTCTTGTGGGATATCGAATTGTATTACCACCCAATCTATCCAATATTCATAGTACATTTCATGTTTATTTTCTTAAAAAGTATGTTGCTAACCCTGAGCATGTATGGGATTTTTCTAAATTATAGATGGCGAATCTAGAGACTATAGAGGTTCAACCAGTCAGAATCCCTGATTTTCAATCTAAATCGATGAGAAAAGGAACTTTGGAGCAGTGTAGGGTCTAATGGGACCAATACTTTTAAAAGAACGCTACTTGGGAGAAAGTAGCTGATATGTAGAAGCAATTTCCTTTTCTCTTTAAAGATGCATTGTAATTTTATTTTTTATTTTTTTTTAAAATAAGACACTTGTATGAACACAGAGGATTGTCTTAAGCCTAAGGGGGGAGGATGTCATGACCTACCTTTTACAGACTTTTAACTTGATGGATTTTGTTTAGCTAGATGTTTTGTTTCAAGGAAAAATTGACATGTTATCCTTTATTTTTGTAAGTATGGATGGTTTATAGGAAATAAAATATTTTAATTAAGAAATACTTTAGCAATTAATGGTTCATTATTTCAAGGAAGTATTTTTATGAAAGAATACGATGTTGCTAATAGACTGTATGCTAGTGCAGAAAAAAAAAATTATTGTGGGTGGAGAAAGAATAAACCATTGAGAACAGGAAATCCTGGGGAAATTATGTGATGGGTTATGTTATTGGAATATTTGGGGAAGCAACATGGATGAATGATTCACTCTTGATGATGATGATTTTCATAGTTTGCACATGATAAATAAATTCCAAATTCATGATTGCTTGCATGATTTTATGATAATTGCATTATGTTGAAATCTTAAGAAAAATGTCTTGGATATATGTTGTATGCATGATTTCATTGCTTTTCCTAAAGAAAGAAATAGTTTATAAAAGATCTATTTTATTTGGTAATTCTACCTTGAAAGTGAATGATGTGTAAAATATAAACTAGTAGCTAGGTGTTAATGGAATGGAAGTGCTTTTAAGATAATAGCTTGTATATTGGACTTGGATGATAAATAAACCCATCGTGGTTATAGTAGAACAACATGGAATTTATGAAGTAACAGTCATTGGAGACTACATGGCAAAAATAATACTAGAAAGGCCCGGATGGTTGATGGAGGATGAGGAACATTCTTCAAAGTGGGAGAATGGAAGATTTTTTTGATGGTTTTTGGCTAAGAGAACAGAGGAATGGTGGCTGAATGCTTGGCTGGAAAATATAGAACAAAGACTTGAGAACATGCATGGAGTAGTGAGCTTGTTCGTAGTTGTAAAGGTAAGTACATCTCGTATTTACTACACAGAATGCTAAGCTATTGTTTTTATCTTCTGATATGTGTAGTTGAAAATATTTTTGCATGGTGTTATCCATTTCATTTGGTAGTTAGCTGCAGTTCTAATTAGCGAAGCCATAGTTTAGTTGTGAATATCATAGAAACTCTTAGAGTGTAGAATGACTTGAGGTAAAGTTTATTTAAGGGTCCTATTAGATATGAACGTAGGTTCACTAGGTGTACCTCAGATGAATAAACTACCTTTCTTTAGATGAGTGTGATGGCTAATATCTGGTTAGTTAGTAACTAGAATTACACTTCAAACATACCATTTGTGGGACACTTGTTATGGATAGTGTAAATTATAGAAATTTTTACGGGTAACCTTTTAGAGACGTAGTGAATGTTGGGAAGTTTAGTTATGAATGGATTATGTATGTTTGTGCTATATCTTCATTTCTATTGATTGGAATAAAATTTCATGGTATATGGGTAACAATGTTGGTTGAAATGTATTTTTACGTATTATATGGAGCCTTTGATATAGGAATTGATTAAGGAATAATATTGAAATTTCTATGAGAAATCGATGGAACAATTTATGGATAATTGATGTTATTTCATGTTTTGATTGTTGTTTGTATTTCACCTTGGAGATCCATAGACAGGGTTATGCATAAGAGGTAGGACCTGAAAGGTACTTATAAAAAAATGGCAAAACCGTTTTGAAACCCCGGTGAAGCTAGTCAAACTTCATATGTGATGGCATGGTGAATGACCTTAATTTTTCCCAAAAAATTGGCAAAAAAGGGTGAAATTCAAAGTTTTTCTAGAATAGGTCAAAAATATGCCAACGACATTTAAAACCGTGGCAAAGGACTGAATGCAAAATTTGGCTCGAGCTTGGGCTGAATGCATAATATGGTTCATCCTCGAGCTAGATGCATAATATGGTCTAGATTTGGACTGGATGCATAATATGATCCGGATTTGGACCGGTTACATAATATGGTCCAGCCTCAGATCGGATGCATAATATGGTTCAGATTTAAACCGGATCCATAATATGCACCGATCTCAGACCGGTTGCATAATATGCATCGATCACGGACCAATTGCGTAATTATGGTCTGATCTTGAACCACATGCATATTATGGTCTGGCCTCGAACCAGAATATTATGGTCCAACCTCGAATCGGATGCATATTATGGTATGGCCTCAAACCGGATGCATATTATAGGTCGAGCTCAGACCGGATACATATTATGGTTTGGCCTCAAATTATATGCATAATATGTTTTGGCCTGGAACCGAATGCATAATATGTGTCGGTCTCAAACCGGTTGCATAATATACATCGACCTCGAACTGGGTGCATAAAATGTACCGATCTCAAACAGGTTGCATATAATGGTTTGGTCTCAAACCAAATGCATATTATGGTCTGGCCTCAAACCAGATGCATAATATGGGCCAACCTAGAACCAAATGCATAATATGGGCCGGTTTCGAACCGGATGCATAGTCTGGTCCGAACGCCACCCAGGTGCATAATGCAATCCAATATGCTGTTGCATGTCTAGTACTACCACGTGTCCAATATTGCATGTCCAATATGATGCTACCATGTGCCAAATATATTTTAATTCTATAAAAGGGCATCAACAGTCATTTTACCATTTTGTTTCTATGATTGCTACAACCAAAGCTAACCTTTTTGATTGACCTTTTAGTTTTGATTCCCAATCCTTTTTCTTCCACTTCCAACTACTTCCAATGGATACCCCTTCCACAATCATACCAAAATTCAAGAATTTTATGTGCACTTTGATATCAGATCTGATAACAATGTTAGGGATGAACTTTTAGTGGCTCCATAACGCAGGTTTATCAACCCTCATTTCCATGCCATATTTTAGAATAGATAAAGATCTACTATAGCATATTATCTCTGGTTATGGCCATGACAAGGTTATAGTGAACATTAAAATATGAACTAGACATGTTGTTTTCAGCATCACCCTTGGAGATATTCACAGATTGACAGATCTTCCATTCATTGGTTTTAATTAAGTGTCACCGAGGTCACAGCTTTCTCCAAATGATAAAGCACACCTTGATAAAAAGTACGGTCTTTCATCAAAATATTTGGTAGGTATAAATCTTGTTAATTGTATTTTATTAATTTTCAATGTTTTAAATTTGTAAATTGACTTCAAATTTTTTTATGCAGCTTCTAACGCCAAATCAAAAAGAGGTTTATTGATAAGTGATGTTAACCATCAAACTCTGAAGGCCATTATCGAATTTTTATAGGCCAGAATTATTCTATTAGGAAGGCCGAGAATTTTTTTTGGGCACTTTATTATATTTTTCAATCTACAAAAAATCACAAGTTCAATTGGTGTACCTATATTTTAGATCAAATCAGGACTGAGTTGCATGCGGTTCAACTTGCAACCTCCAAGACTCAGCCCATTGTGGGCATTGTAAATTATATTTTAGCTTTATATTTTGAGTCTTTTCATAATTTTTCAACTACTCATGTACCAACTATTGTGCATTCAAAACTACACTCTATTGCCATGACACTAGAGGAATTGAGGGTAATAACTACATCATTGTCCTTGACATACTATTTTATAGTTTACCACATTCCCTTTTTTAATTTTTTTTTTATCTATATGCAGGAAAAGGCAAAAATTTTAAAGACTAAATAGATTGCTACCAATAGGGGTCACAGGACAGAATAAACAGGTGATTCTTAAGACACGGGCTTTGAAGCAACACCTATTACTATGCAGAGGTCACACAAACGTGCCAGGTAAGTAGCTATTCCTGGGATTTCTTGTACACCTAGGTATGCAAAAAATGTGTAAGCCAAATCTAGTGTGGCCAATCCCTCCTCAAATGTAGAACAATTACAACATATTTCATTAGGTAAATATATGATTCTATGTGTAGTTAATTTATTAAGAATTTTTATTATTTTAAGTAGAATTCTAACAAAATATTTTTGATTGTTTTCAATTGATTCTCATGTTCAAGTAGTAACATCACAAGTTAGAGGGCATATGCCATCACCACCTCCACATGCATCACACTCACCGGTTTCACCACTTCCACGCAATCAACAACAGGGATAATCATAGCCTTCGACAATACCTATGCAAGGACAATTCGATGTTGGAAAATGTTTGTTTTCACAGAGATCACAAGACACTTCATGAAGTTCTAGGAGTGGGATTTCAAACCCATAGAGATCACACATACCAACAGCAAGTCATGGGCATGGATGGTCTCAATTTACATTTTCTTCAAATACACAGGCACCTGAATATTTTGGACAGGGATTGGATAATATTCCACTTGATGAGGATTACATGTTTCAGGGCAACATATGTGCTTAAAGATATAGCATGAGAAGAATAATTCCCTGCAGCTCATCAGAAATCAAAACCACCCACCCAAGGAGACAATCCTCATCCTCAGGATCCTCAAACTAAGGATGATGTTGTCAATTTTAATGAAAATATTTCATTGGCAGAAAGTACCGAGTCAACAATTCAGGAGTTTGTGTTGAAATATTTGCAAGATTTGAAAGAATGGGAATATTGGGAAAAAGTCCTTATTAGGAAAATTAATGCCCAATATAAAAATTATGAAAAAGGGATTCTATTTATTCTTTAGTCAAATATGAACCTGAAAAGTTTGATGGCTTGCTAAAATAGGCTACTTTAGGAATTATTAAATCTAATTTTATTTATGATGATGATGTCTTAAATGTTGTTGTTGGTATATTGGAGAATGTTAATGTTGAAGCCCAAGCATTTTATAACTTATGGGCTTCTAATAAGGACAAGGTTGCAGTTGCTAAGGCTGCAAAATAATTGGCTAAGGTAAAAAAGTTATATATATTCCAATTTTCTATTACAATTAAATTTTATATTTCTTGAAAATTTGTAATAATTTCAATATATCCCTTTTGAATTAAGTTTTCAATTTGTTTTGCAGTCAAATTTTGAAATTTTGAAAACACAGGTTAAGAGCATGAATGTCAATATTCTTACAACAAAATCATGTTTGATGAAATCAATGGAAATGAAAAAGAAAATGCAAGCAAAGGTTTCAAAAAACAATCGTTTAAAAAAATACATTAGAGAGAAGCTGTATGAAAATCCATAAAAGGTGCTTGATAAAATAAAAGAATCGCTTCCAACAATACTTGAAGATACAAACAAAGAAGAAGCTGCATGTGTGTCAAGTATTGTGAAAGTACATGACAACCTTGTTAGAGTTGGAGCACTACCAGAAGAGAGTGTCACAAAATCTGATAAAGGAAAATAAACAACTCCAACCACTAGTGGAGCATCCAAGCACCAATCAAAAGATTGAAAATGTTTTAAACAGATTGAAATATGTAATTTCTATTTGAAATTGGTATGTAATATTTGAGACTTGAGTTTGAAAATGTTTTCAAAAGACTGCAATATATTAATTTATGTTTGAAAATGTTATGTTATATTTGGGTCTACAAATGTTTGAACGATGTAATATATATATTTTTGAATTAGTTAATATGAAATTTTATGTTTGAAAATGTCATGTAATTTATGTTTGAAAATGTTTTAAAAAGACTGCAATATTTATTTTTGGTTTGAAAATATAATGTAGTATTTGAGTTAGAAAATGGTATGTAATATTTGGGTTTAAAGTGTTTGAAAGATGTAATATATTTCTTTTTAAAATAGTTAATTTGCAGTTATGATGCACATAATTTGGGTTTAAAAATGTTATGTAATATTTGAGTTTGAAAATGTTATCTAATATTTGGGAATTTTTGTTTGAAATTGGTATGTAATATTTGAGATTTGAGTTGGAAAATGTTTTAAAAAATATTGCAATATATTAATTTTTGTTTGAAAATGTTATGTTATATTTGTGTTTACAAATGTTTGAATGATGTAATATGTTTCTTTTTGAACTAGTTAATATGAAATTTTTTGTTTGAAAATCATGTAATTTCTGTTTGATAATGTTTTAAAAATATTGTAATATCTAATTTCGGTTTGAAAGTGTAATGTAATATTTGAGTTTAAAAATATTATGTAATATATGGGTTTCAAAATGTTTGAACGATGTAATATAAATATTTTTGAACTAGTTAATATGAAATTTTTTGTTTGAAAATGTTTTAAAAAAACTGCAATATCTAATTTCAGTTTGAAAAAGTTATGATGCACATAATTTGGGTTTGAAAAATACTGTAATACCTAATATATAATTTGTAGTTATTATGCACATAATTTGGGTTTGAAAATGTTATGTAGTATTTGAGTTTGAAAATGTTATGTAATATTTGAGTTTGAAAATGTTATGTAATATTCATTTTTATCATTGTCAATGAAATGAGAGTTGAGACACTAACACACAAAAATACAATTTTACAATCTACAAAAATGATATAAGCCATGTAATTTTAAAACAATAATGTGATTTAAAAAATAATTCATTGAAATAATATATATCTAGAACAATATTGAGAAATCTTCTATCAATCAATTTGTGTTTATCATTGTCAATGAAATGAGAGTTGAGACACTAAGACACAAAAATACAATTTTACAATCTACAAAAATGATATAAGCCATAATTTTAAAACAATAATATGATTTAAAACAACAATTCATTGAAATCATATAAATCTAGAACAATATTGAGAAATCTGCTATCAAATCAGTTCATGTTTATTATTGTCAATGAAATCATGGAAAATTATCACTATGGAAGCTAAAACATATCATCTTGTCCAGAATCATTATGAAGCATAACAAAAATCTGTGTCTCCACCATCTGATCACTGAAAGCATCATCATCATCGTTATCAATCATATTCAATTTTCCTCTTGTGTCTACCAAGGAACTCCAGTATTCCAACACTTTGTCATACGAAAATGTATCCAACTGATATGAAGACACAAATTCTTAAATATTATTCTAAATTCTTGTCGAGTCTGTTGCAGATTTTAGATTTAACAAAAGCAAGTGCACTAAAAACTCTTTCATCTTTGACTAAACCCAAAATCATTGTTTCACATAATTCATATAAACGAAAGTATTCACTTATAGTATCTTTTAAGACTGTGTTTGGATACAATTTTTTCCACAAATGTGCAGTGGAACTAATCTCATTGACACTTGTCATATGTGATGTTTGCAAAACCATTGTTCTTCAAAAATGCGATGACTGTTCTTTCAAAATTTCATTGTTGAGTATACCATTAATTTCAACACCATTGACTTCCACACTCTTACTATAATGGTCAATGAGATTACCCATATATTTAATAAACAACTCATTTATAGAACTGTATTCAGTACAAGGACCCCAAAACATGGGGTTAACCACACCCATGGACTCAAGAAACTCATCTCTATGAAACTGTTCTCTTATCTCACCTATCAAATTTTTTGCTATATTTGACAAATTACTCTTTGTTTTTTGTATTACAACATAAAATCAATTATGTGTTACAGGAACTTCTTCAAAATATTCCACAACAATACTTGATTGGCTTTCAAAACAATAAACAGGTATCATCATTTCATGAACATTAATACAAATATGATCATTGATGTGAAACTTCAAGAAGCTTTTTGGATTGTTCATGTTTATCAATGTATTCTAACTATCAAATACAGGTTCTGTAAAATCTACATTAGACATATATAATGTATCATGAAGCACACCTATTGTTTTCTCATCCTCATAAAATCAATGATATAGATGGATCTCTCTTGTGCAATATTAATTAATCTGTTCATTTCTTTTAACATTGGAAGAATACCACATAATGTCAAAAGTGTTTCCAAGTCAGTCAAACGGAATAGCATATCTTTTGCCTTATCAACTATTCTATGATTTGCATGCATAAACCTTGTCAGTGATTGATATTCTTCCAAAACTCTCTGAGCAGGTTGATACAGTGAAATCCATCTTGTATCCATATATTTTAACATTTTTTTTCCTTTTGTAACTCCTAGTGCAAATTGTTGAAACTCTGTAAATATTTTTGGAATTAATTAGAAATAAGAATGAATATCATGAACAAGGTTTTCAACTTTAGCAACATTTGAAAATGTGCTCACAATTTTATATGCAATATTTACTCTATGAGCCATACAGTGAATGGGGATCATATATGGGGCAACTATGGTTTGGAGTCGAACACATAGACCAGATCTGTGACCTTGCATAATAGCAGCTCCATTAGCTCCAACACAAATTAACTTTGTTGCTATGTCTATATGATTCATTCCTACAATATTATTTAAAATTTTAACAACAACATTATAAATATTTTCTGTATTTGAACTTTCCAACATCTTATGTATTCCCAACAAAATAGGCCTTCTAACATGATTTTGAAATACATGCATGCAATCCAAGAAGTATTATCCACAACTATTACCTCATCAATAGAAAGTGAAATGAACTTGGCAAGTTTTACTTGCTTCCTTAGGTCTTCTTTCTCAACCAAATATAAACATTTTACCATTTCCCAACCACTTATGTCTGACCAATGAGAACTAGGAAGGTTTTGCACATTAAAAATGCATAATAGCTACTTATAATAAATAAGATCGAACATTGATCTACATTTCTTGAGAATATTGTAAACAATGACAAACTGCTTACTTTTTGAAGCAAAAACAGTCTTCTGTAATTTATGAAATTGGGCTCCAATTGTTCCACCTTTCTCAACAAGAGATTGTTGTTGCTTTAAGTGATTGTCATATTCTATAGCATATCTTAAATGCATAAATTTTGATGCATCCTTCCACTTAACTTCTTTACTAACTTCACCATTACTTTTTATAACTTTTACATAACATTTGTCAGCATGTTTTTCAATTGTATCAATCTTGTTTTGAAGCCTATGATCCTTACCAAGTCTCCAACTACAAATTTTGCATCTACATTATTTTTCATCAATTTTGTTATCCTCAGTCATGACATGCTCAAGACGAAAATATTTCTACCCATTATTTCCTAAATCGCCTTCCAAGTATCCAAAGAGATGTTTTTATTTTTTTGGAATTTTTGGTTGAAGATTCAATTGAAGCTTTGTAATGATTTTGATTTATCACTTTCATTTTCAATTGTGATGTCATTTTATGTGTTGTATTCAAGTGTTTGTTGGATGTCATTTCTAAGGGGATTTTCAATGAAAGGCTTCTCTTCTTGGGGAATATCTTCAAGTAGAGGCATATCAGGATCGATAGGGTATTCTGCATAGTAGCATACCATAATATTTTTTATCACTATTGGATGAAAAAAATTACAAAAAAATATTCATTGTCAATCAAACACATACTGGGAAGTCAAAAATCATTTTTAATTTGAATTTGCACAGATGTCTTTGGCTTGTCACATTTCGAAGTTTGGCTAAAATATTTGAGGATACTCTTTTTAGCAGAAGATTTGGTGCCCTTCTTTCCATCACTAGGTGACATTTTACTAGTGACAAAAAAAAAGTTAAAGAGGGTGTATTTTCTGGAGGCCTTGAGATAATATTGTAAATAGAATAAACAATGTTTGGGTGGTAAATTATACATACTTTTTTGTAGCCATTATTTATTGTGATTTTATCAGTTTATGCCACTAGTTTTTTTCTGGTGAAAGCACTCTAACAGAGAAAAAGAGCATCAATATGTCAACAAAGAACCAAAGCATTTACTTATGTATAATATTAGCAAGGAAAAAAAGATCTTAAATAAAACTAAGAATCAAAGAGTTTTAAAACATTCAGAACATGGCAAAATAGAGAAAAACAATGGAATAGACTCAACAGAGCAATGGAATTCTAGATGTCGAAGAGTCTTCGATATTGGTGTGGTGCAAAAAATCATTAAATAAAGAAGAAAATGTAGAACCAGGAAAAATAACAAGTAGAACATGGCAATATAAAGAAAATCAGAGAAGTGATAGAGAACCTGGTGCTAAAAGCTATTTTGGCTATATGTAGAGAAATTGGTTCTGGCCGAACATAGAAAAACATCTTGGTAAATGTAGTTTTGTCCGATTGCACAATAGTCTCCAGATTCAAAAATGGTTTCGTCTGATTGCACGGTAGTATCCAAAAGCAAAAAAATATCTGTCTAGGGGCATGATAGTATCCGAAAGGAGAAAAGGTTCCATACGGATGCATGGTATTATTCGAAAGCAAGAAAGTTTTCGTCAAGTTGCACGAAAGGATATGGAAGTAGAAAAGGTTTCGTCTTATTGCACGCCAGTTTTTTGATACAAAAAAGTATCTGTTTGATTGCATAGTAGGTTTCGGATGCAGTTATGGCTTCGCCTGGATCCACGACATATTTTTGATGCAGGGATGATTTTGATCAGTTGCACGAGAGATTTTAGTTTTAGGGTTTGTTCCATCTGATTTGTTGCATGACAGGTTTGGTCATACAACACTATTCGACTGCAAAATTAGTTCCGTTCGGCTACAGAACAAGACACTGTTCCATTTGGTTACTAAATTTGTTACAACCGATACCAGAAAAGGTTTCAATGTTGTGAAGAAATGTGTCGGTATTTTCCCTAGGGTGTTAATCATATATAGAGGTATACTTGGCGAGTTTTACGGGATAATTTAGAAATTCTAAAATTTTAGGGTGAAAATGGTACTTTATTTAGGTGGGATTACTTGCAAAATTTTTAAAATATTCATGATACTCTCATCAAAGGATGACTAATCGACACCAAAAATTTATTTTTTCCCAAAAATTTTGGCTACATGGCCGACGTTTGGGTCTCGAAAATTTCACAAATTTGAATTTTCAAAAATGAATTTTTTTGCCCTAATGATGAAGTTTCGCCACTATGCATAACCCTGTCCGTAGAGTTTGTTGGAATTTTACAGATTGATTTGTGAACCTGTTGAAATACTTATATTGAATGTGAATAGTGTGATTGCCTAAACTAGTTGAGATATTAAGGTATTATTAAGTCTCTATTTAACAAAATAACCTTGGAATAGGTAAAGCATAAATGAAAATATTTTGGAATTCTCTTACGTGTGAATATATTTACATTGTAAGAAAGTTGTTGTGTGCAAAGTATATTGATTCATGGAAATATTATTGTGTGTAATTGGAAAGCATCAAAGAGGGAAAAGTGTGCATTTGAATGCTGCATATGAATTTCTTGGAGCCATATCTGATCCCCACTAGATGGCAATCTCTATTGTCGATTGGTTTATCTGCAAAGATCATTGTGGAGTTGAACATTGAATACAGGACCAGGTTGTTGGGAACTTTAGTAGACCACTTTGACACTGCAACTATGAATTGAGGAAAGTGGGCTTGTCCAAGTATTATGACTGGATATTATTATGTGAATCAGTCTATTGTAATAATGACTCTCTATAACAAATTGTGTAACTATGATTCTCTTCTCTATAATGATTTTTTGGAGAAGTACGATTGTTGTTAATGTGAATGATTGCCTATCCGATAGAGTAATGAATCTTGAATTTTATATTGATATTTGTAAATTATAAAGGTGTATAAATTCCAATCTCTATGATAGTTATAGCAGTTCTCTTGAGATAATGCCTTAATATCATATTTATTAATATCTAGCTCACTATTTATTAACTGATTAAACCGTGTGAGATTACGATAAAATAATGTATGGTTTTCATTCATTTGTGAGTGGGTATTCTATGGAATATTTTAATTTGAGGAAAAATATTAGTCCATATAAGTCTCAGCGTGTTAAATTGAAGTGTCATTATTGGAAGGACCTCCAAATTGGCTTGGGAAGTTAGGTAGTGTAATAGACTTACCATCCGTAGGAGTTAACTCAGAATGCGTCTCCATAATTATCGATAATCGAGGCAAATTAGGAGTAAGCTAGTCAGGTTGTATTCTACTATTGTGATAGCAAAGATTGCATAATAGTAGTGAAGTTTCCTTTTATGACTCTTACACCTTTCGGGTTGATGTTTAATTGACATTCCAAAAGGAAGGAAAATATTACCTTCTTAGAGGCTAAGGTGTGGTCAGCATGTCTAGGGCATAGGAGGTTTTGTCATGTTAAATTTACTTAAGGATGGATGATTAGGATGTTAAGGAAAGACTTGGTGCTAAACACACCCACACAGAGTGACTTGTGTGGTTGTGCAAAGATTGGCATTTTCCTTTTCAATGGACTAAAAAGAGAGTAACCTTTTGAAGGATTGTAAAGGAATGCCCTTTTGAAGGAATGGAAGGAGTTACCTTTTCAATGGATCTAAGAGGGATAATCCTTTCAATAGACTAAAAGAAGTAGAATAGTTACTAAATAAATTTAACTTGAGTTGAGTATCTCTTTAGGACTACTGAATAGGAAATCCTTATAGAAATATAAGGATAGGGTCCTTGAGGTATGTTCGGTAATTGTTTTTGATAGTGGTGTAGTAGACCTTTTAGATAGGGTCTTCTAGGTTTCACTGTTGTCTAGTTGAGGGTCAAGTATTAGGCTTGGACTTATGTTTAGAGTTTAATTTATATTTTAAAAAAACACTCTCAACTTATTAAGGATAGGATAATCATGGTGGGTTGTGACAATGTAATAAACATAAGAATTTATTGGAGAATATGTAGAGGGCCATTATAAAAAAGACATAGATATCAATATGAGGAAGATTAATTTATGCAACTCATATAGTAGTTGGTATCTAAAATGAAAGAGAATGAGAATTTGAAATAAAATTGTAGGAAATGTAGAAGGATGTCATAGCAATGTAATAATATAAGTAAAAATAATAACTAACCTAAAATACTAAAAAGAGAAGTTGGAAAAAGAGATCAAGGAAGCCAAGTTCTAGTAACAAATATCAAGTTTGAAAGTGATCAAGGTTTTGTTAAGCTCCTGGTGGATCAAATCTATGCCAAAGAGAATAAGGTTAAACATTTTTAGAAATATATCAAGGAATGTGAGGACCTAATAAAAAATATTTATGTTGTGATTGATGGTATTGCAACTATGCTAGATGGAAAGCGTGACCTAGTATTGTCCTATTTGGATAAATTTTCCAATAAATCTCTTATTGGGATCTAATAAATTGGAATCATAAATAAGCAAGAAACCATAGTTTAACTTAAGAGTGTCTAAGATAAATAGAACAAAATAGATAAGTGTCTCCATTGTAGGAGTAATATTAAGAAATCAATAAGTAATATATGGCATGAGATCAATCAACTAGTGAATTAGGGCCTAATAGAACCACTATCTAATAAAGAGGACATAATATCCAACAAAGGGTATGGGAATATTATTAAATGAATAAAGTCTCGCATGCCTACCCTAAATAGAATGACATCAGTCCAAATAGCTACTTCAATCATAGAAACTATTATTTAGTTAGACCAGCTACTATTAGATGTCATAGAAATGATAATATTGAATGAAGATTATCTCAAAATAAAACTAGAGAGTTGGACATAGACTTAGAGATACTAATTTGTTACTAATATTACTACCTCCCTAATCAAATCAGTGCCATAAATAAAGTGATCCTCTTAATTATTTTATGATATTTGAATTCTTTAAAAAAAATCTATCCAATGAATAAGACACACTAATATCCACCACCAAGCAAGCATGGTACCCTTAAAAGTCATAAAAACTATAGTGGTTTTCACCACTCCCTTTGGGTAGTCAATTGTAACTTAATCATATCTCACCACCAAGCAAGCATGGTACCCTTAAAAGTCATAAAAACTATAGTGGTTTTCACCACTCCCTTTGGGTAGTCAATTGTAACTTAATCATATCTCAACAACTAAGCATGGATCGATTAATAAAGTATTAAAAGGATCTAAGCAATTAGCTAGATTAGCTAGAAATAGCCAAGATATGATTTAGAATAACAATCTTTGTCCAATTTTTTGAAAAAATTGACCAATATCGATCCATTGAAAACTAACCCACTAATGAAGCACCATTTATTGTCATTTATTTATCTACTACAAATTCATAAAAAATGAACAAATCCTAAACAACATCGATTTATCAAACATTTTTATTTGTTACATGAGATGACAATCATCATGATTTCATTTACCATGTTATCATGGAAACCTTTGTGAATATTTGGGATGTCAAAGAGAACAAGGGTCCAAAACAGGGGACCTACCATCATTGCCAAGTTAGGCCATATGAGATATTAGCTAGAAGAAAAAAATTAGTATGACACAATTACCCAAGCGACATGTCATTAGATGACAAGTGCAAAAATAGTGAATTCTTAAATGCCATAGACCACTAAATGCTCAAATACTAGATAAATTGATCTATTAAACATATTGATTTTCTAATACACATATTTATCAACCAATCAATATGATATCATGCTAAATTTAATGTTATTTCATTGAACAATTTATTTTAAAAAAAAAGTCAAAAACATTGGGAAAAGGTACAAACGAGTTGGTTCATCAAAATCAAGTTTGTAATAGAATAAATATGCACTAAAAAGTAGATAAAAATGGTATGAGATCCATTATACTTAGGATTAAAGACAATTTAGTATTAAAGTTGAAGATATACTAGCTTAGATATATAATATATATATATATTTATAAACGCCGAGAGTTATCAATATCGAGGTGCCTATTTTTTTAAAATATTTTAAATCCACTGTAACCCTTAATGTCGACGGATAATTTTCTTAATGTCAAATTTTTTAATAAAATATTAATATTGTTTACGGTGTGGCTGAACTTCCTAGCTGCCATTATAGGACGCCTATCAGCGTAAAGAGAAAATAACTACTAGTTGCATGATAGAAGTGGTTTTAGAGTTAAATTTGTATCAAAACCATTATTACCATTAAATTCCTAGCCAAGACTCTCATGTTATTCTAATATTTAAAAATGATTTACTATTTTATCTATATATAAAAGTTGAAGCTCATTATTAAGGATCATTTTCGTAATCCAAGAACTTAATCTGCTCTTGTTGTTATAAATACTAAGTTGGAATAGTTTTTATAATGGATGTTGATCGAATGTGCATGGTATTTTGCTTCTAAACTATGTGTACATATCTTATCTCTTTGAATATAAATAAATGAATGATTGTGGCTTTACTTTTCATTGCTGTTAATAATTTTTTTGAATATATATTATAGATTGATCTGATTTAGTGGGAGATTGTGATTATGGAGCTAATGAGAAACCCCTTTAGCTCGATTTAATCAATCCCTATTATTTTATTTTTGTATTTTCTAAACCTTTTCCTCATACTTCTATATAGAATAGATAGCATTAAATATGGAATTGACTCTCTCTAGAGGTTGATTGTGTGAAAACCCTTTCTTTGAATCTTACTAGGGTGTGAGGTGCAAATAAACATTACGTAAACATTATGCATATCAAAAATTCCTCAAAAAGGTGAGATAAAAATTTGATAATTTTAATTTAATAAGCCTTTGTAATATGATTTATAAGGTAAAGTTGCAAGCTTACTGTAGTGGTAAGGGCTTTGGACTCTCTTTGAGAAATTCAAGGTTCAAACCCCACTCAGTATGTTGGGACCAGGACCCCTCATAAAAACTTGTGTCAAATCATTGGTATCAAGTGGTATTAGCTCAACCAGTTAGATTCCTAAATATTTAAAGAGAAGACCAAGATTAAAATCTTGCCCAATGATACATGCTCCAAAATTTGTTGTAATACCACTATGTAATGATGATGTAATATGAGTGGGACCGGTTTCAATCCCATATAACCAATTGGAAAAAAATATGATTTATAGGGTAAATTTAAAAATTATATCACATTCATTGAAAAGGATTCTTGACTATGTTATCTCAAAATAATAAGATGGTTTTCTTTATGGCTAACAAATTCTTGATGGCATAATCATTGAAGAAGAGGTCATGCATTCCTTTCATTCTATTAAAAATTATGTATGCTTGGAAAACTAGATGTGAACAAAAATATGATAGGTATTAATAGAGTTTTCTACATGATGTTCTCAAAATATTTGGTTTTGATCAAGTTTGGTGTTAGTGTATTAGATGTATAACACTAAAAAAGAATATATTTTTATCAATAGATCACCTGCTATATACTTTGAGTTATCCCATGGACTCCACTTGGTGACTCCCTATCCCTTTGTTTATTCATTATTTTTGTTGAGGCATTGAGGAGAGTATTCTCAAAGGAAAATATAAAAGCAAAGTAAAAAGTATTCAGGTTGTAACAAAGGGTCCCTTTGAATATCATCCCTAGTTTGTTGATAACACTTTGCTTTTGAGTCATCCCTCAATTAGTGAGTCTATGAAGTTCAAAAGTAATATTATCATGTTATGAGAAGGTTATTGGATTTTTGGTTAATATTACAAAATATATTATCTTTTTCATTAAAACTTCCCTAGATTTACAATGGATTATTGTGGATATTTTATGGCTTAAATTTAGAAATTTCCCATTAAAAAATCTAGGAATACCTTTGTTTGATAAAGGAAAGAAGATGCTCTCAAACTCAATCTTGGATATAACGAAATCTTGTTTAGCAAGTTGGTAAGGTAAGTTATTAATTATGAATAGAAGGCTAGAACTCAAAGGCTACATTGTAATCTACCCCCAATAGATACGATGCCACTTCAAGATTGCCAAGAAGTATAATATTTGAATTTAATAAAATTTAAAGATATTTTCTTTATAAAGGATGTGAGAAAAAATGCAGACATCCCTTTTGTAAGTGGAATACATTTTGCAAAGGAAAAACTATTGGAGGGACAAGCTTGAAAATTTACAAACTTATATGTTTGGCACTAGGATCAAAAATTGGTTGGAGATTATTTAAAAATTAAGGAAAGAGATGCACAAAATATTATTTTAAAAATATATTGGTTCTATTGATGTAATAAAAATGTTTACAAGATAGATACTACTGAAAGGTTTAAGAAAATATAAATTCATATCACATGGTTTGCAATTAATCGAGAAACATATTAGATGGTCAATTAATGAGGGGGATTTTACATACTTTTAGTCTAATGTTTGATTTATGTATTAGCCTCTTATTTCTAATTCAAAATGATAATTGTTGTCTAGAGCATATTTAGCTTGTAAAGGTGCAAAGGTCAAAAAAGTGAACAACAAATCTAGATCATGGTTTTCCATTAGCAACTTAGTTGAAAAAGAGGATCTCAAGTGAACTTTAAAGGATGATTCAAGAGTTCTATTTGATTATATTTATGCAAAATAATGAGTTGGTTTAGAATTTATTAAAAAATGGTCAACATTTGGAAAAGTTTGGATTTAAGGCTCTAAAGCAATTAAAATTTTCTACTCCCAAATATTTTTCGTAGAATAATGTCTAGTCATTTTAGGCCCTCCCAAAGACCTTAAAATTATAGTAGTTAGTAGTCTAAAGCAAGATTATTATAGGTGAGTCTTGAAAGAGAAATATATCATGGAACTTTTAGGTGTGCCTTATGTAAGAAGGATCTAGAAATATTAGATTACTCATTTCTTCATTGTCCCTTTCATTACACCATTTGGGGATGCTCTTCCAAAATGAGAATACATTAGATTGCTTGATCAACATTTAAAGGGTTGGTGAAATATTAGATCAGTTGTTTCAAACCTACAATATTATACATTTTATGGAGGACTAGACAAGCCACTATATGTTAGAATTTACGGTTTGAAAGAAATAATACAAATTTAAAAACAAATATGAGAATCATGACCAAAATTAAATATTGCTTCTCTTGTAGAATGTTTAAAAGTATGGTATTCATCATGGAAAATTTCAAGTGTGGAAAAAGAGGTGGGAGCCTCTTGATTACAGGATTTGAATATGCATGAGATTACTTTTTGTGAGAATAGAGTTAGGACAAAGGATATGCATTGATCCAAGGTAAAATAGAAACATCAAAAACTTGGGTTCATCAAAAAAATATAATGAGGTTGTGTTTTCCAAAATTATGAAGTTGAAATTTTGCTTACTCTAAATCATATGAGTCTTCAACTAACAACTGTGCAAAGGCCCTGCAACCCAAATGTGGAGAATCTAGAGCTGGAAGCCCATATTTCCCGGCCTCTGGTTGGGATGTTCGACCTCTTGAGCAAGATGATGCTTCTGGTTGGGGTGAAATTGTACCAAATGTACAAACTTGTACTATTAGTGGTACTATTTTTTATGGTTGGGGGATTCGGCTTCTTCAACCGTTGGATGAACTTATGACCTTATGGAAGAAAACTTTAGGTCTTCCACCTGGCAGTGATTTCTTGCATACTTTCTTTCTGAATGCATATTTGATATTATTTTGGTGGTTGTTATCTGGATTTTTATGGACTATTTCTGACACTCTTGTGTACTCCTAACCACTATGGTTAGTGTGTTGGTTTACGGGGTGTGCTAATCCTACCCACATTTTTTTGTATGATTAGACATTATTTTATTAATATAATGACTTTTTCATCCAAAAAAAATTGCTATGGGATGGAAATATGTTTCAATTGAGAGTAATTCACAAATTATTATTAATGTTACCAAGAAAAATGGATGAGCGAATTGAATCAAACATATCATTATTTTATATATCCAATATCGAAAGTTAGCATATCTAAGAAGGAAATAGCACAATAGATAATTTAGCCAATCATGATTTTGATATTTCTTTTGAAAAAACTTAAATCTTAAAATGCAACTAGCCAAGAGCTTTTCTCTTGATAAAAATAATATAAAAGAATTTATCGTAAAAACATAACAATTAGAAAAATATGAAAAGTATCTTTAATAAAATTACAAATTAAATATGGTTTAATTAATCTAACAACAAATGCATGTAGACCAATTGGTTCATACAAATCCCATAAGGAGGGCAGAGGTCCAAGGTTCAAATCTCGGGCCTCGTCGGACTGAACGCTTGTCCCTTTCCTGGTGCTTTCAGTGGCGTAAAAGGTTTAAAATGATTGTGGCATGGCGGTTATAGGGGCGAACTACATGAAGATCTATGTGGCGGCTTCGGGGGCGGACATCGTAGAATACTGTGACGGCCATAAAAGCTGGACAACCTGCCCAAATTCGTGGTGGCTACCGATTCCACCATGTAAAAAAAAATACATGTAACTTAATTATTTTAATAACAATAATTTCTAATAAAAATTACACTTAACTTAAAAAATTAACATGTAAAATATTTTAATTTACATGTTTCTAATCCTTAACTTCTTATTTAAAATATTTTTTTTTTTAAATTAATATCTTCTCTATCCCCTAGGATATCACAATGGTTTGAGCTTTGGCTCTTCTTCGAGAGGTTCAAGGTTCAAACCGTAGCATGGGCGAGTATGTGAAGGGGTGTGTTTATGAGTGTGTGTTTGGTCCCTCTTGTTAAGCTCAACTCTCACCCTTATGAGAGGTCATGGTGGGATGAAAATTTCTAGCCCTGAGCATCGGTCATAGAGGTTTCTCACACTAACCATATATATATAAGGATTGACCTCTTAGATTTATAAGGAGGCAAAAAATTACTATTAACATTTGTAGAAATAATTTAAGGATTGTTTCATGCTCTATGTACTTATCCACATTGGAAACAAGTTCCAAGAAATCATCTTCTTCTAGGTCCTCGTCCGAACCTTCCTCTTCCTCTTTGATCACCATTATTTTTCTTGCGGGGGTGGTAGGCATTCCCCTTATTGGTTATGACTATTGCTGACTTCTCCATTCTTCTTTTGGTCTTTATTTTGTCCTCCATATGGTCCTTTGCCAGTCCTTCCACCATGACCTCTTTCTCTCTGCTTGCTTTCAAATATTCTATTCAACTTCTCTTCTACCTTTAGGGCAAACTGATAAGCATCTTCTATGGTAGTCATTCTAACCAAACTTAGTTCCTCTTGAATACTTGGCTTCAATCCATTTAAATAACAGGCTACCTTCTCCTTGTTGGCCTTAGAATGGCCTGTTCTAATCATGATATTGTAGAACTCTTCTATATAATATTTGATAGATTTATTTGTCTGCCTCAAACCTTGTATTTTCCTCAACAAATCTAACTCGTAGTCAATTGAAATGAACTCTCTTTATTTATTTTTTTATTTGGTTATTGTGAGAAACCTCTATGACTGACACAGGGTTGAGCAGTCTCCTCCCAACCATGACCTCTCATAAAATCGAGAGCTATACTTATCAATAGATAATTTAACACAAAGCCACCACACAACCACCCCCTTACACACTCGTCCACGTTGTGGTTTGAATCTTGGACCTCCTGAAGAAGAGCCAAAATCCAAACCATTGTGCTGCACCCCCAAGTGCAATAGTTGTTATAAATCTAGTAAGAAATATTGCATTGAATGTTTTTAGGTTATTATTCAATAGACTCAAATTTAAAATTTATTATAAAAGAATTGAAACCTATTGTTAGATTTTTATTAAAAGACTCAAATTTAAACTTTATTGTAAAAGGATTGAAACCTATATATTACCATATAATACTTCTTAAGTGTTCATATATATATATATATATTAATTATTATTAACATTTTTCAAGTATATTCAAAGAACAAAAGTATCTATTAGCACAGACAAAAACTCTTCTAGAACCTCATTGTTGTAAGAAATATTGCATTGATTAAAACTAAAAAAAAAAAAAACACAAATTTAAACCTTATTATAAAAGAATTGAAACTTATTTATTGAAATATAATACCTTTTAAGTGTTCATACATGCATCAATAGTATGAACACCAATTTGTTTTATTTAATCTAATTATGAATTTAATTACAAGTATGCCTAGATGGCTTGCGTAACATTGAATAATCATCCTTAAAAAATTGCATATTGTATCTTTGTGCACTAATACATGGCTTATAACTTTTTTTGAATTGGGCTCTTTAAAAGTAGATTTGTTTCAACGTTTTTTGAATGCAACTTTCTTTGAGTTGTACTCTTATCAATCGGATAAAGATAAACTTTTTTTAATTTTCAATTAATTATATGGGATTGGAATTGCCCCACCCTTATTGTACCATCACTATTATTTATTATATTATCCATATATCACTTGATAAGATTTGAACTTGGTCTCTTAAATGTTGAAGAGAACCTTGGTCTCCTCCTTAAATCTTGAGTTATTAAGTGTAAATATTAAATCAAATATCATATTATATTTGTATTTATCATTGAATAATTTTATTTATTTTTCAATTATAATTGGGATATATATAACATGTATAATTTTACATGTTTTTTAATCATAGATGGGATAGATATAATATGTATTTAATATTTAATATTCAACCTTTAATAATTTTCATATAATTTTTTTAATTTTAAAGTTTAATATTAATATTAATATAATATTATATTTTATTAAAGTAGTTAGAGAAGTTACTATTATTTAATTATAATTAAGAGATACATAGTATGTAGGGTGAAATGATTTAATAGCTTGATTTTGAGGGAGGAGTTAGTTGTTAAGTAAATTTATTACATTATTTAATCCACATCTAGCTTGATTTTGAAGGAGAGTTAGTTTTTTTTTTGAATTTACATGGTGGAATCGGTAGCCGCCATGAATTCGGGCAGGCTGTTCAGCTTTTTATGGTCGCTACAGTATTCTGCTGTTCATCGCAGACCTGCCCAGTTTTTTATGGTCACCACAGTATTCTGTGTTGTTCGCCCCATAAGCCGTCACACAGATCTTCACGCAGTGCCCCCCTATAACCATCATGCCATAATCATTTTAAACCTTTTACGTCGCTGAAAGCACCAGGAAAGAGACAAACATTCAATCCTGTTAAGTAAATTTATTACATGATTTAATCCACCTCTCATTCCACTATCTTAGTGGAATAGGCATGCACAATATTATATTCACAGTGGAGCTCCAGGGCCTCTTGATCCGCTCCAACCGTTGAAGTGCGGCGTCCGCCTCGGGGCTCTAGGGCCTCTTGATCCGCTTCGCCGTAGCTCTGCTTTCCTCTGCGCTCATTGCAAAGCCCTGCACTTTCACCTGCTCCTCATATTGGCCCATGACATCTGACAAAATTGGAGCGCAGACCCATCCGAAACTGCCCACTGCACATCGTAGAAGGTGGATTGTAGCTGCGGGAGATCCATATAAATCTGTTGGAATATTACCATTAGTAAAAAGGTTAAAAATTTGATTTTACCTTGGGTAAAGGTAACTTACCTTTTACCTTACCTGGACGGCAGTGGACGACAGCATTTGGGCGGCAAGAGAATTCGAGTCATCTTTCTTTTCCCCCAATTTCTCCTTTCCTCCCTTTCTTTCTCAAATAGGTTATTTACTGTTTATTTAATCTATGTAACCTATGTTTTATTGTTAATGCAATTAACCATTTTTTGTCCACACTCACCTTTCACATTTGGTATCAGAGCGACACGATTCCCGAGGCGGTGGGACCCGTAGTTCGAGGCGGCGGCACGGATCCCGAGGCAGCCCGCAGGAGCCGAGGCGACACGGATCCCGAGGCGGCCCGTAGGAGCAGACCGACGTGTTTCCCGAGGCGCTGGTGGAGCTGGACGAGGCGGCCCGCAGGAGCAGCAGATCGGCATGATTCTCGAGGCGCTGTTGACGTGGCGTGGTGGACGTAGCGCAGCCCGAGGCACTGGTGACATGGCACTGGTGACGTGGCGACCTGCAGCACGTGGCCCGAGGCATGGGATTGACGTGGCGTGACGCGTGGCGACGTGTGACTGGCGCACGGCCCGAGGCATGGGATTGACGTGGCGTGACGCGTGGCGACGTGTGACTGGCGCGCGGCCCGAGGTGTGGTGACGTGGCGATCCGCACGTGCATCGGTGGCAAAAGGAACCTGCGGTGATAGTGACTGCCCGCAGGTATTCAAAGCACTGTAAGTGCTTAGCTCTTTTTAAAGAGCTTATACATCGCCTTACGGGCGATGTGGGACTAAAGTCCCAATTAAAACCAAAGCTTCGCGCCGAAGCGCGAAGCCAATATTAGCTTCGCGCTCGACGCGGAAGCTATAGGGCGGGGAGCTCGCTTAGCTCCCGGATCTGCCCGGTAGCGCAGCGGCTACCCTCTGCCCTGACACCCGCGAGGTCGCAGGATCGACCCTCGGCGGGGTCAATAGTTACTTAAAAAAAAATTAAAAAAAAAACTATAAGGAAATAGTTTAAATTTAAAAAAAATAATTTTTTTTTGTAATTTCCTAAGAGGAAATATCTGTTCATTTGTTTTAAAATTTTTTTTCAAAGTTGATAGAAATTTCCTGAGAGGAAATAATTGTAAAGTTTTTTTAAAAAAAAAAAAACTTTGAAAGTTAAATTTTTTTTTATTATTATTTCCTAAGAGGAAATCTTTGTAAAAGAAAATTTCTGGGAAATTTTCTTAAATGATAAGATCGGAAGGATGTTATCATGCCCTCTGCAAGTTGTTACTGAGAACAAACCCTGAAAACTTTGATAGGCATGTGAAAACACTAGGACTTAATACAGTTTTTTCACAGTTGCAAAACGCGGTTATTGCACACCAGAGAAATCCTGATCAAGGATACGAAGCAGATTCAGAAGATAACTCCTTTGGCAGCAGGTTTGAACAATCCGACACAGTTGCAATTGCTTCACAAGGATCCGAATATACTCATTATAGTAATTCAGTTGAAATCCTACAATCTCCTTCTCCTGAAATAATATTGATCAGTGACGATGATGAACAAGTCGCTGACAATTTTGTAATTGCTGAACAACAAGTGTGAGTTGTTTATGATTGTAAATCAAGCAGGGCTTGATAGTTTGTAAAGTCTTTTTTGCAATAAGACTATAAAAGAGAGGTTTCTTGTTTTAGTAGATAATAATGGGATCACATAATAATCTACCAATTCCCGAATTCGGTGGGGATAATTATGAGTACTGGTCCATCAAGATGAGGACATTACTCATCGGAAAAGGACTATGGGATATTATTGAAGACGGATACATTGCTCCAACATATTGGACTACTTTAAGTGCAAATGATAAGAAGATCTACAAAGATGCATAGAAAAATAATTCTTTTGCCTTATACCATCTTCAATCAGCATTAGATCCAAGTATCTTTCCTAGAATTGCATCTTACTTAATCACTACAGATGCATGGAATGCCTTGAAAGAAGGATTCCAAGGAAGTGATAAAGTAAAGCAAGTCAGGCTTCAGACTTTGAAAAGAGATTTTGAAAATCTCAGAATGAAGGAAAATGAAAGAGTCGGAGACTACGTGTACGAGTCAAAGCGATGAGTTGATATGATGCAAACTTTAGGTGAAGACACAAAAAATGAAACAATTGTGAAGAAAGTGTTGCGAACACTTCTTCCTAAGTGGAATCACATTGCTATCATAATTGAAGAATCCAAAGACCTTTCTACTCTTACATTTGATAGTTTGATTGGATCATTAACATCACATGAAGAGCGACTTCAAGGAGCACCTTCAACAAGCTATGGAGGTGATGACAAAGCCTTCACTTTGAATGAAACTGCAAGACGAGGACAAGGAAGAGGCCGAGGCAGAGGACAACAACAAAGAGGCAAGGGCCCAAGCAACTCCTACAGAGGAGGTAATCAAAACAGAGGAGGAAATCAAAACAGAGGAGCCAATCAGAACCAAAGCGGCAATGCAGCCCGTGGAAATCAAGGACGAGGAAGTAACAAGACTAAAACAACTTGTTTCAATTGTGGGAAACAAGGCCACTTCGCTCGTGACTGCTGGTCAAAGTCTTCAAAAGATCAAAGCAGTCAATATGGCTCATTCTACGGAGAAGAAGAAGGTCCACCAAACCTTTTTCTCTCTTATGGACAGCCAGATCAAAATCTAAATGATACATGGATTTTAGATACTGGTTGCTCCAACCACATGAGTGGCAAAGAAAATCTCTTTGCTACATTAGATTCAAATTACAAATCTCATGTTAAGTTAGGCGATAATAAATCTTTGCAAGTTGAAGGCATTGGAGCTATGGCAGTTCCAACAAAAGAAGGCCTTAAAAATGTGAATGACATATACTATACTCCACAACTACAACACAATTTGTTAAGTGTTGGCCAAATGATGGAGAAGCATTACAAATTAGTTTTTGATGAAAGAAAATGTACAATCTTTGATAAAAACAATTGTAACCGGGTCATCACGAAGTACCTATGACAAAGAATAGGTTGTTCCCTCTAAAATTTGGTGAGCCAGGGGGAGCTCAACTTGCAAACATTGCTATTACAAATCCAAGTGAATTGTGGCACTTGAGATATGGTCACCTCAATTCCGCTAGCTTGAAAATGTTAACATCACAAGCTATGGTGACAGGTCTACCAAAAATTCCAGAACATAAAAAGGTATGCGAAGCATGTGCTTTAGGAAAGCACTCCAGAACGAAGTTTCCAAGAGGCCGAGCGTGGAGAGCAAGCTATCCTCTTCAGCTAGTACATTCGGACATCTGTGGTCCAATGCAAACAAAAAGCCTTGGAAACAATTCTTATTTTCTAACATTCATAGATGATTATTCTAGAATGTGTTGGCTCTATTTTCTGAAACACAAAGATGAAGCATTTGATTGCTTCATAGACTTCAGAAATAATGTAGAAAAGCAAAGTGACTACTATGTCAAATGTCTTCGCACTGATAAAGGAGGAGAGTACTCCTCAAATGAATTTCTTCATTATTGTAAGCAAAATGGGATAAAAAGGCAGTTCACCACTGCCTATACCCCACAGCAGAACGGTGTGGCTGAGAGAAAGAACCGCACCCTTGTTGAAATGGCACGAACAATGCTTCAGGCAAAACATCTCACAAACAACTATTGGGCAGATGCAGTGAGAACAAGTGCATATATTCTAAATAGAAGTCCGACTTCTAGTTTAGATGGTATCACTCCTTATGAAGGATGGTACGGTAAGAAACCAAATGTCAAACATTTTCGAGTATTTGGTTCTTTAGCATATGCACACATTCCTGAGGAGAAGAGAAAGAAGCTTGATCCAAAGAGTCAAGCATGTGTTTTTGTAGGGTATTGTGATTCAACCAAAGGGTATAGATTGTACAATCCCAAGACACATAAAATCATTATCTCCAGGGATGTAATTTTTGATGAAGGGGGAGAATGGGGTCATAAAAAAATTTTTGATTTTGACTCTAATTCGGACAATTCCACATTAGTACCTCCCACATTGGTACAACCCAAGAAAAGCAGTGTAAAAAGTCCTCCTCCACAAATTCCACATCAGGAAACTTCATCAAGTACATCAAGTGGTACACCAAGTCCAAGAGGGACTTCTTTGTTGGCACCCCCAAATTCTCCAAAACGATTTCAAAGATCTGTAAGCGCTCCAAGCCCGATGGATATTGATTCAGTTTCTCAAAGGAAAGAGACAAATAGAGGAAAGCGCATACTACAGAGTCATCCATCTACTCAAATGTTGGATAGGAATTTCCAACAAAGATACACTAGGAGTCAAGCTAGTGAGATGGATGACATTTTGTCAAGACTTGAAAATCTTCAAATGTCGGGGGGATGATGAGTCTCATGAACCAAGGGGTGATGTAGTCAATTATGCTTTGTTGGCTGCTGCACAGCTAGAACCATCTAGCTATGAAAAAGCTTGCACTGAAAATATATGGCAAGATGCCATGGAAGAGGAAATATCCTCAATTAAAAAAAATGATACTTGGGAGCTTGTGAAGCTTCCCAAGGGAAAAAAATGTGTTGGATGTAAATGGGTCTATAAGACCAAATTCAATGCTGATGGAAGCATTGAAAGGCACAAGGCAAGATTAGTAGCTAAAGGTTTTACTCAGAAATATGGAATAGATTATGAGGAAACCTTTGCTCCAGTTGCTCGACAAGAAACAATTAGAACTGTTCTTTCCTTGGCAGCCCATAAAGGATGGAAAATTCAACACATGGATGTGAAAAGTGCATTTTTAAATGGATACCTGACAGAAGAGGTGTATGTTCAACAACCTCAAGGTTTCCAAGAACCAGGAAAAGAGAACCTTGTTTATAAATTAAAAAAAGCACTTTATGGCCTCAAGCAAGCACCAAGAGCATGGTACTCACGAATTGACGGCTATTTCAGCAAATATGGTTTCACAAAAAGCAAGAGTGAACCAACACTATACTACCTGAAAAATGGAGTAGATATCCTCATAGTTTGTTTATATGTGGATGATCTAATATTCATGGGTAGTAATGATAAAATGAATATGGAGTTCAAAAACTCCATGATGAATCAGTTTGAGATGAAGGATCTCGGATTAATGAGATACTTTCTAGGAATGGAAGTACATCAATCAAAGAGTGGGATCTTCATATGTCAACAGAAATATGCTCATGACATGATCAAGAAATTTGCTATGCAGTAGTGCAAATCAGCTGCAACACCAACCGGACATGGAATACAGCTAAGCAAAGAAGATGGAGCACCAAAAGTTGACTTGACCAATTTCAGAAGCATGGTTGGGAGTTTAATGTTTCTCACCAACACTAGGCTAGATATACAGTATGTTGTTTCTCTTGTATCACGATTTATGGCATGCCCATCCGAGCTGCATCTTCAAGCAACCAAACGAATTTTACGATATGTAAAAGGTACATTGGATTTTGGAATCCATTACCACAAGTCTAACTCTGTGAAGTTATTTGGTTATAGTGACAGCGATTGGGGCAGTAATATAGATGACAAAAAATCTACATCAAGGAACCTGTTTTAGTCTAGGTTCAGGACTAATAACTTGGAGTTCCAAGAAGCAATCTGTTGTAGCATTATCATCTATAGAAGCTGAGTACATAGCCATTACTCATGCCAGTACTCAGATCCTCTGGTTGAGGAAAATCCTTGAAGAGATTGGCGAAAAACAAATTGGTCCAACCAAACTGAATTGTGATAATATTAGTGCCATACAGTTGGCATATAATCCGATCCACCACAAAAGGTCAAAACATTTTGATATGAAGTATCACTTCATAAGAGATATGGTGGAACAGCAGACAGTTGAGCTTCAATATTGTAGCACTTTGGATAATCTAGCGAGACATCTTCACCAAAGGCATGGCTAAAGCTCAATTTATAAAGCCGAGAGACTATATAGTCAGTCCTCTCAACTTTAAGGGGGAGAATGTTGGAATATTACCATTAGTAAAATGTTAAAAATTTGATTTTACCTTGGGTAAAGGTAACTTACCTTTTACCTTACCTGGACGGCAGTGGACGACAGCATTTGGGCGGCAAGAGAATTCGAGTCATCTTTCTTTTCCCCCAATTTCTCCTTTCCCCCCTTTCTTTCTCAAATAGGTTATTTACTGTTTATTTAATCTATGTAACCTATGTTTTATTGTTAATGCAATTAACCATTTTTCGTCCACACTCACCTTTCACAAAATCCACCAAACAGAGCTACTGTGTGGAGATCCATATAAATCCCTCATATTGTTCGGGGCTTCTTCTCCTTCGCCAACACAGGTGGAGCTACTGTGTGGAGCAGCTGAGCACAGCGGCGGTGCTCGTTTTCAAAATTTTGGCTTCTTTAAAAGGCACCTTATATCACAAGGAAAATAGCCAATCGCACGGAGCTTGGCCTCTAGTGTGAATGCTTGGCTCCCTTGTACACTGCGTGGCTGGACTTGCAATGGAACGTTTGGACGGTGGACGAACTGCCGCTAACTCCGCTGGAATTCATTATTTTTTTAGAAAGTGGGATTATTCCCACATGCTTGGTATTGAAAAATTTTCAGCACTTTAAATTAAATCACACTCAAACATCCAATTGACAGCCTTACTGGGTTGATGTGGACATGTAACGTAACATAAAAGTTGTGCAGATAATTCATTGAAATGGCAATAACAATTTGGCAAAACAAAACAATTCATTTTTAGGGTTGTTTTTAATTATTTTTAGGGTTCGCACACAATTTGACAAAAATAAAATAATTTATTTTTAGGGTTGTTTTTAATTATTTTTAGGGTTCGCACACAATTTGACAAAAATAAAACAATTTATTTTTAGGGTACAAATCTTAAGCCCCCAATTTTTAATAATTGATGTTTTAAAACCAATTTTTTTATAATTATTTGATTAGTTAAAATTTTAAGTCTCCAATTTTTAATAATTAATATTTTTAAAACTATTTTTTAATTGATTTTTTTTAATTAGTTAATTAATTTTTTCAATTAATTAATCAATTAGCAAGTTAAATGGTTAGTTAAAATTTTGTATTGCTTAAGCTTTTTTTTTTTGCAAAAGCTTTGTACTTTAATAAATTCCATGATCTGTAAAACAAAAAATATATATATTGCTTTAAAACAAACAAACAAATTGTTATAGGGCACTTGCTGAGAAGAGACCTGGGTTCAAACCTTGGTGGTGCCAATTTACAAAGGAAGTAGTCTGCTATGAATCCTCTGAGTGCGCACCAGACCGACGACGACGGTATGAACCTCGAGCGATCGATGATCTCCATCTCACGCCGGGTCAACAATTAACAAGACGGATAGGTTTGGTGGTTGCAGTCCCCTTGGTTTGAACCTTGCGCTACCAGTTACTAAAAATAGTGGTTGTAGCCAACTCTCCTATGTATCAAAAATAAAAAAATAAACAAATTGTTATAAAACTTTACGTTTGTGCAACTTTGCACAAGGTAGCATTTGGTAATTACGACACCTCTAGCCCGTACTTACAAGTAATATTGTTGTGATTGGGCTACTGCGTTTAGCACCTAATATAGCTACAACAATAACATTTGGGATCTATCCCTATAAATCGTCAAAGAGAAATAAGGAAAGCCTATAACAATTTGCACTCCATAATTACCCTTTATTCACTACTATCACTGAACATAAACCCTGAAATTAAGGTCCAAATATTTAAGGGATGTGGCACCCTACGTATGCAAAGGACTTTTTAAGCAGGTGTCAAACATAGAGTGAATCCTTTTCAGTTTGCCTATCTACCACAAATCATTCTGCTTCTAGTACCTTAAGGTCTCTCTCATGTACGACTACATATATTAAGGGGGCTAGTTTCTTCTACATACCAACAAGTATTATAGGAAGAGTATCTACAACAACAACATTTGGGATCTATCCCTATAAATCATCAAGGAGAAATACAGAAAGCCCATAACAATTTGCACTCCATAATTACCCTTTATTCACTACTATCACTCAACATAAACCCTAAAATTAAGTTCCTCCAAGTATTTAATGAACGTGGAACCCTATGTATGCAAATAACTTTTTAAGCAGGTTTCAAACATAGAGTGAATCATTTTTAGTACTACCATGAATCATTTTGCTTCTAGTACCTTGGACTCTCTCTCGTGTATGACTATGTATATCAAGGGGGATAGCTTCTTCTACGTACCAACAAGTATTATGTGAAGGATAGGCATATCAAAAGGTTAGGTCTATCGAACTAGCAATATATAGAAAGAGGGGCCATTTGGAGATATAAGGAACCCTCACAATGTCCCAAAGTGTTTCTCTTAGATTCTTAGCTCTTGAAAGGTCCTAATTTTGCTCCATGGAATACAAAGATGCAGGCCATACTGTAGGTTGAAAAGCTATGGGAAATTATGATTGGTAGAGTCACAATGCCTAAAAATAATGATGATGAGGTTGGTAAAGAGAAATATGATAATGCCAATTCAAAAGCCCTCATGATCATCACACTTGCCACAATTGATGAGATTAAACCACACACCTGTGAAGGCGACAGTGCCAAGAAAGCATGGGATATACTCACCATCATTTATGAAGGGAAGAATCAATCAACTATTCTTCACCTACAATCCCAACTGCACACTTTTAGCATGAAGAATGGAGAAACTACAAAAGCATTCCTTTGTAGAGTGGTCAGTTTGAAATAAAATTGAATGCCATGAGAGAGAAAGTGAAACACAAGCTCTTAGTTTCAACTATACTTTGAGATTTACTAGATTCTTTTAGAGTACCCATTACCTCTCTTGAGTCAAAGGTAATGAGCACTCTAAAATAATCTAGTAAAGCTCAAAGTATAATTGAAACTAAGAGCTTGTCTTCCACTTTCTCTCCCATGGCATTCAATTTTTCTTACAAATCGATCACTCTGCAAAGGAATGCTTTTGTATTTTCTCCATTCTTCATGCTCAAAGTGTGCAATTAGAATTTTAGGTAAAGAATAGTTGATTGATTCTTCCATTCATAAATGGCATGAGTATATCCTATATTTTCTTGGTACTATCAGCTTCACAAATGTGTGGTTAAATCTCATAAGTTATGGCAAGTGTGATGATCATGAGGGATTTTGCATTGGCATCATCATATTTCTCTTTACTAGCCTCATCATCATCATCATATGTAGGCCTTGTGACTCTACTAGTTATGATGTCCCATAGCTTTTCAACCTCTAGTATGATCCACATATTTGTCTTCCATGGAGCAAAATTTAGACCTTTTTGAGAGTCTAAGAGAAACACTTTTGGCATGGACATTGTGAGGGTTCCTTATCTCTGCAAGTGGTCTCCCTTTATATATACCACAAGTCCAATAGATCAAACCTTTTGATATACCTACCCTTCCTATTATACCCGTTGATACGTGGAAGAAACTAGTCCCTTAATATACACAATCACATACGAGAGAGAGCTTAAGGTATAGAAGCATAAAAATCTATGGTACCAAGGTTATGCATAGTGGAAAATATTCACAAATTGGGTGAATATTAGGATTTATAAAATTGGAAATTTGTGAATATAAGGCCACTAATTCAATGTTTTGTAGCTTAGATTCTAGACTTTTGAGCTCCAACCCAGACACATATGAGCCATAACCCAACATGTACATTTGAGTTACAAATTAGAATGCAAGAACTTGTTTGAGCTACAACTCAAACACATTTAGGCTACAACCCAGAATGTTCTATTACCAATGATTTCTAGTTACCTCCTTGTAACTATCGTTTGGTCTATAAGCCAAACACATTCGAACTCTAACCTAGAATGTACATTCAAGCTACAACTCAAAATGTAGGGATTTGTTTGAGCTACAACTCAATGCATTTGGGCTACAATCTAGAATGTACCCTTGAGCTACAACTTAGAAGGTGTACCTTCGACCAATTTGGTAGTCACCACCTAACGACTATCCAAAATTGTGGAAATATGTATAAAGCAATGTATTCACAAGTATCCTATCATGAACATAAATAAACCACATATATTTTACCATCTCTCTCTAAGCATATTATATTATTTTACTTTAGTATTTTATGAAACCATTGCAATGGATAAATATTATTAACTAAAGCATTCTTAAGTGAATATAAAACATTCCATCATATAAACAAGACATGATTTCATTCATATTCCATATTAGCAAAGACTATGCATATATCATCATGAATAATATTTCATTGAAGAGCATACACTAAACTAAAATAAAAGATGCAAGATTTAAATATAACACCACATTTATCTTAGGAAACCTGAACATAAAAACATAGCCTCAAAAATATCCTTTCATTATATAATCATAAATTTCTCCAATACAATCAATTTAATAAATTTCCATAATTCCATTTTTCAAAATTATCCATATATTACATAAGAATTTCCACAATTTTGTATGTTACAATAAAAACACCATCTTTCCAAAAACATTTAGTAACAACCTATTTTCACCAAACAAGATATCATGTTTTCAAAAATCATATAATATAAAATAAATATCAAGAATGGATATAATCCCTTCTACATTTATATCATATTGTATAAAATAAGTTTCAATAAGGGACCTTATAATCCCTTCAAGAATGAACTCCATGTTCATTCTTTACTAGAACTTCCATAGTTCTAGTATGAACTCCACATTCATATCATCATCTTAGAACTTCCACAGTTTTATCATCATTTTAGAACTTCCATAATTCTTTCCTTAATTCAAGCAATCACTTCTAGTCCAAGTAAGAGATACCCCCATAAATTTTCCCAAAGAATAGGTTTCCCAGTCATTCTTGCTTGTTCATAACTAGAAGGTACTTTTATAAAGCAAATTTCTTTAATTTCCATTCACACAAAATTAGCATTTAAACAAATGAATCAAACATATTATATTTTATCTAAAATTATGATCTATAAGCCATATAATTTTTCCACCAAATTATTTGTAAATACAACATTCAAATTTTCCACAAAATTATACTATGGTTCCCTACAATTTTTCCACAAAATTGTACCATAGTTCATCTATAATTTTTCCACAAAATTATACTATAGTATTATCGAATTTTCCTTAAAATTTAACTATAAGGATGCATTCAAAAATACCATTTATCCTAGAGGTATTAGAGAGCTCCAATGTACTTCGAGGCAAAAGATAAATTGGAAAATTAAAAATATAGTTTAATAAAAATATCCCTTAATATTTGTTTTGCCAAAAAATGGGTTTTAGGAGGTCAAACTACGCAATTAATTTCCAACCGATCAACCTCTACCAATCAAACCTCAACAATTCAAACCTCAACAAGTCAAAATTCTACCATTTGATCGTTCAAGTCAAACTTCTACCATTCAAGCCAAAATTTCATCATTCAATTCAAATTTCATTGTTCAAGTCAAAACTCCATGCCTACCAATCGATGCTTATCTTCCAAATAGCTTCCTTGTGACCTTTCGAGTCCTCCTTGTGCTAGCTTTTCTAAAAATCAAAGCCTCTCTTTTACAAGGGTCTTTCTCCTCATCCTTTGCAAGCCATCAAGTGGCTCTTATTTTAATCTTATAAAGATGCCACTTTAATCCCTTCCTTCTCTTCTGTCCATTTGGAGGGTGTCCAGATCACTTAGTCATCCCTTATTTTGGCCCTTTGCTAAATTTAAAAGGACTACTATTGAAACAGTAATATGTCTAAAATTAATCAATATTAAATTCACATTAGCAAATATGTCAATCCTCCTCCCTTCATTTGGATGAGGGGTTAATTTGATAAACTATTATTTTTTTTTTATTGGTTGAAAGGGTGTTGAAATGTCCCTGAACCTTGTACAAGACAGTCGTGGGCCTCCTAAGATGGAGGCAGAGGGGAAGAACGGCGGCAGCAAAATGAGACAGCCTAAAAATAGCAAGGGCCACCTAAGGTAAAGGCGCCCAGAGGAATCAACAAGAAGAACTAACTAAAGGGAAATATGACCAGAGGCTAATTAGAAAAGGGGAAGCAAAACTTAACCAGAGAAATTCCCCATTTGGAAGTGTTGTTTTTGCTCCACAGCGTACCCCAAAATTGGGGACCCACATTTTTTGCATGTTTTCCAAGAAGTCCAAAGAATCCCATTTGCTAAAGATCAAAGAAAAAGCAAACTACCACAAGGAGGAAAGTGTCACGATATCGCGACATGTTGCATTTTCACGGTCCAAAGCAAAGGGAGAAAGCAAGGAGGAAGAAGTGTCACGAAATCATGACATGTTGCATCGTCGCGGCCAAAGGAGGAGAAGGTGTCGTGATATCGTGACATGTTGCATCATCGTGGTCAAAAGAGAAAGAGTGTCATGATGTCGCGACATGTTGCATCGTCGCTGCCAAAGGAGAAAAAGTTTCACGATATCGCAACATGTTGCATCATCGAGGCCAAAGGAGAAAAAGTGTCGCAATATTGCAACATGTTGCATCATCATGGCCAAAAGAGAAAGAGTGTCACAATATCACGACATGTCACATCGTCACGGCCAAAGGAGAAAAAATGTCATGATATCGTGACATGTTGCATCATCGAGGCCAAAATATAGGAAGTGTCACGAATTCCCGACATGTTGCATCGTCGTTGCCAAAGGAGAAAAAGTGTCGTGATATCGCAATAAGTTGCATTGTCATGGCCAAAGGAGAAAAGGTGTCATGATATCGTGACATGTTGCATCGTCATGGCCAAAAGAGAAAAAGTGTCGCAATATTGCGACATGATGCATCATCGCGGCTAAGGAGGAAAAAGTGTCGCGATATCGCGACATGATGCATCGTCGCGGCCAAAGGAGGAAAAAGTGTCACGATATCGCGACATGTTGCATCGTCACGGCCAAAGGAGAAAAAGTGTCCCGATATCGTGACATGTTGCATCGTCGCGGCCAAAAGAGAAAAAGTGTCACGATATCGCGACATTTTGCATCATCGCGACCAAAGAAAAAAGTGTCGTGATATCATGACATGTCGCATCGTCACAACCAAAGGAGGAAAAGTGTCACGATATCGCGACATGTTGCATTGTCACGGCCAAAGGAGAAAAAATGTCGTGATATCATGACATGTTGCGTCATCACGACCAAAGAAGAAAAAGTGTTGTGACATCGCGACATGTTGCATCGTCACGGCCAAAAGAGTAAAGTGTCACGATATCGCGACATGTTGCATCATCACGGACAAAGGAGGAAAAAGTGTTGTGATATCGCGACATGTTGCATCATCATGGCCAAGGGAGGAAAAAGTGTCACGATATCACGACATGTTGCATCATCGCGGCTAAAGGAGAAAAAAGTGTCGTGATATCGCGACATGATGCATTTTCACGGCCAAAAAGAGAAAAGTGTTGTGATATCGCGACATGTTGCATTTTTGCGGCCAAAAAGAGAAAAGTTTCGCAGATAAACTATTATTTTATTCCAAGTGGGAAGATGCTCTTCCTCTTCCCTTGGTTTGGAAGGGGTCTTAGTCATCCAATTTCTAACTCAAATTCCTATTCTGCAAAATAGGCTAAATAATCAAATCATCAAATTAAAGCTAATTACAATTAATTACTTAAACTTGTAATTAGTACTAAATCATAATTAAGACCATTATGGATATGCATCCATCTTGTCTTCCTTGTCATCCTCAATGGCGACTCCCTAATCCACTCTATTCGAAGGATACCTGCTCTTGCAACCATGCAAACTAATATAGACAATCAATAGTACCATATTCTTAAATAAACCAATAACCAACATAATGCTATTTATTCTATCTTCAAAAAAACATAACAATTCATAATTCCATACTATGAAAAAGCTTTCTAAGGTAGGATCATGACATACAACCCCCCTTAAAATAAACATAGTCCTCTGTGTTTTCCTGTAATACAAAGCATATATAAACATAGGTTTTCATAACCTCATTTTTCCATAAGTGGCACATTGTTCAACATTGTTTTATTTTATTTTCATGATATAAAATCATATTTCCATAAAATTTTAGATACAATAAGTCTAAATACAACTAGGTTTATCAAAATCTCACACAAAGGTATTCCAATCTATGACTTGATGGCCTTTATCATGAGTTAACCTCATAGAAAATAGGTGTCATCAAAGGAAAAAAATATAATGTCATAATTATCACTTCATGATATCCATATATCCTAAAATTCTCTTTGGTAAACATATTTACCACCATTAGTGCATAATCCTTGATGCCCTCCCTGGTATAAATCCTTAGTCAACTTATTGATTATTACTAGAATTATTTTAGGTTCATACTTCAAGAGACACAGATACCAAGTGAGGTCCTCAAAAGAGTCTAAGGTAGACCACTTAAGACCCATAAAATGTGGAGGGTTTTCTTAGCTCTTCAACTTGATTCACCAGTGGTTCCAATAGTGGGAGGAAAAAACTTGAACATAAGTAGTCTCTAAGTACTTGCTTCTTCTTTGCAAAGTATATATCAACAAATTTTTCAAAAATAATTACCAAGGCTATAATATATTATCATAAAGCTAGAACATATTACTACTATTCACCACATACGATGTCATTTCATGAATATTATAATCCACTAATAATATATATGACCACACTTAGTCCATGTAAGGTATGGGCCATTTCAAACATTGAACAAAAAAATCAATGTCATTCTTCTTCATAACTTACTAGAAGAAGATCTTTTTCATATCGTCACTCATTTTTAACCCCTCTAAGATGAGTAAAATAAGAACTATATATGCTCTTCTCTCATAATCCATCTCCTTATATTCCCAATTTTATGTATAAGTATCTTATATTTAATAAAAAAGAGTCCATCCCTTATGTCAAAATCCTTATTCTCTTTAGTATCTCTTCCATTTTGGTTTGAATTTCACTGTGATATCCATATTGAGATTGCATTCTTTTGACTTAGAGTCTAGACCATTAAGTCAATGTGACGATGGGTCAAAATAGTTATAATTATTTTTCAAGAAATTAAAATTGAACAGGTTTATCCTATTTTAGTCTTAGGATTTTCTCCTAATATGGACTTATGTAACTTCTTTTGTTCATAAATCTCATACTTTACCAACTTAAATAGAAAATATCATTTAAGTATAGTCAAAACTTAACTACAAATAGAATTTTCCATTTCTATTCTTTCTCATTAAACATGATCAAAACTTAATCAATAATTAATTTGCATATTAATTCATGTTTATTGGTTACATTTTTACAAAATCCATTGGCATACACACAAAAAAAAAAAACTTCATAGTATCTACCTCTCATTCCTTTTACCACTATTGGACCTAATTCTCCTATCTGGGAGGCTACCTATGAAGCTGTCTGAGAAGCTATCTAAGAAGCTATTTGAGAAGCTATTTGAGAATATACTTGAGCTCTGCCCTATAACATTACTTTACTTGTTTGTGTTGTCCTTCCATGCCCACGTTGTACTCTGATAACTAGTTGTGAGGGAGGATGAAACAATAGCTCACCAATGCATCAAAACATAAGAGCAAGAATTTAGTTCTATATTCTTTCCTTGCTTGTTGTAGTTGTGCATTATTTACTTGTATGGTTGCTGCTACTGTTGTTATCCAACTATTTATTTGTTATATATTCATATGGAACCTATCTCTCTCTATTATGATGGTATCTCTTTCAACCTCAAGCCTCATATTTTCTTATGCCCACAAGCCTTCTTGCTCCAAATTTTGTGATTCCAATTGTTGGACTTGCATCCTCAAATACTTTACCTCGCACATTCCATCCATAATCAAATATAAATCATCATCCTCTTGATAAACAAATGAACTTACTTTTGTATTTACTCGAAAATGTACATGTCATCTTGGAAGCTCCTCTTCACTATCAACAACCTCCATTGTTTCTTCAGTTTCTTCTTTAGTTTCCTCTATATCTATGTCTTCCTTTGTATCTTCCTCTTTTTTCCATTCATGAGTGGCCCACCATCTATCATACTCTGTGGTTGTACCAACATCATCATCATTTGGTTCTATGGTCAATAATTCTATCTATCATGGTACTACTATATTCCTCCCCTTTCTCGTATAGATCATAGGTGGATTCAATATTCTTTGTCTAATAACAAACTATCACAATACTTGAGTATATTGAAAATACTCATAAATCATGCTCTATCATCCCATAAACCACCTTTATCATCACACATGAGCTATTTGTATTCTATCCTCTACCCATATTGGACCCTTCCTCTATGGATGCTAGGTCACATCTTGTGGTCTCAGATTTTTACATATAGAGCGATACCACTCTTTATTATCTTCATGTGGTTTTTGAACCTTAATTTATTTTCCTCTTTTACATCTTAATGCATAAGGTATATCTTATCCCATCAAACTATATCCATCATAAGGAAATCCTCGAGGTCTTTCCATAGCTAAATGTTTCCAAACCCATACTAGTAGTAAGAGACTACAACTCATACCTAATCACTTCATCATTTAAACCTTGAATAACTCTTTATAATTTTGATCCAACAAGGCTGGTTCCCATGCAAAAACTATTGAACTCTCCAGTACATCCTACATTACTCCTAGCATGTTCTAGGGAAATTTTGCATCAGGTAAATCAGGTAAAATAATGCCTGATATAAGCACCATCACCATAGCCTATATATGTATCATTCTGTTCAAAAAATTATACATATTATAAATTATACTACCCTTCTTAATGTTCACATATCTCCACTCTAATCTGAACACTCTTTTCAATAACAACCTCTTCTTTGCTTCATCTTCAATGATTATCATACATCCCTCTACTAGTAATCGATATATTTGGTATACATCTTCGAGAGTGATGTTCATATCTCCAATGGGTACTAGAATGTCTCCCTATTAGGATCCCATATTTTTATTAAGGCCAATAGATAACATATATCTACATGTACCAACTCTAGATGCGTAGCTTCTTCCAATCCTATTGCTCTCAACCATTGCTAGTCATCATCATTCAACATATCCCTCGCATTTTGAAATATTGATATAAATGTGTGATGTGGTCTTATAAATTTTAATGGCCTTATTTCCTCTGGATCTACATTACCTCCTTAACTTGATCTAGTGCCATCAAAATCCATCTTCTCTTCTCACAGAATATGCACCAGCAGGTTAGCAATTAGTAGCAATATAATCACAAATAACACTATGGGACTTGCTCCAAATACACTCAAACTCAATAAGGACATCCCTAATATAAGTATAGCTGCAGTATACTTCATGGAAATCAATATGTTAAAAATTTCCTCCCTTCGAAGTTGAATAAATAAAAATCCAAGTTTTTATCTCAACCTTCAAAGTTACAGAATTAATGATTTGAATTATTCCTTTGATTATCACCAAGTGCCTAACCAATCATCATTTTATGACACATCAATAATGCTCAACCATATAGCTAATCACATCTTAATCATATTGAATATCCTCATTTATCCTCTACATATCACATCTTGATCATCTTAAGTTGTGTTATTCTTCTTGTGCCACCGAACATATTAATTAACTAGGGACATATAAATATTCTAAGTTGCTTATGGCTACACCATTTATCAAAATTATTGAAATTATAATATTTCTCAATGTGTGTCCCGCATTTATGGAATTTTAACCTATTTGATGTCTCATCAAATAATCCATCAATCCATTTGTATAAATTTATTTATACACCTTATCCTTGGGTGCCATTTTAATTCTGATCATTATCACTCTATTGATAATGATCTAGATCATGCTTGCCTATCCACAAGGTACCATATATAAATTTGTGCACTGAATTATTAATTCAATAATGAGTAGGGTTTCAAAAAGTTGAGTTTAGTTAGTTCTTTATCCCTACGAACTAACTTTACTCATTATCATTCATTCGATAATGGTTATGGTTATTCTTGCTCAATGCAAGATACTACTCCTAGGTAAGCTTATGCATTATAACTCACCTACTAATGATGGTCACTCTTGCTCCATGTAGGGTACCATATCAAAGTAAAACTACCTATCTAGTATATTTTTTTAAGCAATCATTAGCTTATTCATAGAAGATTCTAGTCCTACGACTTAGAGTTTTGACAACTGAAACATTATCTATTAATTTTTAGAACAACCTTAAACTCTAATTAAGCAACCTTTAGTCTTGAACCACCTTTGGTTCTTTTGCTAGCATCCTTTTACTAGCCTAAACCCTATACTAGCATCCATTTGCTAGATTGCGCTCTAAAACCAACTATAACAACCCACTCATTAATCAACTCAAAACTGCCCAAAAGAGATAATATATATATTTTTAACATTAGTACAAAATTCATAAGAAAAATTTGCACAAGTAAGATTCATAAAATATTTCCATGTCACATAAGGTATAACCACATTTGAGATCGACTACACTTATGACACTCAAGTGGATAGGATTGATATCCTGTAGCTTAGATTCTTGTATTTTGGGATTTGACTTAGACACATACAAACTACAACCCAGCATGTACATTTGAGCTACAACTCAGAATGTAAGAACTTGTTTGAGCTACAACTTAAACACATTCAAGCTACAACCCAAAATGTTCCATTGCTAATGATTTCTTGTTACCTCCTCATAACTATCATTTGGGATACAACCTAAACACATTCAGGATCCATACAAAAATATACATTCAAGCTACAACTTAGAATGTAGGAACTCCTTTGAGCTACAACTCAATGCATTCAAGCTACAACCGATAATTTACTCTCAAGCTATAACTTAGAAGGTATTTCTTGAACCCATTTGGTAGTCACCACCTAGTGACTATCTCAAATCATGGAAAGATATATAAATAATTGTATTCATAAGTGCCCCCTCATGAACATAAATAAAAGACATATATTTTTTGATCTCTCTCTAAGCATATTATATTCTTTTACTTTAGTATTTCATGAAACCATTGCAATGGAAAAATATCATTAACTAAAGCATTCTTAAGTGAATATAAAATATTTCATCATATAAACAAGACATGATTTCATTAATATTCCATATTAGCAAAGACTATGCATATATCATCATGAATAATATTTCATTGAAGAGCATACACTAAACTAAAATAAAATATGCAAGATTTAAAGATAACACCACATTTATCCTAGGAAACCTAAAGGTAAAAACTCATCCTTAAAAATATATTTTCATTATATAATCATAAATATTTCCAATACAATCAATTTAAGGAATTTCCACAATTTCATTTTCCAGAAGTATCCATATATTACATAAGAATTTCCACAATTTTTGTTACGAAAGAAACGTCATTCTTTCCAAATACATTTAGTAACAAATTTTTTCACCAAACAAGATATCATGTTTTCAACAATCATATAATATAAAATAAATATCAAGAAGGGACCCTATAATCCCTTCTACATTCATATCATATTGTATAAAATAAGTTTCAATAAGGGACCCTATAATCCCTTCAATAATGAACTCCATGTTCATTCTTTACCAAATATTGTTTTATCAAAAACCTAGAACTTCCATAGTTCTAGTATAATCTCCACGTTCATATCATCATCTTAGTACTTCCACATTTCTTTACTTAATTCAAGCAATCACTTCTAGTCCAAGTAAGAGATAACCCCATAAATTTCCCCAAAGAATAGGTTCCCCACCCATTCTTTCTTGTTCATAACTAGAAGGTACTTTTATAAAGCAAATTCCTTTAATTTCCATTCACACAAAATAGCATTTAAACAAATGAATCAAACATTTGATATTTTCCCTAAAATTATGATCTATAAGCCATCTAATTTTTGCACAAAATTGTTTATAAATACAAAATTCAATTATTCCACAAAATTATAATATAGTTCCCTACAATTTTTCCACAAAATTGTACTATAGTTCATCTATAATTTTTCCATAAAATTATACTATAGTGTTATTTGTTTTTCCCTTAAAATTTGACTATAAGGATACATGCAAAATACCATTTATCCTAGAGGTCTTAGAGAGCTCCAATTTCCTTAAAGGAAAAAGATAAATTGGAAAATTAAAAAGACAGTTTAATAAAAATATCCCCTAATGTTTGTTTTATCAAAAATTGTATTTTAGGAGGTCACACTATGCAATTGGTTTCCTACCAATCAATATTTTCCAGTCAAATCTCAGCAATTCAAACCTTAGCAAGTCAAAATTCTATCAATTAAGTCAAAATTGCACCATTCAATTCAAATTTCCATTGTTCAAGTCAAACTTTTATCATTCAAGTCAAACCTCCATGCCTAGCAATCAATGCCCTAGCCTCCTCAGCTAGGTTGACCACCACCACATGGTCATATTATTAGGGGAGGCTTATTCCTTATAAATCACTCTTAATCACCCATACCATCAATGTCGAACAAATATTAACATGAAGAATAAAAAAGGGTGTTCTATCTATGTAGATTCAAACAATATGAAACCAACCAAATACCATGTATTATCATTAAATTGGCAAGGTGGTCTCCAATGGTTTGAACATCAAGGTAGTGCATCACCAACTGGTGCTAGCTTGGCCACCAGGTGGTTTGGTCCTCGACCACCCCTTAGTGGTCAAATACATGTGGGAGCTTTGCTCCCTTTAAAGGCCTACATATCTTGAGCATATCCCATGTAGAATATGTTAGGATTCAAAGAGATGAGATATATTGATACAAACATAGGTTACAATATATAGGCAAGAGGCCTATATGGAAAGGTGACAAGTATCAAGAGAAACTGACAAGTGACAGAAAGTAGGCATAGTGCACATTAATTCTAACATTCCTCCTTAATGTGAACTATCCTAATCTATAGAGAAAAAACAAGTCAACATTAGGTAACATTCCCCCTTAAGATTGACTTCTCTAAAAGAAACCTATCATCCTCCTTTATTTTTGATTTGGTCTAGTCTCATGCTCTTTACGCTTGGATCTCCAACAATGAATAATGCTAGATCAATGGTGTATACATATTTGTCTATTGCCATAGGGTCAGCCAATACCTTAGATCTATTTCCACTGGGTCAACCATCTAAGTGCCTTAGGGTCATCCTGTGTGCCTCAGGTTAGCCGCTTCTGGGTCTGTTGCCTCTGTAGGTCATCCTCCAAGTTCGTTGCCTCTCGTAGGTCATTGAATAGATTCACCATGAATATAAAATACCTCCTCATGGTGAACTCAATATAGAAGGTGTCTGTCTCTACCGAAAATGCACCTTAATACAAAAGAAATACGATCCATGAAATACAATAAATTAAACCATAGAAGCCAAATATGGAGGAGAAGTAGAAAAAATAGAATAGAATCTTCTGAAGTGTCTTCGTTTGTAGTCTTTAGAAGTTGATCCAAAAAAGACCTCGAATAGAGTCTAGGGTGTCTATGTTTGTAGTCCCTAGAGTATGTGTCCTTATGGTGACCTCCTCATCCTACCGGAATGCATGGGTAACCAGACATTGCATCCACTAGGTCCTATAGAGAAGGTGATTAGGTACAAGGATAACATAAATTTATCTTGGGAGTGTCTGGTACAACCAAGAGTGCACTCCAAGGTACAAATATTTGAAGCTAAAAATGCATTTAATACTACCTCAAAAGTACAATTGGACACCATCATTGTGTCCTTCACAGAAAAATATTTTTGATGATTATAAATACCCCTATATTTGAGTTTCAATGGGACCTTCATCAAGTGGAAAAATAGTATGCCTTCCTAGGAGGAAAATTATTAAGGCGTCCACTTCCATCTATGAAAAAAAAAAATAGTAGCAACCTCAAAAATTATATGGGCCATGTGGGCCTTAGTAAAGGAATACAATAAATTGCCACGTAGGCATTCCACTTGACTTCCCCATGTGGAGGAAATATAAAAAAAAAATGATTTCTCCATACAAATTTTGCATCTTCCTCTTGATTAAAAAAAAATCTTGTCAATAAATCAAAATAACCATATGGGATAAATATAAAAATAATGGCCACACCACTTTAATAAAAGATACACCATTTTTAATTAAACATTGTCACACCCTATCAGAATGAACGTCTCTGGTGCAACGGAAAAATGTCTCAACAACAATACATCAAAAACAACAACTATATCATTTTCTTCCCATTTGCTGTGCCATCACAACAAGTCACCAACCGTATCATCCGCAACACTTAGCACTATTACCAGCAACTCAGCTACTCGACCTACAAATACGGAGTCTACCAATCATTTGAGATCATATCTATCATATCAAAGACTCATCGATAGAATATTTGACACATGGTGGGATCTCTAAAACAAGCACCAATATGGCACCAAGCTTTACTTGTCACCATTGAGGAATGTCAAATCTATAGTCTCCACTACTAGTAGAACACTCCATATGTGTATCCTAGCCAACAATGTCCATTACACAGATCGGGCTTAGGCACTCCAAAGTACCATCAGACACTTGCATTGCTATGATCACTCCCACTGAACTCGTAATCACCGTAGAAGCACCCCACCATCGGTGTCACCATCATGACACCAAAAAATCAAATGTGTACAGTTTGAAACTTGTCATTCTTTGGAGACGCATGCAATATGGCTTACAAGATCATATGCTCCTCCAGAGAGATATCTCATCAAATCATAGCATTCAAATAGTGGTTATTCAAATCACAAACACCAGAATAGACATAACAGACATCGATGATTCTCTAGTTATTATCTGCTAATCATTTTGGGTGGAATTTTTTGTTTCAAAATAGCAAGACGAGCAAAATAAAAAAAATGAGCACCAAAGACATGGCTTGGAGACAACGATGCACCTTCCACTCCATGATTTTGGGGCTGTAAATGCCCACGAAGAAGAAGCAGTGACCGATAGACTATTGTATCATTGCTACAACATCCAACTTATTAGATGCCTTGGAACCCACATCACTGGAGAATGAAAGACTATGCCAATGCATAGAAAATTTGAAAAAGAAACTCCATCTTCAAAGTCCACCATTGCAAGATATTTACAAAGAAACACAACCTCCATTTCCTATGCTTCTTCAATGAAACACTGCTTGTCAAAAGGATTATTGCAGACCGCCATTTCTAAACCTAAAAATCCCTGAAAAACTCCTCGAAATAAATTTTTCCAAATAATAGACCATCAACATACTTATCAAGAATAATAGTAGACATCAAGAATAATGAAAGCGAGGACAACATAAGCGACTCGAAAAATTATCGATTCAAGGCAATGCAATATCAGCAATACCGAGGGGGCACCATCATCAAAAGGAAAAATATTTTTATCTGTGAGAAGCACCAAAGACAATCTTCTCTTCATAGGAATTCTGACCATTTGCAAGCAAACAAACCAATGTTGACATCAAATTTCTGATTGCCTCATCATCAGCCTCAAAACTATTTTCATTTCTCTGCCACGAAACAATGCACTCAGGCACCAGATGGTCGTTGCCTCCATGGATATGGAAACCTCATCTCTACTGCCAATTTTTAGACCTCTCCATGTCAGTCAGGTAAAATAGTTTGCACTCCACTTCAAATTTACAAAAATGTATATCTATTCATAGCAGAGATTAGTAGGAAAAAAATGAATTGCCTCCCATGATGTTTGCCGTGTTTTCAAAACTAAACTTACAACAACCTCCGCTTGAATCATGCTATCTTCTTTTCTTGTGAAAACTCAAACTACTTTGGTTTATGGCATGGATTAGTCTCTTGATAGCAACTATTTCAAATTGAACGAATGCACAGGGGAAAGCCCCACTAACTGTGTACGCGACAGCCAAATACAAAGTAGCAGTTGTGGCGATGTAGGTAATAACTGTTGATGCCCATCAAAAAATATTATTCCATATTACCATTAATTTCAGATCCTCATCATGCTCTGAAGGTAGAATAAATCCTTGTTCCACATCCGATGATGCGCTCCATCAGTTAAAAAAAAATAGCGCAAATCACGTCAGTATTGGATACTTCATCACAAAATTATTTGGAAGGTTCAACAGGTGGTACAAGAACTTCAACTCCATCCTTGGCTGCCACATGACAAATTACCACCGCAAATATTGAACTTTTCTCATGGGCTGATGGCTAGGTATGCTCAATGTTTCTCTGCACTCATCTTCCTCTACAACACTGTTGGAAATGCCAATATTAAAAACATGACGCCAAAATTAGTAAACAACGCATGTATCGAGAGGCTTCAACAAAAAAAACAATGCTCCAGTGTGATTTCAAAAATGGTGCATCTTTTAAAAAATAAAAATATTCTCTAAATGAGCAACGTCGCTTCTCCATCATTGAGTAGCATTCATCGATGCAAAAAAAATATGTCCGGACTGCGGTCGAATAACACCTCCTCCATGGAGAATTTTTTCCTCTTTATTTAAAAAAAAAAAGACACCTCCTCCATGGATCAATATGAACACGCTAACTGCGCAAAAGTAACTCTTGGAATGTTGAATGCACCACACAATCGTTTGATGGCGCTTCTCCTCTTCCTCCGGCTGTTGCGTGAATGAAAAAATATGAGATATAATTGATACAAAATAAGTTAAAATATATAGGCAAAAGGTTTATATGAAAAGGTGATAAATATCAAGAGAAACTGACAAGTGTCAAACTAAAAGTAGGCATAGTGCACATTAATTCTAACATTACCCTTAATGTGTATGTTGGCATTTTGCAACGTGCTATATTTTTTTATTGTAATCCAAACAACATTTATGATTGAGTTTTTTTAACTTAATTATTTTGTTTATATAGTTTTTTCAATTCTCTATAAACTTTCATTTTGCAAAATAAATTAACCCCAAATTGTAACTTGGAAATCCGCTTTGGATTCACTTCGTCAAATTATCCACAGCAACAATTGAAAAGATAAAAAGTGATTTCACTTCAGAGGTGAAGTGGTAGTAAAAAAATTGAAGGCAACAAAATCAAAGAAAAGAAAAAAAAATAAAGATAAAATAAAATCGACTAAGTGAAGAATGCAAATGTGTTCGCCCCATTGGAGGGGCGAACGTCACGTTCGTCCATTGGAAAGGCGAACACACCCCCAAAAAGGAATGCATCAAACAAAAGGGAGAGTTAGAAGAATGCATCGCGTTCGCCCCTTAAGTGGGGTGAATGTAGTGTTCGCCTCTCATGTGGGCGAACACGGTTTCAATATGCATTATGGTCGCTTTAAAGTATTCATGATGGATTCGTTCATTATTTTCAAAGGTGAATGACATGGAGAGATAAATTTCGAGCAATGACAATTTTTAAATGGTTTTTGCCCTTACACTTAAGTAAAATGGGTGAACATCATGATAGATGCGGTGAAGATATTTTGAAGGCAAATATTATTTGTTTTTGAGCACATGTGATTAAATTTCTCCAGAAGCATGGGTAGAATTAAATGAGGGAAATTTTAATTATTAATTGTCATCATCTTCAACAATTTTAAAGCTTGATTTTTCTAGTTGAGGATTTGCTTCGGGTAACTGCTACAATTTAATGTTGGTGACAAAGTGGAAGCATTTTTGTCTTGTTCAAGAACATCTTCTAGAAGGTTTTACTCCCTCTCCAAAGCAAACTGAATATGGAGTAAATTACTGAAGCTCGTGTTTTATTTCCAAGAATATGGAGGTGATTCAAATTTAATGCTACAGTTCCTGAATACTATCATCTCAAACCATTTTCAGGATCATGTCTACCGAAAGAATATTTCCAAAAAATGATGACTCATTTGATGTATTCAATGAAAGAGGCGCAAACCTCTATAAATACTAAGAAAAAATTCATTGTAAGGGGTTGGAAAAAATAGATATTCCTACGAGAAAACACTTCAAGTTCTCTGCAGTAATAGTGAATTCAAAATATTTGGATTTGCAAATGACTTGGTGCATTGTGGTTTTCTATAATACGCATTTCTTTTACAAAGTTAGCTTTATTATTTGTTGTTAGATTTAAATTTTGCAAGTTGGATTTAAATATTGCAAGTGAGAGAGTGAGTGCTGGAGTGTTGATCTAAAGATTACATGTGCGAAGTTGTATGAAAATTTTGTTGTTTGATCATCTATTTGCATTCTATTTTCAGCTTGGTGTGGATTCCTGCTATCAATCTATTCCCATCCTACATAGTCGATGTGTGGCCATATTTCCTATTTTTTTATGCATTTTCTAATTTATTTCCTGCATCCCTAGTCTTCAACCAGTTTAGAATTAGTAAGGGAACCAACCCTCTCTAGATATTGACACGGGGGACATCTCTTTCCTCTAATATTTCAATGTTGGTCACGTTTAGGGTGCACAAACGTAATTTTGTATGATTAGGTAGATATTTGACCAATAATTTTTGGCACGCCCTGTGGGACAGGTAGTTTCTTTCCCAGTAAGATCCATAGTCGGTGGAACAAGTATTATCTCAAGTTGATAAACCCATCGGTGCCAATAATATTTTGAGACTTTCAAAAGTTCCACTTTAAAAAGTATTAAGGTTTTATGTTCGCCTTTGTGTTGTAGAATTAGAACATCTAATGACTCGATTATACTCAAAAATATCCAAACATGGGTACAACAAAAGTTGTGTCTCATGAATACAATATCGAAGGCCAAAAATCCAGATCACCAAATTTAGTTCTACAAACTTGATATCCAAAGGCTAGGGGAACATCCTCAATTAGCCACTTTTTATCATACTTCTTCATTACCTCATATATCCCATATACCGTCAATCACATCATCACGACTAGCTGGTGTATTTTCTGCTCCTACAAGCCCAAGTAGTACTGTCACTAGTCTTCCTTAACCTCTGCCCCACACAACTACTAGTATTCCTCGAGCTCCACCTCATATACTAGTCCACATGACTCAGAATCCACCACCTAAGAAGTTCCCAACGTGGAATAGCTCAGGGGATTTGAACTTGCAAGCACAAAATCTAGTGCCCCAAGCTGATTTGAAGGCTTTGCCGACCTATGACGGTACTAGAAAAACTATGTATGAGCATATCCAAGATGTAGCTTCATTGGTGACCATCCATGACATAATAGATGAAGATGTGATAGTAAAATTATTGGTATTGTCATTGAGAAGGAAATTATTGTATTGGTACCGATCATTGCAATCGGGTACTATTACATCATGGGATCAGTTAGCAGAATTGCTAATTAAGAATTTCCATGAGCAAGATGATCCATATTCTTTGTTGCACAAATTTAATACCATTAAAATACATCCACATGAGTAAATAGTCGATTTTAATGTCAGATTCACCCGGAGCTGGCAAAGAGTTCCTAATAGTTTACAGCCCACACATGAGCAAGCTACTTTGTACTATCTTAGGGCATTTATCACCGAAATTGGTATGGTCGTGCGTCAAGATAATGTGACTACATTCCCAGACTTGTATACGCAAGCACAAAAGGCCAAATATGATCTGATTGTTGTAGGTAGACTTCCCCCAAATATGACTATGCCTATTTTTCCTGATCTTCTACAATATTTATATTCTAGTTTATTTTTGCAACCTATGCCTTCCATGTATCCAGTTCTCTCATGGAGCTCAGGTCTACCTCAGATTGCACCTATTCCTACTCCATGACATATGGATCCAAGATTCCCATAGCTACCTAATTAGTCACTTCCACAATTGCCCGCTTCTATTCCCACTCCTGCGCTGCCAGCACCACTAGTTCTATTACCATTGCCCACACCTCCAATACCTTTGCCTTTACTTGCACCCCCCGCATCTTCTAATCCTAATCCTTTCACGGTGTTGTTGCAATAAGTGAAATATAATAATGCATCCTTAAGGACAATATCAAATGAACTTACAACAGTAAGAAAGAAGCAAGCGGAGGCTGAATTCTGATCACGAAGATTCCAAACTCCACCGATCACTCGAGAGCAAGCATCTACTAGTAGAGGCCTTGAAAAGAGCACACCGATGCAAGAAAATAAAGAAAATAGCACAATAGAAAGGGTGTATTAGTGCTCAACATGCAATTATTCTCATGGAGAAGAAATGTGCATGGTGCATATGAATTATGTACAAATACTAGCAGAGAGTTCGAGTGGAGGATAAGTCAATATGATCAGGGAAACCAGTCACAATTTCATGATGTCGTCTATAGAGCAAGTTTCGGTTCTCACATAGTCTGAAAAGAAAACAGTAATAGTAGATCCTGTTGAGCTTGAACCCTTAGAGGTACCAATGGAACCAAAGGTGCAGGATGAAAAACAACAACCTCCAGTGAAAGTGCTTGATGTAATGGCCAAGCAACAAGATTCTATCAAGTTGAAAGATTTGATGCCTAAGCAAACTCAAGGAAGGGCACAAATGAGAGCATCTTCCCCGCAACCTACGATAACTACTCAAATACAATATGAAATGAGAGAAAAGGCCAAAGAGCGACTCAAGTACCCATATTTGACCAAGCGACAAAGGGTGGAAGCTACACAACAGTACCAAGATAAGTATGAGTGGGTTGCAGAAGAGAAGGCTCTGACTGTTTTGAATTACAATATCATGGAAGAGATAAAAAATATTCCTGCAAAAGTAAGTTTGTATGATGCATTTCAATTGCCAGGACAGGTTGACCTACTGCAAGAATCGTTGAAGACTGCTAAAGATCAAAAGAAAAATTCTTCTCAAACAGTCTTGGCGTAAATGCTTTCAACTTTAGCTATAGGAACAAATAGACCTCTCCCATTTTATTTATCACTCAGAATGGAAGGGTGGATTGTACACAACTATATGATCGACTCTGGAGATATAACTACTATCATGCCAAAGGCAGTATGTAAAGTTATGGGGATGGAATATACAAGTAGCCCAAGAGTGTTGTAGTTGGATGGAACTCTGGTCAAGACAGTGGGAGTAATTAAGGATATTCCTATTGTCCTCCATTGTATATCATAAATTACAGTCATCCAGGAAGTGGTAGTGGTTGATCTGGAACCATAATTTAGCATGTGCCTCTCAAGGGAGTTCACAACTAATATGTGAGGATATATTTCCTTGGATTACTCGTATTTGGAGATACCATTCAAGGGAAAGAGGATCTGTATTCATAATGAAAAGCCCTTGCCTTTCCACATTGAGAAGCTAGAGGAAGAAGAATCTCCAGGAGCAATTAACATGATGAATGAGGAGATAGAAGAGGTTGATTTAATGGAGGAGGTGTTGGGTGAGCTTCATCTCGAGGATGAGTTTTATCTCATGGATTTCAATGTGATGGTTGGAACGAACATTGGTTGCTATACTATAACTAAGCCAAAGCAAATTGAAGAGAAGGTTCCTGATTCTCCTAATCCTATTGTAGATCAGTTATGGAGAATGTATTTTGATGGCTCTAGGTGCAAGAATGGTGCAGGAGCCGGTATTGTGTTGATCTCTCCCGAAGGGTTGCAAAAAATCTATTCTTACAGGTTAACTTTGGGTTGCACAAATAACACAACTAAATATGAGGCACTATACCTTGGATTAAAGAAGGCTGAAAAGCTGGGCATCAAGCAATTGTAGATTTTTGGCAACTCTGAACTCATAATTAATCAGATCACCAACAAGTGTGTTTCAAAGCAACACTACTTGAAGACCTGCCGCAATAGAGTGTGGGACTTGTTTGAGTCTTTCACTGCTTTAAATGTTTAGGCAATTTTGAGAGAGCTAAATAAACATGTAGATATTCTGGCCTCTCTTGGTGCTAACTACTCTCCTGTGAAGCAAGTAGTTAGAAAGCCTAATACAATTAGGGTAATTTACAGACCCTCAGTTCCTGACAAAAATATGCATTGGCAAGTATTTGACAATGATGAGCAGATAGTCAACTTCCTACTTAAAGAAACTGCAAGCGTTGATGATAGAGTTCTTGCCGAAGAAGAGAGAGAAGGGATGATTCAACTGAAAAATAATCACATCCCTAGGGGACTGATTACACTTGAAAGTCTGTTCAACCAGAGTGATTGGGTTGAGAAGCACAGGATCAAAGTAGATGCAAAAGAGTATAAATAATTTAAAATTTTAACAACATTATAAATATTTTCTGTATTTGAACTTTCCAACATCTTATGTATTCCCAACAAAATAGGCCTTCTAACATGATTTTGAAATACATGCATGCAATCCAAGAAGTATTATCCACAACTATTACCTCATCAATAGAAAGTGAAATGAACTTGGCAAGTTTTACTTGCTTCCTTAGGTCTTCTTTCTCAACCAAATATAAACATTTTACCATTTCCCAACCACTTATGTCTGACCAATGAGAACTAGGAAGGTTTTGCACATTAAAAATGCATAATAGCTACTTATAATAAATAAGATCGAACATTGATCTACATTTCTTGAGAATATTGTAAACAATGACAAACTGCTTACTTTTTGAAGCAAAAACAGTCTTCTGTAATTTATGAAATTGGGCTCCAATTGTTCCACCTTTCTCAACAAGAGATTGTTGTTGCTTTAAGTGATTGTCATATTCTATAGCATATCTTAAATGCATAAATTTTGATGCATCCTTCCACTTAACTTCTTTACTAACTTCACCATTACTTTTTATAACTTTTACATAACATTTGTCAATATGTTTTTCAATTGTATCAATCTTGTTTTGAAGCCTATGATCCTTACCAAGTCTCCAACTACAAATTTTGCATCTACATTATTTTTCATCAATTTTGTTATCCTCAGTCATGACATGCTCAAGACGAAAATATTTCTACCCATTATTTCCTAAATCGCCTTCCAAGTATCCAAAGAGATGTTTTTATTTTTTTGGAATTTTTGGTTGAAGATTCAATTGAAGCTTTGTAATGATTTTGATTTATCACTTTCATTTTCAATTGTGATGTCATTTTATGTGTTGTATTCAAGTGTTTGTTGGATGTCATTTCTAAGGGGATTTTCAATGAAAGGCTTCTCTTCTTGGGGAATATCTTCAAGTAGAGGCATATCAGGATCGATAGGGTATTCTGCATAGTAGCATACCATAATATTTTTTATCACTATTGGATGAAAAAAATTACAAAAAAATATTCATTGTCAATCAAACACATACTCGGGAAGTCAAAAATCATTTTTAATTTGAATTTGCACAGATGTCATTGGCTTGTCACATTTCGAAGTTTGGCTAAAATATTTGAGGATACTCTTTTTAGCAGAAGATTTGGTGCCCTTCTTTCCATCACTAGGTGACATTTTACTAGTGACAAAAAAAAAGTTAAAGAGGGTGTATTTTCTGGAGGCCTTGAGATAATATTGTAAATAGAATAAACAATGTTTGGGTGGTAAATTATACATACTTTTTTCTAGCCATTATTTATTGTGATTTTATCGGTTTATGCCACTAGTTTTTTTCTGGTGAAAGCACTCTAACAGAGAAAAAGAGCATCAATATGTCAACAAAGAACCAAAGCATTTACTTATGTATAATATTAGCAAGGAAAAAAGATCTTAAATAAAACTAAGAATCAAAGAGTTTTAAAACATTCGAACATGGCAAAATAGAGAAAAACAATGGAATAGACTCAACGAGCAATGGAATTCTAGATGTCGAAGAGTCTTCGATATTGGTGTGGTGCAAAAAATCATTAAATAAAGAAGAAAATGTAGAACCAGGAAAAATAACAAGTAGAACATGGCAATATAAAGAAAATCAGAGAAGTGATAGAGAACCTGGTGCTAAAAGCTATTTTGGCTATATGTAGAGAAATTGGTTCTGGCCGAACATAGAAAAACATCTTGGTAAATGTAGTTTTGTCCGATTGCACAATAGTCTCCAGATTCAAAAATGGTTTCGTCTGATTGCACGGTAGTATCCAAAAGCAAAAAAATATCTGTCTAGGGGCATGATAGTATCCGAAAGGAGAAAAGGTTCCATACGGATGCATGGTATTATTCGAAAGCAAGAAAGTTTTCGTCAAGTTGCACGAAAGGATATGGAAGTAGAAAAGGTTTCGTCTTATTGCACGCCAGTTTTTTGATACAAAAAAGTATCTGTTTGATTGCATAGTAGGTTTCGGATGCAGTTATGGCTTCGCCTGGATCCACGACATATTTTTGATGCAGGGATGATTTTGATCAGTTGCACGAGAGATTTTAGTTTTAGGGTTTGTTCCATCTGATTTGTTGCATGACAGGTTTGGTCATACAACACTATTCGACTGCAAAATTAGTTCCGTTCGGCTACAGAACAAGACACTGTTCCATTTGGTTACTAAATTTGTTACAACCGATACCAGAAAAGGTTTCAATGTTGTGAAGAAATGTGTCGGTATTTTCCCTAGGGTGTTAATCATATATAGAGGTATACTTGGCGAGTTTTACGGGATAATTTAGAAATTCTAAAATTTTAGGGTGAAAATGGTACTTTATTTAGGTGGGATTACTTGCAAAATTTTTAAAATATTCATGATACTCTCATCAAAGGATGACTAATCGACACCAAAAATTTATTTTTTCCCAAAAATTTTGGCTACATGGCCGACGTTTGGGTCTCGAAAATTTCACAAATTTGAATTTTCAAAAATGAATTTTTTTGCCCTAATGATGAAGTTTCGCCACTATGCATAACCCTGTCCGTAGAGTTTGTTGGAATTTTACAGATTGATTTGTGAACCTGTTGAAATACTTATATTGAATGTGAATAGTGTGATTGCCTAAACTAGTTGAGATATTAAGGTATTATTAAGTCTCTATTTAACAAAATAACCTTGGAATAGGTAAAGCATAAATGAAAATATTTTGGAATTCTCTTACGTGTGAATATATTTACATTGTAAGAAAGTTGTTGTGTGCAAAGTATATTGATTCATGGAAATATTATTGTGTGTAATTGGAAAGCATCAAAGAGGGAAAAGTGTGCATTTGAATGCTGCATATGAATTTCTTGGAGCCATATCTGATCCCCACTAGATGGCAATCTCTATTGTCGATTGGTTTATCTGCAAAGATCATTGTGGAGTTGAACATTGAATACAGGACCAGGTTGTTGGGAACTTTAGTAGACCACTTTGACACTGCAACTATGAATTGAGGAAAGTGGGCTTGTCCAAGTATTATGACTGGATATTATTATGTGAATCAGTCTATTGTAATAATGACTCTCTATAACAAATTGTGTAACTATGATTCTCTTCTCTATAATGATTTGTTGGAGAAGTACGATTGTTGTTAATGTGAATGATTGCCTATCCGATAGAGTAATGAATCTTGAATTTTATATTGATATTTGTAAATTATAAAGGTGTATAAATTCCAATCTCTATGATAGTTATAGCAGTTCTCTTGAGATAATGCCTTAATATCATATTTATTAATATCTAGCTCACTATTTATTAACTGATTAAACCGTGTGAGATTACGATAAAATAATGTATGGTTTTCATTCATTTGTGAGTGGGTATTCTATGGAATATTTTAATTTGAGGAAAAATATTAGTCCATATAAGTCTCAGCGTGTTAAATTGAAGTGTCATTATTGGAAGGACCTCCAAATTGGCTTGGGAAGTTAGGTAGTGTAATAGACTTACCATCCGTAGGAGTTAACTCAGAATGCGTCTCCATAATTATCGATAATCGAGGCAAATTAGGAGTAAGCTAGTCAGGTTGTATTCTACTATTGTGATAGCAAAGATTGCATAATAGTAGTGAAGTTTCCTTTTATGACTCTTACACCTTTCGGGTTGATGTTTAATTGACATTCCAAAAGGAAGGAAAATATTACCTTCTTAGAGGCTAAGGTGTGGTCAGCATGTCTAGGGCATAGGAGGTTTTGTCATGTTAAATTTACTTAAGGATGGATGATTAGGATGTTAAGGAAAGACTTGGTGCTAAACACACCCACACAGAGTGACTTGTGTGGTTGTGCAAAGATTGGCATTTTCCTTTTCAATGGACTAAAAAGAGAGTAACCTTTTGAAGGATTGTAAAGGAATGCCCTTTTGAAGGAATGGAAGGAGTTACCTTTTCAATGGATCTAAGAGGGATAATCCTTTCAATAGACTAAAAGAAGTAGAATAGTTACTAAATAAATTTAACTTGAGTTGAGTATCTCTTTAGGACTACTGAATAGGAAATCCTTATAGAAATATAAGGATAGGGTCCTTGAGGTATGTTCGGTAATTGTTTTTGATAGTGGTGTAGTAGACCTTTTAGATAGGGTCTTCTAGGTTTCACTGTTGTCTAGTTGAGGGTCAAGTATTAGGCTTGGACTTATGTTTAGAGTTTAATTTATATTTTAAAAAAACACTCTCAACTTATTAAGGATAGGATAATCATGGTGGGTTGTGACAATGTAATAAACATAAGAATTTATTGGAGAATATGTAGAGGGCCATTATAAAAAAGACATAGATATCAATATGAGGAAGATTAATTTATGCAACTCATATAGTTGTTGGTATCTAAAATGAAAGAGAATGAGAATTTGAAATAAAATTGTAGGAAATGTAGAAGGATGTCATAGCAATGTAATAATATAAGTAAAAATAATAACTAACCTAAAATACTAAAAAGAGAAGTTGGAAAAAGAGATCAAGGAAGCCAAGTTCTAGTAACAAATATCAAGTTTGAAAGTGATCAAGGTTTTGTTAAGCTCCTGGTGGATCAAATCTATGCCAAAGAGAATAAGGTTAAACATTTTTAGAAATATATCAAGGAATGTGAGGACCTAATAAAAAATATTTATGTTGTGATTGATGGTATTGCAACTATGCTAGATGGAAAGCGTGACCTAGTATTGTCCTATTTGGATAAATTTTCCAATAAATCTCTTATTGGGATCTAATAAATTGGAATCATAAATAAGCAAGAAACCATAGTTTAACTTAAGAGTGTCTAAGATAAATAGAACAAAATAGATAAGTGTCTCCATTGTAGGAGTAATATTAAGAAATCAATAAGTAATATATGGCATGAGATCAATCAACTAGTGAATTAGGGCCTAATAGAACCACTATCTAATAAAGAGGACATAATATCCAACAAAGGGTATGGGAATATTATTAAATGAATAAAGTCTCGCATGCCTACCCTAAATAGAATGACATCAGTCCAAATAGCTACTTCAATCATAGAAACTATTATTTAGTTAGACCAGCTACTATTAGATGTCATAGAAATGATAATATTGAATGAAGATTATCTCAAAATAAAACTAGAGAGTTGGACATAGACTTAGAGATACTAATTTGTTACTAATATTACTACCTCCCTAATCAAATCAGTGCCATAAATAAAGTGATCCTCTTAATTATTTTATGATATTTGAATTCTTTAAAAAAAATCTATCCAATGAATAAGACACACTAATATCCACCACCAAGCAAGCATGGTACCCTTAAAAGTCATAAAAACTATAGTGGTTTTCACCACTCCCTTTGGGTAGTCAATTGTAACTTAATCATATCTCACCACCAAGCAAGCATGGTACCCTTAAAAGTCATAAAAACTATAGTGGTTTTCACCACTCCCTTTGGGTAGTCAATTGTAACTTAATCATATCTCAACAACTAAGCATGGATCGATTAATAAAGTATTAAAAGGATCTAAGCAATTAGCTAGATTAGCTAGAAATAGCCAAGATATGATTTAGAATAACAATCTTTGTCCAATTTTTTGAAAAAATTGACCAATATCGATCCATTGAAAACTAACCCACTAATGAAGCACCATTTATTGTCATTTATTTATCTACTACAAATTCATAAAAAATGAACAAATCCTAAACAACATCGATTTATCAAACATTTTTATTTGTTACATGAGATGACAATCATCATGATTTCATTTACCATGTTATCATGGAAACCTTTGTGAATATTTGGGATGTCAAAGAGAACAAGGGTCCAAAACAGGGGACCTACCATCATTGCCAAGTTAGGCCATATGAGATATTAGCTAGAAGAAAAAAATTAGTATGACACAATTACCCAAGCGACATGTCATTAGATGACAAGTGCAAAAATAGTGAATTCTTAAATGCCATAGACCACTAAATGCTCAAATACTAGATAAATTGATCTATTAAACATATTGATTTTCTAATACACATATTTATCAACCAATCAATATGATATCATGCTAAATTTAATGTTATTTCATTGAACAATTTATTTTAAAAAAAAAGTCAAAAACATTGGGAAAAGGTACAAACGAGTTGGTTCATCAAAATCAAGTTTGTAATAGAATAAATATGCACTAAAAAGTAGATAAAAATGGTATGAGATCCATTATACTTAGGATTAAAGACAATTTAGTATTAAAGTTGAAGATATACTAGCTTAGATATATAATATATATATATATTTATAAACGCCGAGAGTTATCAATATCGAGGTGCCTATTTTTTAAAATATTTTAAATCCACCGTAACCCTTAATGTCGACGGATAATTTTCTTAATGTCAA
>JAQPPZ010002220.1:0-14963 GCA_028583015.1 Wollemia nobilis
TTAGGTACATTGGAACGTCACCACAATTGAATAGAGCACCATAGTGAGAAGTGCCCTAGATAAAGCATAAGAACATTAAAGAGAAAGAATGTTGAAGTGCCCAAGGAGAGGATAAAGAACATTGAAGTGATAAGCAACTCAGGCGAAACAACAACGAGAAGCACTTTTTAGGTTGGAGAAAAAAGGAAGTTTGTAAGGATATACTGGTTGAAATCTTGAGCAAAGAGACATGAGAGATGAAGCATAATTGGATAGCATAATGGATGTAAGTTATTATTCGAGAAAGACGCAGAAGAGCAACTAAATTAACATAGTCAAAGGTGCAAGAGTAATGCCCAAAAGGTGTCATAAGAGTAGCGAAATAATTTTCTCATGAGTAAAGATTGGATAAAGTGCATTGATCTAGGTATCGATTCCTAAGGTGATAAATACACTAAAGTTTGATTAAAGCTTGAATCTCACTTAATTTTTGAGAAATAAGATTTTGGAAAAAGATTATTTTAAGTACTTGAAAGGAGGTTAGTGGAAAGGAGCAATGATATTGATGGACAAATACAAGGAAGAAGAAAATAAATTTGAAATCATGATTTATAAGGTATGAAAAATATTATGTTACCTCCATCTTATATTTGAAATGTTGAATAAAAAATAATTAGGGAGACAAGGAATGAAGAAAAGAGATTAATTAAAGAAAGAGAAAATAAACCTATTTTTTAAGTAACGGTGAATTTGTTGGAAAGAAGAATTTCAAAGAAAAGAAATTGAAGTAATTTATTTGAAAGTAGAATTATTAAAGGAAAGGAAGTCAAATAATAAGAAGAAATTTATTAAAGAAGAATTAAAAGAAAGATTGAAGGAAATTAAATTGATTAAAGGGAATGCAGAATTAATAGAAGGAAAAATATTACAGAAATATTGAAAAAAAGGAAATTTCTATTCAAAGTAAAATTTGGAAAGAAATGTTCAATATTTTTTTAAGAAAAGAAGGAAAGAATATTTTTAAAAGGGAATATTGCAAAAGAAATTGGCTTGCATATCCATTCAAGGTTGAAGTGCATTTGATATTATAAAAGAAAGATACATTGTTGAAAGTATGGATTTTTAAGACAGATATGTTGAAGGTAAAGACAAGGACAAATTATTGAGCAAATAAGGTATGATCTCAGCTTCCAAGGATCATTGAAAAAAATTAATTAGGGAGATAAAAAGTCTTCTACTTTTTCAAATTGGCATTTATTTGAAGAATTGAAAAAAAAACAATTACTTCATCAAAAGGTTCTTTCACACAGTCACATATAATTAAAGAGGTAAACTTCATTAAGAAAGAACTTCAAAAGCAGAGAAAATAGTGTCACAAACATTTTTGAGATATAATGAATCACCACAATCAAAACAAATAGAACCAAATTTTAAGTGTAAAGATAATTTTAGGTATATCGATTCACAAGTCAACAATCACATGACTGGAAATCTATATTAATTTGATTCTATTCAAGTGAAACAAAGTATACCAATTAAGATTGTAGATGACAAAATCTACCAAGTCCAAGGAATAGGCAATGTTACACTTAGTCTACCTTTCTTAGAATGCACACTAGAGAATGTTCTTTATGTTCCAAGAATAGCAAATAACCTAATTTTAGTATCACAATTGTTGGATAGAGGAAGAACAATAGAATTCAAATTCATCAATGGAAGTAAGAATTTTTTTTATCAAAATTAAATAAGATTGAATCCCTTGGGTCCTACAAAATGGTGTATTTGCTTTAGATGTGATAGCACTCTCTCAAAAATATTTAGACCAACTTCTACCAAAAAAAAAATATCAAAAAAGATATTTAACTGAACACAAAATTCTCATAGCAAAAGAACAAGATAATGTATTGGCAAAAAGTACTCTACAAACTATTCTTGAAAGGATGATAGAGAAATTGAAAAATGTATTGATTAGTAAACTACAAACTGATCCAACTAAGGCACATAGGTTTGTACAACAAGCTTATTGTTTATTTCTGGCGATGTGGGATAGCCCTTTCATCCGAATGCTCTTGCATCATAAAATTGCCTTAATTAGGTCCAATTATGTCATTTCTTATCAATTTCACTAAAACTTAGCCAAATTGACCCCACTCCTTATTTTTCTCAAACCTACCCAATACCATTCTAAATCCATATTGACTTTGGAACCTCCCATATTATTATAAAACTTAAAATTGATGATAAATTAGGTAGTTAGTTGACCATTTATGGCATTTTTTATGACTAATTGGACCAAATTTGGGAAATAAATAAGAGTGTTTGTCAAATTGACAAGAGGGCCACTAAGAGAATCGACCTTTTAAAAAGTAGATCTCTTATAAAAAAATTGAGCCTATTCTCGTATATTGATGTTATTCATAGCAATTTATGGTTTTTAGGTTAGCATAAGAAAGTAAGTACTATGTAACATAGTCCTTGCACTTTAAGGTTTCCAAGGAAGCAGAAAGAAGAAAGTGTATTAAGGATATTCCTTGCACTTCAAGTTCTCTAGGACAACATACACCTATAGATGACAAGCCTCACCATAAACAATCTAGATAATGGGAAGAGATTGATCAAGATGAAAATGTTAGTGGGAACTTGAAAATGCGACGAAGACTCTCAAAGCAAGAATAAAGAGTAGAGAAAACTTAGGAGGATGTCAATTTGAGGAACTATAAATAAATATAATAAATGTTAACAAGTATATGCTCCACTCTTCATGATAGATGTTGGAGGGATCTCAGTTTATTTATATCAAATTCAATGATGATTCATAATTGTAATCTATGTGCTCTTAGGAAGACTTCACCATAGCTCTATCTGCTTCAAAAAATAAATGCAATACTCTTGGATGATTTAAATCAATGGACAATTTTTCTTCCTTTGTCTCTAATGGCTTTTGGGATGTTATTGCTTCAAGCTTTAACATACATGGGGTAATATATGTATAAGACAAAATCATTTATTAGAAAGATTGGACAAGTTTTTGTTATCTAATACATGGTTGAAAACAAAGTTTACAATATCTTTAGACATTTTATTACCAACATAATCATATTACAAAATAATTTTGTTGAGATGTGAAATTATCAATAATGATCATCCAAAGCAGTTTCAATTTCAATTTGTATGGCTCCAAGACCCAAATTTCTTCCAAGTGGTTATGTTATGGTCGAGTGAAGCAAGATTTGAAAGATTATGTATGTAGAGTTTTTTTTAAAAGATGAAATATCTAAAGAGATAAATGAAGATGTGGATTAGCAATTTTTTTTTGCATATATTTAAATAAAAGAGGAGATTTAATTTAAACTCAACAATTGATAGGAGATAGTAGAAAACAATGGAATGGACCAAGATACGTGCAAGAGAAACAATTAATTTTTTTTATCATAATATATTTCAAAGTAAGAGTCATATTGGGATCAATAATGTAGGGAGAGATGGCTTAAGAAAATAGAAATACCATAATATATTACAAAAAAAAAAGTCATATTGGGTTCAATAATGTTGGGAGAGACGACTTAAGAAAATCGAAATACCAATTTTTTTCATGTTATAGCCAAAATAGATGGAAGAAGAAGATATTAGGAAATTAATCATTTCAAAGATATTATGTCAAAATTCTTGCAAGATAAGAAGGCTCGGGTAAATTTAGGAAAAACGCTACATCAAATATCACACAAAGATAATAAAACCTTGATGAGGACAATCTCTCTAAAGGAGCTATAAGAAGCACTTTCTCTTTCTGCACAAATAAGTCACCGATGGATTTTGCAACCTTTTGAAGAGGCTAAGAAAAGAAGACTACAATAAGTGATATCATGACCACCTTTATTACATTACTTCCCAAGAAAGGCAAAACAAAATATTGTGATAATTTTCTTCTAATAATCCTATATAATATGATTTATAAGATAATTTGAAAAATATGGCAAATACATTTAAAAGCATTTTTGCTATTGTCTTGGAAGAACAAGGTGGTTTTGTTCACAGTAAACAAATTCTTGATGGTATAGTCATTGCACAAGAGGTCCTAAATTCTCTTCATTCCATTGAAAAGCCAAGCATGGTTGTGAAATTAGATATGAACAAGGCATATGATAGGGTTTATTGGAGTCTTCCAAATAATATTCTCATAAAAATTAGTTTTAATCAATGTTGGTCTAAAGGGATCAAATGCCATTATAGCACTCATTCTATTTAATTAATGGATCCCTTGTTCGATAATTTGAATCGTCTCATGGACTCCACCAAGGTGACCCACTATTTACTTTCTAAAACATTAGAGTGGTGATCCCTTGTTGAGGCATTAGAGAGACCTTTTCCAAAGACAAAGATAGAGAGAAATCTATGGTATTCAAGTTAAAATAAATAGTCCCTTCAAATCTCATCTCCAATTTGTTGATGACACCTTTCTTTTAGGTTATACCTAAATTAGTGAGGCCATAGAATTTAAATCAACATTATCATGATATATAAAAATTTCCTAAATAATTGGTTAATGCTACAAAATCTAGGTTCTTTTTCATTAATGCTACTTTAGATTTACAATATATTATTATAAAGAGGTGGGGCAAGGGGTTATTCCCTTGTATTAATAATAAAAAAAATATTTACAATACATTATTGTGAATATTTTAGGGTTTAAAGTTGGAAAATTGTGGTATTCCTTTATCTAATAAAGCAAAGGAGTTGTGGAAATCAATTTTGGATAGAATGAAATCTTGTTTGGTGGGTTGGAAAGGTAAGTTCTTTACCATGCTTAGATGACTACAACTACTAAATATTGCATTGCAATCTTTCTCTTCATATATAATGTTGGTTTCAATATTGCCAATAGGAATAACATCCAAATTTTAATTCAAAGAGATTTTTTGGAAAGAATGCAAGGACAATTGTAGTTTTCCTCTTTGTAATCAGGAAATCAGGATAGGATTTACAAAGAAAAGAATATTGGACAAGTAGGCTTGAAAAAATGTAGACTTATAAGTATGGCATTAGAGGCAAAACTTAGTTGGAAATTATTCAAAGAACAAGGAAAGGATTGGGCAAAAATGATACTTCAAGAGTATATAAGTGAATTGATGTAATAAAATTGTTTTAACAAACAAATCTTACCTAAGAGCTCCAACATATGGAACTTCATATCAAATGGCTTTCAATATCAATCAATGAGGGGTAATCTACAAATTTTTGGTCTCATGCTTGGTTGAAGCCTTATTCTCTTACCTTTGATCCAAACATAAAATTATCAACTTGAGCATGTTTAACTTGTAGAGGTTCAAAGGTCAAAAATTATATTAATGTGAGCAACAATTCTAGATCATGAATTTCTATTAGTAACATAATTGAAGAAGAGGAACTCAAACAAATAGTAGATGAGCTTCAAATTATTCTTCAAGAGTTCTATTTACCCATAAGTTTTGGTTTGATGCTTGGTTGAAGCCTTATTCTCTTATCTCTGATCCAAACTTAAAATTATCGACTCGAGCATGTTTAACTTGTAGAGGTTCAAAGGTCAAAATTATATTAATGTGAGCAACAATTCTAGATCGTGAATTTCTATTAGTAACATAATTGGAGAGGAACTGAAACAAATAATAGATGAGCTTCAAATTATTCTTCAAGAGTTCTATTTACCCATATTTAGGCATAAAACCAAGTTTCTTTAGCAATATATCAAAATATGATGGAACCTCAATCAAGTTGAGATATAAGGCTTTAGAGCAATCCAAATTCTCTACTCCCAAAGATTCCCTTGGAAGAATGTTTGGTCATTTGAGGTTGTCCAAAAGGGCTCACCATTCCTCTAGTTAGCAATCCAAGACAAAATTCTTATAGGTGGAAGTCTACAAAGAGGATATCATGGACCTTTTAGGTTTGCCTTGTGTAATAAGTATTTAGAAACACTAGATCATTTACTTCTTTGTTGTCACTTTGCTTATACCATTTGAAAATAAGAACATATTAAATAGCTTCATCAATGTTGATCGAGCTAATGATATGTTGAACCAATTATTTCAAAACTAAAGCATTATGCATCTTGTAAAAGATTGGTCCTGCCATTATTGTTGGAATATATGGCTTGAAAGGAATAATAGATTTTATAAAAACAAATCTCAACATGATGCCCAAGTTTAGAATCACATTATTGCCTCTTGCAAAATGTTTACATGCATGGTGGTCATCATGGGAAGTTTGGAGTATGGCAAAAGAGCTACTAGCCTTTTGGCTATAGGATTTAAATATACATGCAAGGGTCATTTATGTTAATGGAATTAAAAGAAAGGATATGCATCAATATATGGTAAAATGGAAATGTGTAGGAGTTGAGTTTTTGATAGAGCTTCTAAAAAAATTCAAGAAAAGCTAGTGGAAGTGGTGTTTGTAGAATAATGAAGGCAAAATTCTCCTTACCCATATGGAACTTCAATTACCAACTATGTAAAGGCTAGGGCACCTCTTACAAGGATCAAGATTACAAATGAAAAAGGATTGCAATCCAAAAATAGTTCCTTATACTCAACAGTTTTTGCCTTGTAAAATTCACAAGGCAGTCGGGAACAAAAAGAGGTCTGAGGCAACTAGTGAGAGATCCATGTTTGATTGATAAAATATTTTTTCTTCATATCATTTTTTATCTATTATGATCATTTGGCTTCCAATTGTTAAATAAAGAATTTATTGTCTACAAAATTCCATCCTCCAATTCAGACACAAATTTCCTTGGCTTAGCATGATTTGTTCCAATTGGAACAAATCATGCTTATGAAACTTCCATGAGCATAAATTCTAAGTATCATTTCCACATAAAGGCATCAAAGAAATCCTCTTCGTTTTTGCCTTCAATAGATTTCACATTAAAATACAGACAATGCATGAGCCATCAGACACTTTTTTCATATTGTCATGTTCCCCCCGTCAATATCTCTACCTTCCAATACTAATTCATCTTCATTGAATCTGCTACGAGCAAGTTGACTCATTACAGCCAAACCTGCCAAGAAAAACAGCATTGGCATTGGATATTTAATGCCAAAATAAAATACTGAATATGCTAATAGAAGCGAAAACAAAAACAAAAAGAGTTTTTAGTTCACTTATGGGCTTATTTGTAATTATCCTTTTTGGACTTGAATTCAAGAACTGGTGCAAAAGCAGAAAGTACCTTCAACAACTTTGAATAGTGCAGACCACCAATTTTCCTTCGGCACTTGATGCTGAATCAATGCCTCTTCAATAGTACTGTCGTGCTTTCCCTGCAAAACATCCTGGAGGGTCTGAGCTGCATTTCTTGTTTCTTGAAGAATGTTGTTATTTCCTTCTCCAGCAATTGCTTGTAGGTTTTGCTGTGAAGAAGTCAAGCTCAAAGCAAGGGCAAATTGTGCTGCAGCAGCCCAACGTGCAGAAGCAGTCCACCTCCTTTTATGTTCAAATGCTCCATTTCCAAAGCCCTCTTTACCATCTGCTTCTCCCATCACTATATTCTGGATGACCAAAAAAGTTCATAAACCATAAAAGTTATTATGGAGCTGGCAACAATATTTGTTAGACATAGCAGTTACAGATTCCAGGCAGGTTAATTATTTTGATCTTATTTTAATGCCACAAACTAGAACATGGTTTTAGAATTTAAGTAAATACATGCAGCATGACTAATTAATGATACATGTATAAAAATTGTAATCTCCAGTGCCTTAAACACTGCAAGTTTGCAATGCTAGGGAAAGGAAGGCAATTGCAACAGAGTTGGAAAAAATAAATGGTTAATGTAAAAAGCACATGCAAGAGTTTTCTTAGAGTATAAGAAAACATCTTGGAGAGATTAAAAAAGTATTCTGAAAATAGAAATCTTGGAAGGCATAGAAAAGCAATTATAAAAATAGAAAGACAGATGCGAAGATAGAAAAGCCTGAATTGCCAGTTAAGAAAAGCTATTGTAATGAGTCTGCATATTCGTATATCTCCCACCAGTTGATTAATTCATTCATCCTTTGGGTGGATCGTCCAACATGGGCATTATCCATAATTGGATTAGATTCTAAAAAGTGGAGTTGGATGGCAGCAAAGCCTGTTGTAATGAAGAATATTGTATGGAATTGGATGACAGCAAAATCTGTCACAATGGCCATTAAGTCAATGGAATAATTAAGCAGTGTTGTTATCATATCATATCAGCTTGTATTGTGCGAAGCTTTTAGGCGTTGTGATTTGAATTAAAGGAATAATAAAATTGTGAGATAATTTATATGCTTCTACAGAGTTTGGTTTCATATCAATTTGATATCAGAACATTAGATCCTGACAATTGGTATCAGAGCATAGCTGCAGAGAAACTGCAGCATGTTCAATACTAACATTTGGTATTAGAGCTAGAATTGAAGATAGGATCCCCAGACACCAGCAGTGTGACTTAAGAGGGAGTGTTAGAGAAGTGAGCCACAGCTCAGCATTGAAGAAAGAGGTTGAGGCTCAATGGTAGAGCAATCCCAATGTAGGGAATTCTGAGGTTTGCATCCTAGTTGGTCCATACCTTTAATAGGGTATTAGGACTGCTGTTACAAAGTTGAAAGAGAATGCAACAACAATAGGAAAAGCCCTAGAAAAGGAAAGGCGGACACACAAGAACCGTTGGACGTTGGATGATTGCCATGCATGGTAGAAGCAAGGCTCTCACACATGAGAGAAGGATGAAGATTTGGAGCAATGAATTTACATTGCAAAGAGAGAAAGAATATGTTATCAAATTTGTTCAGAGTGATGAAGATGTGCAGCATAAAAGAAATGTTGCAACAAACAATAGAGTTAACCACGTACCTGGTAATCTACTCTATTGCACCTAGCAGTTGCAGTGACTAGTTATCCATGTGATCCAGTAGGATAGGAAGGTTACCATAAGGACACTTCTGGTTGGGTCATGCGTTCACATCCATATTGAAGAAGAAAAGCAAACAACATAACAATTGGATGAACTATTAAAAAAATTATATAAGCAGACCTGGCAGTTAGACAAGGATTCAATCGAAATGTTTGAAGATATGTGAAGGTGTTTGTGACAAGGAGTCAATCAAAATGTTCAAAGGATTTAATCAAAGTATTTGAAGATACATGATGTGTAAGCCAAGCAGAAGTTGGACAATGAGTCAATCAAAATGTTTGGAGATATGTGAAGGAGCATGCGGAGCAGCAGTTGGAGAAAGGAGTAAATCAAAATATTGGGAGATATGTGAAGGTGTGCACAAAGCAGCAAGAAGATGTGCATACAATAAGATAATGAAAGAGTTTTGCTTCAAGAAATATAAAATTAAACCATTAAGCATTGAGGAGAATGTTGAAGAAAATAATGGTTGATACAAAAAGCATAATGCAAGAGTTTTCTTAGAGAAGGAAAACATCTTAGAGAGAATAAAAACGCATTATGAAAATAGAAAAAGTTGAAAAGCATAGAAAAGAGATTATGAAAATAGATAGGCAGATGTGAAGATAGAAAAGCCCAACTTGCAAGTTAATTGTAATGAGTCCTTATATTCATTTATCTCCCACCAGTTGATTAATCCATCCATCCTTTGGATGGATCATCCACAGTTGGATTAGATTGTATGGAGTGGAGTTGGATGGCAGCAAAGCCTCTCATGTAATGAAGAATATGTTATGAACCTGCAACTTGAAATATGAATTGAATGCAAAAAAGAATCGCTGTTTGAATAGAATCGCAGTTTGTATTGAAAGGCAGAAACCCACAATATAATAAATTAATGTTCTTGGATGATCTTTGGAGCATCCTCCTTGTCCTATTTACATCTATCTAAAAGGTGTGAATGGTGAAGGGATGTGTCCCTTTATAATACAATATAATATAATATGATTAAGAGTTACGTTAGGAGGGTCCTCACATACCACCCTCCTTTGAAAAAGCTTTGTCCTCAAAGATGGAATTGCAAAAATTGTTGTTGAATCTGGTGGAGCGTCTCCCACGTAGCATCCTCTGGAGGTAGACCTTTCCATTGAATCAATACCTCGGTGATGGTGCGGTTACGGAGGCGGCGCATATGTCGGTCTAGGATAGCTTCTGGTTCAACCATGAGAGCTCCATTATCTGAAAATTCTGGAAGTTGAGTTTGTGTAACGATGTTAGTGCCTATTATGGCTTTAAGACAAGAAACATGAAATACCGGATGGATTTTGGAAGATTCTGGTAATTCAAGTTTATATGCAACAGGTCCAATATGTTGTAGAATTTTATAAGGGCCATAAAATTTTGGTGCTAATTTTTGCGACCCTTTTATTTTCAATGAAGTTTGACGATATGGTTGGAGGCGGAGAAATACCATATCCCCTTCTTGAAAAACCCTTTCAGTGCGATGTTGGTCCGCTTGTTGCTTCATGCGGTGTTGAGCGATATGTAGATTATCCTTCAGAGCGCGAATGATATTATCTCGAGTGACCAGCTCCATCTCTACGGCTGGTACTTTTGTACTTCCTGGAAGATAAGAGGTTAGAGATGGGGGTGATCAGCCATATAATGCTTCGAAAGGGGTCATTTTTATGGTTGTGTGATATGTGGTATTATACCACCATTCAGCTAGTGGAAGCCATTTAACCCAGTGAAGGGGTTTTGTGGAAATAAAGCATCGGAGATAGGTTTCTAAGCACTTATTGACAATTTCAATTTGACCATCCGTTTGTGGGTGGTAAGCGAAGCTCATCCGAAGTTGCATACCTTGGGGTTTAAATAATTCCTTCCAAAAATTACTAGTGAAAGTGGGATCGATAGTAGAAGGCATGCCATGTAATTTAAAAATATTGTCATGGAAGATTTGAGCAATAGTACTAGCGGTATAGGGGTGAGCTACTAGAAAAAAATGGGCGTATTTAGATAAACGATCTACCACCACTAGGATCATCGTTTTTCCTGCGTATTTTGGAAGACCTTCAATGAAATCCATTGAAATATCCTCCCATGTCCTAGTTGGTATGGGTAGAGGTTGAAGAAGGCCCGGTGTTGCCACTGTTTCACCTTTATTTCTTTGGCATGTTTCACATTCATTGACGAACTTCTTGATATCATTTTTCATCCCTCGCCAATAAAATGATTTAGTCACTCTTTTGTAGGTTTTTAGGAATCTAGAATGGCCTACAGTGGGTGTAGCATGTAGCTCATGTAGAAGCTTTGGACGATAACAAGATGTAGGTGAGAGGACCAGACGTTCTTTGTAACGGAGCATGTTACCTTGCCAAGAGTAGTGGGGTTTACTCATGGGATTTTGTTGTAGTTGTTGAATTATGGTGTGTATAGTAGGGTCCGCATACCATTCATCCTTGACTTGTTTGATCCATGTAGGGATGGGGCAGGAAAAAGCATGTAATTGTGAAGTTTCTTCGAACTTTTTGGAAAGTGCATCCGCAGCCATGTTATCTTTCCCTTTTTTGTAGATGATTTCATAATCATAGCCTAATAGTTTTGTTACCCACTTTTGTTGTTCTGGAGTGGTTATCCGTTGTTCAAGAAGGTATTTTAGGCTATGGTGGTCGGTGCGGATAATGAAATGCTTTCCAATAAGGTATGGTCTCCAATGTTGGATAGCATGGACCATAGCTAACATTTCTTTTTCATAAGTGGAACGTGCTAAATTCTTTTTGGAAAATGCTTTACTAGTAAAGGCTAAGGGCTTCTCATTTTGCATGAGCACCGCTCCCATTCGCAATCCAGAAGCGTCGCTTTCAATAATGAATGGTTGGGAAAAATCTGGCATATCTAGGACGGGGGTGGTACACATGGCGTTTTCAAAGTCATGAAAGCTTCATTCGCTTTTGGAGACCATATGAAGGCATTCTTTTTAAGTAGGGCTGTTAAGGGTGCTGCTATTTTCCCATAATATTTAACAAATTTGCGATAATAGCCCGTTAATCCTAAGAACCCACGCAACCCTTTTAGAGTTTTTGGAATTTGCCAATTTTCCACATCTTCAATTTTTCGGGGGTCTACTTTAACTCCTTCCTTGGAGACAATATGTCCAAGATATTCAATTTCCTGCTTCCCAAAGGAACACTTTGTCTCTTGGTGTATAATTGATTTTCTTCCAAGATTTTGAGTTCTTGCGCTATATGTGTTAAGTGCTCTTCCCATGTCTTGCTGTAAATCAAAATATTGTCAAAGAAAACTAAAACAAATTTTCGAAGGAAGGGAGAAAATACCTTATTCATAAGACTTTGAAATGTGGATGGAGCGTTGGTGAGGCCAAAAGGCATCACCAAGAATTCATAATGTCCCTCGTGGGTGCGAAAGCGTTTTGGGTATATCGCTTTCCTTAACTCGAATTTGGTGGTAACCTGATCGTAAATCGAGTTTAGAAAAATATGCGGCTCCATTTAGTTCATCGAGTAGTTCATCAATGACTGGAATAGGAAATTTGCCTTAATCGTTATTTTGTTGAGAGCGCGAAAATCTACGCATAGGCGCCATGATCCATCCTTTTTTCTTACTAGTATGACTGGCGAAGAGTAGGGACTTCTACTAGGTTGAATGACCCCTGCCCTTAGTAGGTCTTGTACTAATTTTTCTATTTCCGTCTTTTGTAAGTATGGATATCGGTAAGGTCTAATATTTGGAGGTTGGTGTCCCGGAAGTAATTGAATAGCATGATCATGGCTTCGTTGTGGAGGTAATCCCTCTGGTTCTTTGAATATTTTATCATGTTTCTCTAGGAGTTCTATTAATTTGGGTGCCTCTGGTTGCTCTTCGATGGTGTTTTGCAAGGAAAATAGTTGGGCAACCATGTCTCTTCCTCCTTTTCGAAGAATCTTTTCCATTCTATGGGAACTTACGATTTGTGTGGGACCTGTTTTTAAACCTTGAATTGTGTATGTTTGGTTGTTTTGTATAAATTGCATCCATAACTCTTCAAAGTCCCATTGAAATTTGCCGAGCGTTCGTAGCCATTGTACTCCCAAAACAATATCACATCCTCCTAATGGTAGTACATACATATCTGCTTTCATGTTATATTCCCCCATCGTGAATTTGATATTCTTGCATTTGCCTTTACATGCAATTTTTCCTCCATTGCCAGTCATGACTTCGAAGTTATTGCAGGGATATATAAAGCAATTAGCTTGTTTGGCCAAACTGGGGTCTATTAAATTGTGAGTGCTACCAGAGTCTAAGAGCACAATAGGGTTTTGTTTCTTAAAATACCCTTTCACCTTCATTGTTTGTGGAATCGAGTATCCTGCTAATGCGTTAAAGGATATTTCTGTTTTGTCTTCTTGGTTTTCTTCTGCAAGCTCAGTTATTACTTCCACTTCTATGCCATCCTCCTCTTTGGGAGCGCAATCAACTGTGTCCAAAATATATAATTTTGGTGAGATGCATTTGTGGTTGGGGGTAAACTTTTCATCACAATGGAAACATAGGCCCTTTTCTCGTCTTTCTTTTAGATCCTCTTGGCTAATTCGTTTAATTGGCATGACCTTATTCAGTTTTTGGCTGGTGTGGGTATTTGGTGTTTTTCCTGAAAAAACTCTTCCTATTCGCCTTTGGTTATTGTTCTTCTCTTCTATCATTTGTGCTAATGCCACCTGGGGCATCATATCGATAGGATTTTGTATTTGTACCTCCATTCTAATGTCTTCTTTTAGGCCACTAATGAAACAACTTTGGAAGAATGATGCATCTAGTCCTGTTGTAAGGTTCGCCAATTTCTCAAATTGTGCTTGGTATTCCCTTACGGTGGAGGTTTGCCGCAGTTTAGTGAGGGCTCCTATGAAGTCTTCAAATTTAGTGGGGCCAAATCGCAACATTAAGTTTTTTGTGAATTCGGTCCATGTGGGCAGACCTTTCGTTTTCTCATACCATTTATACCATTGGGTAGCAATTTGTTCCAAGTGAAATGATGCGATACGGACTTTCTGAATCTCCGGGATTTGTTATAAGGCAAAATATTGGTCTGCCCTATATATCCAATTTGTGGGGTCGCCTCCATCAAATTTTGGAAAATCTAGTTTTGTGGTACGGGGAAGGATTGATGTATGTGGTCCCCCTATTAATGTTTGTTGTGGTGGCGTAGTGTTCTGTTGTCCGTTTTGCATGAGTAGCAAAATTTGCTGTACTAAGTCCATGGAATGGGTTGTAGCATCCAATTTAGTGGATATATTTGTATTCGAGTTGGTGATGTTTATGGTTATGTCTGCTATTTTGGTAGCGATTTTATCTTCTAAATTGTCCTTCCAAAACGCCATTCCTTGCATCATGTCTCTCATTTCCTTGGAAAACTCCGAGAGTTCTTTCGTAATTTCTTTTGAAACCTCCTTCGCAATCTCCTTCATTGTGTCTTGAGATCGTCTTCCCTCGGCCATTTAGGGTGTGGTTGGTTTATAAGTGATTTGAATATGCAGAAATTAGTTTTGTCGGAAAAAATTGTCTATCTCCGCAACGTTTAATTTCGCGTACTTGCTGCTCTTTGTTCACACCGAATGATATTTTCCTCGCCTGTACTTGCTGTTGGGGTTTTCTAACTCCGGTAATGCGTGATGCTGTCCAAAAAAATTTTGGATGCTACCTTTGCTGGCGACTGTGGCCGACTGTGTAACAGTGCTGTCAGTAATGGTTAGAATGTGTGCTGAAAAGAAAATGTTGCCGAGTAATGGCCTGTCAGTAACTAGAGCGGGGTGGGGAAAACATTTCAGGTCTTTTTAGCTCTGATCCAGTTGTTATGAACCTACAACTTGAAATATGAATTGAATGCAGAAAAGAATCACTGTTTGAATAGAATTGCAGTTTGTATTGAAAGGCAGAAACCCACAATATAATAAATTAATGTTCTTGGATGATCTTTGGAGCATCCTCCTTGTCCTATTTACATCTATTTAAAAGGTGTGAATGGTGAAGGGATGTGTCCCTTTATAATACAATATAATATAATATGATTAAGAGTTACATTAGG
>JAQPPZ010002222.1:0-14803 GCA_028583015.1 Wollemia nobilis
TTACTATTGACAATATTGTCACATTCCACCAAGGGGCGAAAAAATTAAAACTTTGTATGATATTTGTTTGGTTGAAAGTTTTTTCTTTGTTTATAAGTTATAGCAATTTTGATTTCCCTATCGCCCCCTGGTGGACAAAATGAAAAGAAAAGAGTTTCGGGCCCGAAGCGCTTCAAATCATCACTTCGGGCGAGAAGTTTGCCGAGAAAGCAAAAGAAACGCTTCGCACCCGAAGCATTCCCAGCAGCTACTTCGGGTGAAAATTTTGCGAAGCGGCATCCAAGTAACTTCGTCGAAGAAGAAAAGATAGGCCGAATCAGCTAAGGCAAAGAAATTACTTCGGGCCCGAAGTATTTCTAAAATCCACTTCGGCCGGATTTCTCCCGAAGCAATATAAGTCGAGAAAGTGCTTCGGCCAAAACTCCCCGAACCACCTTTTCAAAAGAAGATCGGCCCGAAGCGTTTGTCCCGACCCATCGCCGAAGCAGTTTTGCCAGCGAAGCAGCGAAGGATAGAAAGAGATCGGCTTCGGCACTCCACGCCCCGAAGTAATTTTGCGAAGCGAAAATCAGCGAGGCGCTTCCAGGAACGCTTCCCGAGTTGGGCATTTTTCCCGAGGCAATCATAGAGCCTCATAAATGCATATTTTCTTGCCCGATAAGCCCGCTGCTCATTTTTGGCAATTGGATGCGAAGTATCAGTCCGAGAAGGAGAGCCCGACAAGCATGGCCGCCACTCGAGCACCGCACCTGCAATCCGAGGACACCCAGGTGGCTCATTTAATGCATCTTTCCCCGGTTGACTCGGTCACCATTACCAGTTTTGGTAGCCGATTTGAGAAGTCATCCGCAGCAGCAGCGAGGAGCCGATTTCTCAGGGCCCGAGGGCGTACTCCATCGATTTTGTAATAATGATTCAGAGGGTCGGGTCCTCTATAAAAACCCAGGCTTTGCAATGTAAAAGGGGGGAACTTTCTGCTAGAAAGCTGTTGTAACTTGATGTCCTGCGTCTAATACTAAAGATTTTTATGCTCCATTTCTCTCTTTTATGCTGCCTTCTGTGCTTAATTCTTTTGTCTGTTTGCACTCGTATACCGAGACTCTGAATCCTGAATCCGGTGTGCGATTGGGAACTGTACCCTAAAATTCGCCCTAAAGGATACATAGGAGAGGAAAAACGCTTTGTCATTTTCTTTTATGCTGCCTGGTGGATCGAGGTTTCTGTTATTCCCTCTTCTTAATCGTTGTTACTCTGAACCCTGAATTCCAGCGAGAGAGAGAGGAGAACCCTGCGAACCCGTCCAGAGGATACATAGGAAGTTCGGCACTTCGTTTCTTTCGTCTCATTCTTGGTGTTTTTTGCTGCTATTTGAGTTATTAGTGAGTGATCGTGCTTCCTGTTCTTCCCCACCTTAAATCATCAATCTCTAACCCTTATCCTTTTTTATTTCTTTCTCTAACCCGAACTCCTTTTATTTCTTTCCTGCACTCTTATCTCAAACCCCAAAAGTAGATTAGTATAGGAGCCGGCCTTTCTCCGGAGATTGGCATGAGGGGCATCTCTTCCTCTCGGCCTTTCAATGTTGGTCGTAGGTCCAGGGCGCGCAAACCCACCGAAAGTCCTTTCCTATGCGGATTTGATGACCAACAGTTTTTGGCACGCCCGATGGGACTCAAGGTCCCATATTTGAGAAAATTTCTAGCCCGTCTTCATCGGAGCCAGTAGTTCTAACAAGTTCCCGGTGAGACCCGATCAGTCTCATCCCCTGAGTAGTAGTGAGAATCGATGCTCTCATTACTAAGAGACTCTTAGCATCTGGCGACTCTGTTTTACCCGAGAATCTTCAAGTCGTAAAGACCAGTACTAAAGCCTGTGCCTTCATGCAAACAAGATGGAGAGTTAGGAATAGAGGAGAGGAAACCGATTTCTTTGAGCTTGATATTGATGCCTCTGGGGAACGCTCTAGGTTAGTTACCCCCGAATATCTCTTACGCGGGACATCCTCGCAAGAGGCTGCTGTTGACGAGCAAGGCCTAACTTTCGATAGCACAGCAGATAGTTTTCCTTCGAATCCTCCCAACTCACCGAAGCATCCTAGTGCCTCCGTTCCCTTTGGCCTTCCGACGAGCAACCCAAGAGGGACTTCGGGGACTTCTGTTCCATAGAACCCAGGCACAAATATGGCACAACAACAACAACAACAACAAATGCAGCAACAACCGCCACCCAGATTATTTCCAGCATGGAATTCTTCGTCACCGTTGAATCTTGCGGGCCAAGGGCAAGTTCCACCTGCTGCAATCAAAAAGCTCCCGACGTTCGACGAAACCGGAAAGACTGCTCTAGAGCATATCCAGGACATCATTTCCTTGGCGGCAATCCATGATATCACAGAAGAGCGAGTGATGGTGAAGCTCCTGGTTCTCTCCCTTAGAGGAAAGCTCCTCTATTGGTACAGATCTCTGCCACCCGACACTATTACGGGATGGGACCAGTTAGCCGGGCAGTTGATGCAAGGTTTCAACGAGTCCGCCGATCCAACTTCTCTTCTACAGTAATTCACTTCGATCCAAAGACATCCGCAAGAAGAGATTGTAGACTTCAATGTTAGGTTCGCCCGAACCTGGCAAAGAGTCCCAGTTGGACTTCGCCCAACTGACGAAGCCACGGCATACTACTTCCTTCGGGCCTTCAACCCTGATATCGGTCTTATGATAAGGTACTCAAATGTCAATACTTTTCCAGAATTGTATGGGTTAGCCAAGAAAGCAGAAACGGACCTCATAGCCGTAGGCAAACTCCCTCAAAGAATGCCAATGCCCATACTCCCCGAGTTCCTTCAAGCCCAGTATGCGAGCGCAGTCGCTCCACAGATTTCTGCAATCCCTGCATATCCGATCTCATCTTGGAACCCGAATCCCGTTGTGTCGCAGATCACGGCTCCACAGATACATTTCCCCACATTTTCAACTATGCCCCCCACTATCACCCCAACATTTCCGATGTTGCCAGCACCCCTTCAACATCCTGCCCTGCCTCCGATACCGACCATGGCTTCTTTACCATCAGTTCCCAAGGCCGATGATATGCAAGCCAAGATATTGCAAGAAATGCAATCGTTAAATGCCACGGTGCAGACCTTGTCCAACGACATGACCGTTGTCAAGAAGAAGCAAGCGCAACAAGAGTTTCTACCAAGGAGGTCTTATCCCACGCCTGCACTTACCAAAGATCAAGCGGTCCATCAAGGAAAAGCTTCGGCAAGAAATGCTGCGATAGAAGAAGTCCCAAGCACTTTCGATCATGTATACTGGTGCTCTACATGTAATGATCCTCACGAGGAAAATACATGCATGTTGCATCAACACTACGTGCAGACGCTAACAAGCAGCAGCCAAGGCGGTCAAGTCAATGTCATTAGACAGTTGGATCAGAACTTGTCCATCGACGAGGAAGAGCCAGTCGCGGTCCTTACCAGGGGAGGTAAAAGGTCGATAGAGGTGGATGCTACTCAGATGGCTCCCTTGAAGGTACATGCTCGATTTGAAAAAGGACAAACATCCTCTTCGGCCCCGAGCGAAGCTCCTCCGCCAGCTCCAGTCAAAGAAAAGGCCCAAAAGGCCACTGTCGAACCACCTCAGGTGGAGACCAAAGAACAGGCTAAGGAGAAGCTCAAGTTTCCCTCGCTCACCAAGCGACAAAGGGTCGAAGCAACAGAGCAATATCGCACCAAGTACGAACCGAGAAAGGAACCCGAGGTGCATAGCTCCTCAGCCTACAACATTGTGGAAGAGTTGAAGAGGATCCCAGCCAAGATCAGTCTGTATGATGCTCTGCAACTTCCTGGACAAGTGGACCTGTTGCAAGAGTCATTGAAGAGGATCAATACAAGGAAGGCAGAGCCACCCGCCCTGGTGCAGACCCTGTCCGCGTCCATCACGGGGAAAAATAGACCACCACCATTCTACTTATCCTTACAAATGGAAGGGTATATCGTGCATAACTGTATGATAGATTCTGGAGCTACGACGATAGTAATGCCGAAGGCAGTATGCGAAGAAATAGGCATGGAGTACACACGAAGTAGTCACGGAGTCCTCCAGTTGGACGGTACCCCAGTGAAGACTGTAGGTGTCATCAAAGATATTCCTATTCGACTACATAAGACACCTCAAATCATAGTCATACAAGAGGTGGTAGTCGTGGACCTTGAGCCTTACTTCAGCATGTGCCTGTCAAGAGAATTCATGGCAAAGCTGGGCGGATATCTGTCCATGGATTACACTCATCTGGAGATCCCCTTCAAAGGGAAGAAGGTGAAGATCTATAATGAAAAGCCTTCTACGTTCCTGGTTGAGAAGATGTCCGAAGAAGAGAGCAGTGGCCCTGTGCATACGATCGCGGAGGAACTAGAGCAAGTGGATTTGGTCCAGGAATCCCTCGCACAGTTGTGTTGTGAAGATGAATTTTCATTGGCAGATTTCAATGCCATGATAGAGACTGAGGTGGGGTGCTACACCATCGCCAAGTCCGAGAAACCAGCTAAAAGGGAAGGAAAAGTTTCTGCTCAAGAAGGACTATGGAAATTGTTCTTCGACGGTGCCCGATGCAAAAATGGCGTCGAGGCAGGAATCCTTCTGATTTCGCCATCCGATGAGCAAAAGGAATATTGCTACCGATTGACATGGAGCTGCACCAACAATGCAGCAGAGTATGAAGCCTTGTGCTTGGGACTCAAGAAAGCTGACAAGTTAGGCATAAGGCATCTTCAAATCTTCGGAGATTCCGAACTAGTTTGCAACCAGGTCACCAACAGATGCTCTTCAAAGAAGCACTATCTTAAATCATACCGCAATAGGGTATGGGACCTGTTTGACCAGTTTGAATCCCTCAATCTACAGTCTGTTCCATGAGAAAAGAATCGACATGCAGATGTCTTAGCATCCATCGCAGCCCGATATTCTCCAGTGGATGATATGGTGCATAAGCCGAAGGCTGTAAGGATGATCTATAGACCCTCTGTCCCCGACAGAGATTTACACTGGCAAGTTTTTGACAACGACGAGCAGATCGTCAATTTCATGATCCAAGAAGCCGCTACAGTCGAAGACCGAAGCCCTGATGAGGAAGAATATGAAGGATTGGTCCAGTTGAAGAACAACCACGTTCCCAAGGGATTGATCATGCTTGAGAGCCTTTTCGATCAAAATGATCGATCGCTCTCTCACAGGATCCAGATCAGTGCACAACAATATCAAGATTTAGAACTGGAACCTGGGAAAGTAATAAAGGTCGGGACCGATTGTACTTCAGAAGAGATAGAGCGAATCCGATGTTTGTGTGAGAGATACCCAGATATCGTGGCTTGGTCTTATCATGACCTCAAGGGATATGATCGACAGCTGATCCAACATACGATCGAATTACAAGAAGGGGCCAAACCTTTTCGACAGAAGCAAAGGCCGGTCAATCCAAAGATCGAGGTCCTGATGAAGGCCGAACTGCTAAAAATGCTCGAAGCAAAGATCATTTATCCCATCAAGCATTCTTCCTGGGTAGCAAACTTGGTCCCTATCAGAAAAAAGAATGGAGACATCCAATTATGCGTGGACTTCTGCAACCTGAATCATGCTTCCCTCAAGGACCACTATCCTCTCCCATAGATCGATCAGATCTTGCATTCGATGGCTGGAGCTCAACGATTCTCCCTGCTTGATGGTTTCTTCGGATATAATCAGATCTGGGTTAGGGACGAAGATCAGCATAAGACCGCATTCACAACCAAGTGGGGCACATTCGCCTACCAGCGAATGCCTTTTGGCCTCTCGAATGCGGGAGCTACTTTCCAGAGGGCGATGGACCTAGCTTTTGGCGAGCTTCTGAACAAGGTTATCGTTATCTATTTGGATGACATGACCGTATTCTCTCGAAGGAGGGAAAACCACCCAGAACATCTTCAACAAATTTTTGAAAAATGCCGAGAATTTGGCATCTCAATCAATCCAAAAAAGTCTATCTTCGCAGTCAGCGAAGGAAAGCTGCTGGGACATGCAATTTCAGAAAAGGGTCTCACCGTGGATCCTGACAGAGCCGAAGCTCTGATGAAGCTCCCAATCCCAGCAGATAAAAAGGGCCTTCAATATTTCTTTGGTCAGATTAACTTCGTCAGGAAGTTTGTCCCAGACTTCGCCCAGGTCGTTAAGCCGATGTCTGAGCTTTTAAAGAAGGGCGCAGAATTTGTCTGGACAGAAGAGAGGAGGAAAGCATTCAAAGAAATCAAGGCCCGAATTGTTCAGGCACCAGTCTTGATCAACCCCGACTACAGCCGAGATTTTATCCTGTATGCAATAGGAGAACCTGAAAGCTATGCCGCGGTTTTAACGCAAAAGGGGGAAGATGGAGAGGAACGTCCCATCGCGTTCCTTAGCCAGATAATCAATCCCCATGAAGAAAAGTACAATTTCATCGAGCGTCAAGTGCATGCAGTAATGAAGTCTCTCAGGAAATTCAAACAGTTCATCTCTCAGAGTCGAACCACAGTCTTCGTCATTCACCCCGACGTGCGTAGTTTCATTATTCAAGGGGAACTGGGAAGCAAGAGAGCTGGTTGGGTAAGCAAAATCCAAGAGTTCGATATTGAGATCAAGCCCACCAAGCTGGTTCACGGTCGCGCACTATGTCAAGAGCTGGCGAAGAACGCAACGGCCGAAATAACAGACTGTCAGTCGGAGGACTTGCCAACAGGAGAATGCCTCGCTAATCAGGAAGAGGCCGAGAGAGATTGGGTCGGCGAGATAGTGGAATATTTCAACACCGGCAGATGCCCCTCGCATCTGAATGCTTCGCAGCGGAGACATTTCAGGATGCGGTCCGCCCGATACGCTATGCGCCCAGAAGGCCTATTTTTTAGGAACATTGACGGCGTCCTCCTCAGATGCATAAAAGATGATGACAAGAGGAGAATCCTGGGCGAATTTCATTCAGGACTATCTGGAGGACACTTTGCTGGAAGGGCGACGATGCTAAAAATAATCAAGGCGGGTTACTATTGGCCCACCCTCTTTGTCGATGCCTTCTCCGTTTGTCGAAGGTGCGAGCAATGCCAGAGATTCGCCGGCCGAAGCAGAAATGCTTCGATGCCACTCCGACCGATACAAGTGGAGGCCCCCTTTCAGCAATGGGGACTAGATTTCGTAGGAGCCATATCGCCAAACTCCTCCACTGGGCACAAATTCATTCTGACTGCGACTGATTACTTCACCAGGTGGGCCGAGGCAGTTCCCACAAAACATGTCGATCAAGATACCGTGGTCACCTTCCTGGAAGGATTGATTACCCGCTTCGGCATCCCCGAAGCAATTATTACAGATAACGGTCCTGGTTTCACAGGTGCAAAAATCAATGAGTTCCTATACAAGTATGGGATATATCACAAGGTGTCTTCCAATTATTACCCTCAGGGGAATGGATTGGCAGAATCCACCAACAAAACCCTGTTGAGGATATTGAGAAAGTTGATCGATCAAAACAAAAGAACTTGGCACCTCCTTCTGGATCGGGCCTTGTGGGCCGATCGGGTTTCTGTTAAGAGGTCAATTAAGACTTCGCCTTATGCTCTGGTCTACGGTAAGGAGGCCATCCTGCCCACTCACCTCGAGATCCCTGCATTACAGTTGCTAGAAGAAGATGAAGCCAACCCGATGGAGGAACGCCTGGTCCAACTACTACAACTAGAAGAGGAACGTGAAAGGGCCTACCAGAACTTCGCACGGCATGCTGAGGTCACCCGAGAATGGTTCAAAAGGAAATCATCCGATCGCACATTCAAAGCAGGAGACCTGGTATGGAGGTGGGATTCATGGAAGGCCAAGCCTGGGAATCATGACAAAATGGATGCATTCTGGGACGGACCGTTTGAAATAGTAAAAGTGAATTCGGCCAATTCCTTCATCCTCAAGGATGCGAATGGCCAAGTTTTACCAATCTCAGTCAATGGTCTTCACCTGAAGGCCTTCAATCACTAAGATATGTACAATCCAAAAAAAAAAAATCTCTTGCATGTATTTTGTATATAGGATTTCAATGCTTTGTATATACTCTGTTCAAAAGATCATGAAGAGCAAGTGCCACTTCAACCGCAAAAGCTAGATTCCTGGCTTCGGCTTCACAAAGCATGATCGGAATCGCCTTCGGGGGGTTTCGGTCCGAAGTAGCCGACGAAAGGAAGTTCGCCGCGAAGCAGTTCATCCTCGTAGAACCGAACCACATGCGAATCAAAGACATGGAAAATGCTTCGCTAAAGCAATGTGCCGAAGGCGTTGTCCGAAGCAATTCTTGGCGAGGCCCTCCTCGATGAAATGGATTTCGGTCGACGGTGTTCATAATCCAAAGCGACAATGTGGCGAAGGAGAACTTCGGGCCCGAAACGAAGAAAATCAGCCCGAAGAAGCACTTCACGATGAAGTATTTTCTTCGCCAACCCTACATCACCGAACCGCGCATGCGAGGCGGACATGTTTAGGATGTGCCTCGAGGAACGTGCCTATAGCAGCCTCAAAAGGGGGCCGAAGCAGATGAAATCAATGCGAAAGAAATGGCACTCCTCCCAAGACAGTTCGTTAACCGAAAAGCCACGCCAGGGTTCCAGGTGGCAGCGATCCGTGCTCTAGATACAAAATCAAACTGCCGAATTGCATGGCCCCACGTACGACGCCGCCGTATAGCCAATCAGATGCCGCAGTGATACTTTCGGGCCAGGCCCACAAAGTAATTACGATGGTTGCCATAAATGCCGGAGGTTGCCCTCCGAAGCTATAAAATGCAGATGCCCGTTAAGAACAAACCATTTGCAAGTGTGAGGGTCGAGTCTGCATTCTGTCACCTCGAAGAGCTTCTGCATCAAGAACTCCATTGTTCATCATGATTACCCAGTCCTTTGTTTTGCGGTGCTGAACTCTTCTACACTACAAGTTATTCTACTGCAATCGTTCACAATGGGAAGTGAACGACGGAGGAACCCCACGCGGAAGGGAAAGGAACCAGAAGCGACGACTCCAGAGAAGGCGAGAGCCATGAAAGAAAAGAAACAGACACCCAGAAGGGTCAATCCTCCCCCACGCATAGGAAAACATGTGATGGAAGGAAGGGAAGAGTCCGATGACGAGCCCAGTATAGAACCACCTGTCGATAAGTGGGCAAAAATCAGAGACCCAGAGCTCTCAAAAACTATGGCCGAGCTTCGGTATACTATCGATTTCATGAAAAGTAGGCTCTCAATGGAGAACAAGAGGGCCATGGCATATTATTCCCACATATACTGGTATCTGGTCCTTCCTACACATCACTGCCCCGAGCTCATATACGCCATTGCTCAGAACTATCAGCCGCAAACCAGGCAGGTGTTGGATGCCTCGGGTAAAAAATTGTTTTCCATTCTGTCGGAGGATGTGCAGGCGGCATTCGCACCACAGCAAAGGCCACCAAAAGGCTATACCATTCGCAAGGTCAGCCTGAGCGAACAAACGGATAAGTTCGTCGCTAATCCCTTCATTCTGAGTTTTTTGCGTGAAAGCCTCAAAAGCGGACTTCCTTCCGGTAAGCGACCCCAGATGCCCCTGCCCCTGGAGGCCTTTAAGAACACAGACATATTCTCTATCATTGCATGGGTAGGGGGCTTGTCAAGCGATACTTCGGTATGCCCATGGCAGGTGTCGCTAGCCGAATGCATTTCCAGAGGAGAGTTCTACGCTCCCGACGCTTCGCGGCCGAACACCAACCCAGTTTTCTTCGATTGGGCAGAATGGGTGGCCCAAAATCTGCATATGCGGTTGTCATCCATTAAAGATGCTAGCAAGGAGCCGTATTTCCAGCCCTGTTCCTTCTTGGTTTGGCTCTTCTTCTTTCATGTACATAAAGCCCTTCCCCATTGTGATGTTTCACCAGTTGACAAGGATGGAATCCCTTTGCCTGTATATCAATGGACCCGACTCTTGCTGAGGTCGGAGTCCTATTACCCTTTCAATCAGCAGTTTTTGGGACCTGCGATGTACATTCTGACAGGGTCTAGCCCTCGGGTGCCTCTCGACCTTAGAAATAAAGTGGTACTGGAGAGAAAAGGGGATGTGTTTCAATTGACGCAAGGGCTTGTGATCCGCCTTTTCGGCTTCACAGGGAAGCCCTTCTTGCTGCCTTTTTTCCCTTCGAAATACCAATTTGCCCTGGAAGTTGCTCGGCAAAGTGACGCGACCGACGAAACTTATGGTCACGGGCGGAAGTGGGCACACACCTGCGATTTCCCTTTCAAGATGGGAGTAATCGAAGTTTTTGCCTTGAAGCAGAACATATACCTGGAGGAGAAACTCGCTGATTTTGGTCTGCTCCAAATACCACAGAGGTGGCTCTACGACCCGTTGGGGGTGATGAGAGATCATTTGAAAAGCAAAAACTTCCATGTCTGTCCTCGCCCCGAAGTTCTGGAGCAGAGAAATAACCCCAATGGTACGGACCTGGAGTGGCACTTAGAGGAGATGAGGACGTTGCCTCCTTGGCATGACTTCTATCCTATGGAGGTCGAATTCGACCCAGACCAGTACCCATTCCCAACTCCCGACTCCACTTTCTGGAGAAAAGCAAAGGATGATTTAAAAGAGGAGTTGAAGGACTGGGACGAGGAGCAGTTGAGAGAATGGTGGATTATGAGAGTCCATCGTCGAAAGATGAATTCTTACGGGCTTCTAACAATGGACAGGGAATTCGCAATTGTGTATCAGACCAATATCGGGTCTTGGAAACCCTTGTCCTTCGTCGATTTCGTTCCACCGGCCACTCCAAGTTCAGATGAAGGCCCCAGGAAGACTGATAATGTCCCCAAGGAAAGAGCAGTCAGGGCCATGCCTAAAGCTTTACTACAGAGTCCATCCGAAGATCTGGAGACAACGATAGAGGAATCAGAGCAACCCCTCGAGAGGAGGAAAAGAAAGGAGCGGGAACCTACACAGGCACCCCCGAACTTCCCAAAGCGACCGCGTACAGGCGCTCCGAGCGCTCCTACCGAAAGATCTGTATCGGGCTCGACCGAAGCAAACAACGGAGAAACTCCACCAAGTGCCGAAACGATCCCAAACATAGATGTCATTGACGTGGAGGAACTCATGGAAGTCATTGAAGCCGAGGGTACCGAGGCCCAAGAGGAACAAAGACCAATCACCCAGGAGGTCACCATGGCCGCACTGCCAGGAGGGCACGCAGGTACATTTTCTTTGCCTTACGCTCTGGTTGCTCGTAAGTCTACCCCGATCCTGGCCGAAAGCTCTCACCCATCCCCCCTGCCTCCACAAAATCAGTCACCTTCTCACGCCGTCTCCCTAACTACTTCCCTCGATTCTTTCGGCCAGGACAAACCCATCCAAGTTACTTCGCCCAGCCACACCGCCAATCCTCCAGTCATCAACCAGGGTGAAGCTAATAGTCCAATGCCGAACCCCGAGGCTCATTCCTCCATTGTACATAACGTGCTCCCACTCGCCGAAGCCCCCGTCACCCCTGTTGTCGAACCTTCGGGTGAAGCTATCCCTTTCAACTCCCTATATTTGTTCAATCCCTCGGCTTTAGACCCAACCGCATTCGACTCCGAGCTGTCCTCAATACGGGAGTCCCCCTTGGCCAAAAAACTCCTCCAAGCCCGATAGAACACAGAGAGAATGTTGAAAGAGGCAAGAAAGAAGAGAGGGCGTTCGCTCGCTCAAGTTGAGAAATGTGTCGTCTTCGACTTCGAGGCGGGAAAGGTGCATAAAGTAAAGAAGATACCCAAAGTCCAGAAGCCCCTGGATGAAATGACTCCAACGGACTATGAATATCAAGATAAAGAAAAGGACCTGGAGCATCTGAACATGGACAAGGAATCCGCCTCTATGCACATTGGAATCGAGACCTTCAAGGCGCACGCCAACATTGCCAACAAGCGCAGGTTCGAAGCCGAGAGTGCTAACATCAAGCTGGAGGAGGAGCTAGCAAGGACTCGCTCCAAATTGGCAGAGGCCGAGGGGCAGTGCAAACTGATGCGAAAAGAAACACACGCCCTAAAGCTGCAGATAGCACAGCTGGAATGCACAGCTGAGAATCAGGCACAAAGACAGATCAAAAATGATTTGAGGGTCAAGGAGCTTGAAAGTAGGATCTTGCAAGCTCAGATCCAGCTGCATGAGAAGGAGGGCCTAGGGCTATTTGATAGGAGCAAAATCAAAGAGATTCGCTCATGTCTGCTCAAGAATTTTAGGTCTCGGGCTGTCAGTGCCCTTTCGGTTTTAGTTTACACCGTAGAAGCCCAGAGTGCTACCGTCGAAGGAGGACCAATCGTCGAAGAAGTCATTCAGAATGTCAGAGCCCGACTCAAGCTGGCCCTGAAGGTCCAAGATGCAGGGTATCAAGATTTGAAGCTCGCAGCAATGAGTCGGACAGCAAGGGATTGGTCAACGGCCCAGGACACAGTTCGCGCCTTTTTCTCCATAGCCAAGAAGGCTCAAAAGGCAAAAATCCTACTGGACGCATTCGAAAGTGAGAGGCGCACGTCAATGGGCTACTTCGAGGACCTCGTCGCCTTAGGCTTCCCGAGCTTCACGGATGATGATGGAAAGCCCTTAGCCAAGGAAGAAATCATGCCGAAGTGGCAGCAGTTTGAAGACAACGTCTCGGAGATAGACGAGTGGGCCGAACCTATAACAGAGAAGCAGGTTGCTGATTACATACTGAAATACTATAGAATCGTCGCTTCCCTAAACGATCTGTATACCAGGTCCCAACATGCAAAAATTGGGCAGATCGATAGGTTTCGCGCCTTGGTCAAATCTCTGGGAGATCAGGAGCTGTTCACGAAAAGGGTCTGGTCTCAGATTCGCCGAACCTTGAAGAACATCCGCGTCCACCTGGCCCCATTGCCAATGGCCGAAGACGTAGCAGAAGCAATGGCGACAGGAGAGGAAGAAGCAGAAGCAGGAGAAGAGGAGGAGGAAGGACAAGCTGTGGAAGCATCCCTAGAAAAGGAACAAGGAGAAGGGTCTGGAGGTAACTCTGGCCCAATGGATGAAAGCTGAGGGTTCTATCACCGAGACGAGCTCGTTGCCCCGCGAGCCTCCAAGAATGTTGACAATATTGTCACATTCCACCAAGGGGCAAAAAAATTAAAACTTTGTATGATATTTGTTTGGTTGAAAGTTTTTCTTTGTTTATAAGTTATAGCAATTTTGATTTCCCTATCGCCCCCTGGTGGACAAAATGAAAAGAAAAGAGTTTCGGGCCCGAAGCGCTTCAAATCATCACTTCGGGCGAGAAGTTTGCCGAGAAAGCAAAAGAAACGCTTCGCACCCGAAGCATTCCCAGCAGCTACTTCGGGTGAAAATTTTGCGAAGCGGCATCCAAGTAACTTCGTCGAAGAAGAAAAGATAGCCCAAATCGGCTAAGGCAAAGAAAATACTTCGGGCCCGAAGTATTTCTAAAATCCACTTCGGCCAGATTTCTCCCGAAGCAGCATAAGTCGAGAAAGTGCTTCGGCCAAAACTCCCCCGAACCACCGTTTCAAAAGAAGATCGGCCCGAAGCGTTTGTCCCGACCCATCGCCGAAGCAGTTTTGCCAGCGAAGCAGCGAAGGATAGAAAGAGATCGGCTTCGGCACTCCACGCCCCCGAAGTAGTTTTGCGAAGCGAAAATCAGCGAGGCGCTTCCAAGAACGCTTCCCGAGTTGGGCATTTTTCCCGAGGCAGTCAGAGGGCCTCATAAATGCATATTTTCTTGCCCGATAAGCCCGTTGCTCATTTTTGGCAATTGGATGCGAAGTATCAGTCCGAGAAGGAGAGCCCGACAAGCATGGCCGCCACTCGAGCACCGCACCTGCAATCCGAGGACACCCAGGTGGCTCATTTAATGCATCTTTCCCCGGTTGACTCGGTCACCATTACCAGTTTTGGTAGCCGATTTGAGAGGTCATCCGCAGCAGCAGCGAGGAGCCGTTTCTCAGGGCCCGAGGGCGTACTCCGCCGATTTTGTAATAATGATTCAGAGGGTCGGGTCCTCTATAAAAACCCAGGCTTTGCAATGTAAAAGGGGGGAACTTTCTGCTAGAAAGTTGTTGTAACTTGATGTCCTGCGTCTAATACTAAAGATTTTTATGCTCCATTTCTCTCTTTTATGTTGCCTTCTGTGCTTAATTCTTTTGTCTGTTTGCACTCGTATACTGAGACTCTGAATCCTGAATCCGGTGTGCGATTGGGAACTGTACCCTAAAATTCGCCCTGAAGGATACATAGGAGAGGAAAAACGCTTTGTCATTTTCTTTTATGCTGCCTGGTGGATCGAGGTTTCTGTTATTCCCTCTTCTTAATCGTTGTTACTCTGAACCCTGAATTCCAGCGAGAGAGAGAGGAGAACCCTGCGAACCCGTCCAGAGGATACATAGGAAGTTCGGCACTTCGTTTCTTTCATCTATTCTTGGTGTTTTTTGCTGCTATTTGAGTTATTAGTGAGTGATCGTGCTTCCTGTTCTTCCCCACCTTAAATCATCAATCTCTAACCCTTATCCTTTTTTATTTCTTTCTCTAACCCGAACTCCTTTTATTTCTTTCCTGCACTCTTATCTCAAACCCCAAAAGTAGATTAGTATAGGAGCCGGCCTTTCTCCGGAGATTGGCACGAGGGGCATCTCTTCCTCTCGGCCTTTCAATGTTGGTCGCAGGTCCAGGGCGCGCAAACCCACCGAAAGTCCTTTCCTGTGCGGATTTGATGACCAACAATTACCATCCAATTTACTTCACTA